>OY987184.1:18496276-19096276 GCA_963920625.1 Dinocampus coccinellae
ATGATGATGATGATGATGATGACGACGACGACGACGACGAAGACGAAGACGATGAAGTTGACGAAAATTACTACCCATGAACCACCCCAACAAGTAAAAAATAATTGAAAATAAGAAAAAAAGAAAAAAAAAAAATTCCATTCATGGTGAAGTCGAATACCTTCAAATAAATGTCTTTATTCCACTGAGTATTTATCGACATTATCGAAGTAATTATCGTTGAACGATAAACAAATTATGAGTGAGGAAGTGGAAAAAAATATAAATTGGATAAAATTTTTAATGAATAACTAGAGAATATGAGGAAGAAGATAAAACATATGCGGGAAAATCCTTGAGGCGCACCGTTTCGAACACGACCAGACTGGATCTAGACACACCGCTAGACTGGTCGCATATATGCACAAAAATAAAAGACTAAGGTAAATGTCGCGTGTGTTCCATGCGTATATATAAGTACGTGTATAGTCATGTACACATTTATATATACATATCAACTGTTGCAAAACACCCGGCAACTGTTTCTTTGTTACTCTCACTGGGTTAGTACTGTTCGATTTCAAGGCAAGTATCTTGCTTGAGACGATGTGCCATCCCATAGATTCTATTTCTTCATTTTCATCATGCGGGTAGCCCACTGATGTACCCGTTGGCCTGTAGCAACGTTGACGACTTGGAAACATACGTTACTTATTTTTTTTAAATAAATTCCGTCACTTTTTCTTCTTCTTCTTCTTCCCTGTCTTTCTTCATTCCACTTTATCACCATTTTTTTCCCCTATCTCCATCTCGTTCTCTCTTGCTCCATTACCCTCTCCCCTTTTTTGTTTCACTCAATTCTCTTTTTTGCATTCTCTCGCTATACCAGTGTCATCAATTTTATTCCATCATATACACCTTGCACACTGCAATTACATGTCCGTACAATTACGCTCGTTTTGGATAAACGCTCCTTTCGGAAAAATATTTCATGTGTTCAATTTGTAACGGTTTATCGTATCAATAAAATTTTTATTCTTTATTTTTATTATATCGATATTTATAATTGTATTTATTTATTTATTTATTTTTTCACGGTACAATTTTTATTTATTACGTATTAAAATTGAATAAATTCATATGAATTGCTTATCATACAATATTATAACGTATTTTATTTGTTTTCACAATGTACAAAGTAAGTGAGTGTGTGTGTGTGTGTGTGTGTGTGTGAAGTTTTTTTTTATGAGTTGGCTCGTGCGACTAGCGCTGCAAATTGCAACGACGAAAGATGTGGGTGATGGGGTGATGGGGGAGACGTAAACGTCCGGTGCGGACATAAATGTATAGATGAAGGGGACGAAAATACAGAAAAAGAGAGGGGGGAGGGAGAAAAAAGAGGGTGGTGTACACAACGACACAGAGGTTGGCGCCCCGTCCTGATTACACTCGGCATCACCTGCCCCCTGCAGGTGGTTGCATATCCACACGCATCGGATTTTATTCTATAGCTATGTATATACATCGATTTCAATGTTATTTATATACATCAATATTTATATGTATATATATATATTCTATGTTTATTTTTTTATATTCAAAATAAGTTAATTTTATTATTTGACGTATTTATTACGTATTTAAAATATATTCAAATATTATAGTTAAATTTTCTATTTTGAAATATACGTGATAAAAATATATTTATTTATATATTTTATTTTATTTTTTTTGTTTTTCGTCATTTTTAATTTATACATTGCGAAATTTATTTATTCGATAACTTTTACATTGCAGTGTAACATCAATTGATGTATTTTTTATTTTTTTTTATTTTTTTATTTTCATTATTTCAATTCTATGAAATTTTATGAGTAATATCAATAGTAAGTATATAATATTTGATCAATACATACTTTTTTTTTTTTTTCTTTATCACAGTGATGATCCACGTGGACACAAGACTGGTATATCCCTATGTACACAAAATATTATTTTTTCTTTCTTTACTTTCATTTTTTTTTTTTTTTTTTTTTTTTTTCATTTCCTTTTCACATTTATTTCTTCTATATTCACATTTATCGATATTATTTTTCGTCTAGACCACCCCGGGAGAAAGTGTAAGCGGGGGTGGCCAGGTGTAATGCGCACGCGTTTCCGCATCAACCCCTTTCGAAACATATCAAAAATTTTACCTGATGCATAACAACATACACATGCTCATACATATATCCATGTATATAGATATTGCCAAAGCTATGATTGTCAATGCAGATGGATGTATGTGATTTTATATACGCACAGGGATAAAAATTATTATGGAAAAAAAAAAAAAAAGGGGAAAAAGAGGAAAAAAAAAAAGGAAATAAAATGAAATCTGGTTGTAACGATCAGCAGATGCGTCACTTTTGCGGTCACATAAGTGGAATAATAGATCAAACACTCTCAATCTAAAAATGTATCCAACCCTTTCTATTTTATTTTATTTCCATATCATTTTTTTTTCTTCACGAAGGGAAAAAAAAAAAAAAAAAAAAAAAAAAAAAACATAATAAATAATAAAAGTGGTGAAATCATTTTTCTTTACCACGACTGAAGAATGAGGGAATATATACAAAAACCACTGGCCATTGCTAAAAGACCACGTGCTTTATACCCACCAATTTATTTGTATATATGAATACACACATATGCACATAAGTGTATATAAATACTCATATATACAGAACCCCTTCTTTTTGGATTTATTTGAATAAGACGTCAAAGAACGCGACGTATTTACACCAGCTGCAACAATTCATATAAGTTTTTCCACTGATGCTCACGCGAACATTTTTCATAGAAGATTTTTGCGTGGGCAGGTGATGTGGGCACGCGCCCTCTTACTCCTTTTCATTATTATTTCTATTATTATTATTTTTTTTTTTTCTTTCTCTCATTCTCCCGGGACCATCTCCCTCGCCAAATGTATTATATTATATTTCTTTCATTTATTTCTTACAGACGAAGGAGTTATATGTAAATGCCGAGTGTGGATGATTTCAACCCCTAGTGAATTTTCTATCCTCGATGCCACTGCACTTTTCGTTGTGTACCTTTCACTTACATACTTTTATATACAATTATTATTATTATTATTATTATTATTATGTGAATAAGCATCAAATATATATATATATATATATACACTTGTAAGTGAGCAAAAAGTGGTGGTGGTAGTGGTAGTGGTGGTGGTGGTGGTGGTTGTTGTTGTTACAGAGGGGACGGAATACATTAGAAAACAGATGGTGCATTGGTATATACTACTTTTCTCAGGGTTGTCGACCACCAGCCGAGCTTGTGTCAAAACAAGATCATCCGTTTCTATTCACTTGCGTGTTTTTACACAAAATTGAAAAACTTCCGTTTCTTTGTTAAATATATCTCTACACATATATTTATTCAATCATTATTTCTACTTTTCATATAATCAAGGGCATATATATATATTTATATACAATTGTTAAATGAAATTGGAATAATTATAAATGTTAAATAGAAAAATTAAAGAATTTTTATTTATATGAATATTATTAATAATGTAATGATATTATTTAATATCAATGAGTTTTGAATGTATTTGGTAATTTTTATTTTCTCATATTTACATTCTATAGATATTAATAATAAATAATGAAAAAAATTTTATTGTAATAATAATGATAAAATGAAATTATTCCCACGTTTTATACAACACGCTCTTTCGATTATTTTTAATTTCTCATATAATTTTGATATAGATTATGTAATAACACGCAATTTTCTTTCCTTTTTTTTTTTTTTCCTATAACTCTGTGTTACAATTTCGACGGGAGTTTTATAGATTATTTATATAAATATATGAGTACCCGTGTATTTGTGAATAGAGGGTGTATCGTAAAACATTGCTGGGGGTTATTTCATCGTTCAGTAATTACCGTTGAACTTCCCTTCACATATACAAACTTGCAATTGTATATGACAAACCAAAAAAAAAAAAAAAAAAAAAAAAAAGTAATAATAACAATGATGAAAAAGGAAAGGAATAAATATATTTTTCTTTGTCCACAACATATGGCTACTTATCAACGGTTTTTATACTTCACTTGTCATGTGGAGCAAAAGAAAAAAAAATAAAAATAAAAATAAAAATTAGAAATATTCCCACGCTTTGTATTAATCTTGATAGAAATGAATAATAATAATCAAAATAAATATATATGTGAAAGCAATAGTTATTTTAAATAAAAAAATATTTCTTTGTTTCAATGTGTATGTTTATGTGTTTGTGTATGAATGTGTGTGACAGGTTCGTTGATCTTTGAGTTATTTTATTTGTGAATGGTATAATAACATACGATAACCGCCAACCACATGTCATCAACAAAACTTTGTGTGTACCACAAATTTTTTTGTAGAAGATGAGAAAAGAATGTAATATAGATGAATAAAACACATGAGAATGAGAATTGAAAAAGACACTAGTGAAAAATTAATAATATAAATAAAATAAATATTCGAATGAAAAATAATAAAATGTAAAATAAAAAAGAAAATAATGCGAAATAGGTGTAGGTCAAGGAAGACGGATACATGTATAAAAATATACGTATACCAATGCCTATATATAATACCCTTTTATCTTTTTATGATTGTCCATAAGCTTTCAACGAATAAAAGTTTGTTGCGGTTTTACAAAGTGACTTTGGTAACCAATAACACATATATTTCTTTCTATATATACGTTTCTATTTTTAAAATGTATTATTGTTTCTTGTACATTTTTTTTTTCCTCACTATATTCATTTATTTATATATTTATTTATTTATTTATATTTTTTGTTATTCTTCTTCTATTTTGTGTTCATGACAATTGATGATTATTGATGAGTTAAAAGTGATAAGTTATGATTAAGTGACTTGTACTCTTTCATTATCGCTCTTTTCCTCGTAATATCCTTCAAGGTAACGCGAAACATAAAAGTTAAATTGGTAAGAGATGAGGTGCAATGTGAGAATGAAGATGAGGCCAATCGAGATTAAGAGTAATTTAGTTTTTGTTTCTCTTTGTCTTTTTTTTTTTTTTTTTTTTTTCATTTATTTTTCACTTTTCAACGCACCAAAAATGGTTGTACGATCTCGTTCAAATTTTATATATAAACGAAACGTACACTTGGATTCACTAAAAGGATGAGTAAATGGGTGAGAGGTATTATTATTCAAAAAACCTCATAACGAAAGAAAAAACAAAAGGAAAAAGAAAAAAACAAAAAAACAAAAATGAATACGAAAACAAGAAGAAGAATTATATTTAAATATCTCTTATTATCAATTTTTATCTGAGAGTCAAAAAATATTTTCGTTATATTCTTTATTTCATTTTATTTTTTTTTTTCTCTTCATTTTAATTGTATGATAACAGAAATTTTTTTTCCATATATTTTTTAAATATTATATTTGACCATACTATTGACTGCTGTGTAATAAAATTTCCAGACAAATCATCCACTTGCCAAACAATTTTTTTTTTTTTTTCAATTTTTTTATTTATTCCAAAAAAGGTTTTAATAATTTTATTTTATATATATATATATATATTTTTTTTTGTACTTTTAAAAAGAGTATAGATGAGTTTATGGAGCATATGGTGATGCAGTGTGGCATATGAGTAGCGTTAAAACTGTACATACATCGATATATATCCCGAGACATCGATACACGATACGTGAAACGAATCAACCAAGTGAATGGATCGTGTGAGAGTATGAGAGAGTAAGAAAAGTGTACTAGACGCATGAACGAGCGTATTTTATAACCAACATCAAAGAAAACATTTGGCTGTATATTTTTCTCTCTTACAAATTTACACACACACACACACACACACACACACACAACACACAAGAGTAATCTTACATTACAATAGTACGCTTTAACAATATTTTATCATGAAAAAATATAGATAAATAAATAAATAAAAATTGCGGTAAGATGAAAGCATATAATGTACGTATACTATATGAAATTTTGTTTGTTTGTTGTATATACGATTGGGATTTGACGATATAAAATGGAGAATATACAATTTGATGGTGGCGATGGGCTATATAATTTTGTATTTGAAATCATGCGAATTTATTGGTTGCCATAAAAACACTTTACAATAAACGTTTAAAATATATATATATATATATACATCACACACAATAACCAATGATGGCCAATAACCAAATATTACTTTCGAGTCAAGGCTGAAGAAGAGTTCAAGGAAGAAAAATTCTTTATAAATTCACAAAAATACATACGTACACATATTTTACATTTGTCCATTTTCAAAATTAAAATTTTTACTTTATCGCATTTTTAATATTTAAAGATAAATTGTTTTTTTTTTTTATTTTTAAATATATTTCAATTGTTTACGAGTGTCTATGAAAATTTACATCAATAAATGATTTTTTTTTGTTTTTGTTTTTTTTTTTTTTCTGTATTTTAAAATAATTGTTACACTTTTTTTTTGTTATGATTTTTACAATGATATTTAAATATTTTACCATTGAATATTTGTCAAAAAAATTTAAAAAAAAAAATTTAAAAA
This sequence comes from Dinocampus coccinellae, assembly GCA_963920625.1. Taxonomy (NCBI): domain Eukaryota; kingdom Metazoa; phylum Arthropoda; class Insecta; order Hymenoptera; family Braconidae; genus Dinocampus; species Dinocampus coccinellae. Next base: position 18,502,872 of record OY987184.1, read on the forward strand.
AAAAATTTGCACTATATTATAACGAAGTATAACGTGAGTTTGAGCACGAGTCACGTCTGCATGATTTGGGCACGTGCAGCACGCGTGCACAACACTCGCAATAAACAATATACATATATGTATATATATATATTTACCGACAAAAGAAGTCTGGCCAAGGAGTAACGCGAGTTGCTGCCTTCGTTCCACATTTCTTTTACTCTCGTTCATATTCTAAAATACATAACCATATAACCTGCATCACCACTCCATTTTCACTTATGAGTTTTATATATATACATTGGTATATGTATTTTTGTGTTTGCGTGTTTAAGTCGTGCAACTGAAAGTTGAGTTACAAATTAAATATAATATTTGAACGACGGGCAAACGAATGAGAGTGAACGCGATGTCAAGGCCGCATGACCATTGCAACCCAACATAAAATAAAAATATATTTCAATGTGTTTGTAATATTTTTTGAGTGTCCATGAATTATTATTATTATTACTTTTTTTTTTCTTCTATTTTTCTTGCACAAAATATTCCCGAGTTTATACTCATTTTCTTTTGTATTCATAATTCGTCACATTATTTATATATGTCAATTAACATGAAAGTAAAGAGAAAAGAAGAGAAGAGAAAAGAAAAAAAAAAAAAAAAGTAGAGTTAATTATTACCACATAAATTATTGAGATAAAAATCAATTTCATAATTAATTTTGTTTTTTTTGTTTATCGATGATTTTTTTTTTTTTTTTTTTTTTTTTTTTTCGTTTTTTTATTTTTATTTATACTTGATGTAGCAATCGTGGCAATTGAAAAGGTAATCGGGCGTATTATCTGCTGTTGAAGCGTAACACAATAATTCAGAGCACTTTTTTTGTTTACTTGGCAAAAATAGTAACAATATTGAAATATTTTTTTTTTATTACACTTATCAATAAATTCAAGATTTAATTTTTCTAATATTTTTCACATGATTTTTATCTATGAATTATTAATTAATAACTTACTTTATGCATTCATTTATTTATTTATTTATTTATTATTACGAAATAGGTCTTTTTTTTTAGTGAGCGAGGGGTGTGAGGATTGAGGTAACATTGAAAGTTTCGGTGGAGTGATTTACAAGTCACCACTCCACCGTGAAAGCAGGTGATGGTTGTGCTCGAATGCTAACGCACGAGCTATAACGCGCGACAAGTCGTAGTAAGTATTATTATTATTATTATTATTTGTTTAATTCATTAAAATTTTTCTCGATACACTGATAAATATATACGACAAAGTAATCAGGAAGAAATTTTGTCCTACTACTGTGTATGCAGAATTTATTCCACGTATAATTTCATGTATTTTAAAAACACCGGAAGTTTTTTTTATTTAATTAAGTTTTTTGTTTTTTTTTAGTATTGTTAATTTACTGTAATACATGAAAAAACAAAAATTCTATCATAATTAAATCACTTGGAAATATCAATTAATTATAATATTATAATTTAAGTTTAAAAAATATATAAATTTATAATTTTGTATTACAATACCCGATTAATTTTTTTCTCGTTTTTTTTTGTTTTTTTTTTTTGTGATATTTACAAAAATTGTCTCAATCCAGTAGACATAATATTATTTTTTTTCATTCATTATATTTTTTTTAGTTTTTTTTTTACGGTATTTTCTTCTTCCCGTTTTTTTCTTTTCTTCATTTCGGTGTTTTGAATTCTCTTTCAATGGAACAAACAAATCTCGATGTTAAAAGGGTAATGAACGTTTTTTTTATTCAAGCGTAAAATCATCGTCCGCGGGGGTCTCTCGCGGGTATATAAATGTAATACATTACGCATATACTCTTCGTAAAGTTTATATACCGATACGCATTGAAGATTCCGAAAATCATTCAAACGTATCCATGAAGGTCATGGTGGGATCGAATAAAGTTGAAAAAAAACAAAACAAAACAAAAAAAAAACATTATAAGAAAAAAAATACAATTGAATAAAAAATTTAATCCACAAAAAATTATTGAATTTTGCTCATTTACAATTGGGAGAAATAAAAAAAAAATAAACATCCAAGAATATAGAAAATTATTTTGTTTATTTTTTTTTTTTTTTGCCCACTCGTTATGTTGCCGATATAGTATGAACATACGTTTACATGGCGTGTATGCGATGATAATCACATATTCACGAAAATAATCCAGGCGTGACATGCCCACCGACATGTACAAACATAACAAAATAAAGAAAAAAAAAAAATGTATATAATCAAATTACCGCATATGGCGTAGGTGTTACGTCGTTATGGTCAGTTCTCACGCACACTGAGTAATGAAAACTATATACTAAAGTGGAAATGTTCAGTTATAATAAATTAGATAGTTTGAAATCAGGCAATTATATGTCCCATGTACGTGATTCCAATTTCCAATTACATCTACGTAGAAAAAAAAAAAAAAAAAAATTAATAAATAAATAAATATATGGAATAAAAAGAAAGTGGGAAGAAGAGTAAAGAAGAAAAAAAAGTAAAGTAATAAAAAAAAAAAAAGAAAAAGAAAAGTAATAAATATAAAATTAATTAATCTTTCAATAATTTATCATGATTTTTACATAGTAATCACGTATTTAAACAAAATATATTGCACATGAGTGATATAAAAGAATTAAAATTAATATATTTAATCACATACTCACAGAATTATTTCTGAGCACGCGCTTAATATATAAAAATATATATAAGTCTCTCTTCTATGTTTTTTTTTTTTTTTTCCCTTTTTTCATGGTTTCGTTCCTCCCACACGTTTTCTTCCAACCGAACAATTTTCACAAGTCGCGTGGGCATTGATGCGTCCACATATCGACATCCAGAATATTTATATACACAGATAAATAAAATTAATATAATAAAAGAAGAAACAGATAATAACAATAATAATAATAATAATAATAACAAAAATAAATAAATGAAAATATTATAATGTACAAGGACGGGACCGAGGAGAAGGCAGAGAAGGAAGTAAATGAATAGAGCGCTGAGACAGTACAAGAAAGAGAGTGAGAGTGAATGAGTGAAGAACAACAAAGTACACGACAACCCTGAATCAACTCATTGTTGGCACGCTCCTTCACTTCCCCCATATTTTCTTATACACAGGAAATAGAGTTTACCTCTCACTCATTTATTCACTCACTTACTCACTCATCTTCTTATATATATATTTTTTTTTTGTTTCTCTCACATTTTCATATCTCTCGACATCGGTATCGCTCTTTATTCCTTATCATTTTCAGTATCACTTTGAGGGTATGTAAACACTATGAGAGAGAAAAAATAAAAAAATAAAAAAAATTATGATAGAATTGACTTTTATCATCTACCTCTTATTTTTATTTAGTCTTTACATTATTTATTTATTTATTATTATTATTATTTTTTTTTTTCTCCCACTTTATTCTATCACCGCGGATACTGTGACATATACGTGTGTGTGTATATATAAAAAATATCCACGTGCCCATTTGGGATGTACTTGCATCAAATTTTAAACGATTTCACCCCAAGTACATGTTGGAATACATAACGAGTCGTCACGCGATATCTTTAGCACGCAATTCGCCGAAGATCAAAGCCCGATTGGTTATTAACGAAGAAAATTGAGGAACAAGTTGAAAAAGAGAGTATATACACATACGTATAAAATATACAGTGTGAGTATAGATATATAAATTGGTATTTATGCATATATAAGTGTGTAGTATTGTATAAAAAACAAGAAAAAAAAAAAAAAAAAAAAGAAATGCGTCGTCAGTGTATCGTTAATGAAGAAAAGAACACGCACGTAAATCAGATTCCATCGCGAGAATAATGTTAAGGTGGCGGCAGCTGAATATAACGTGAATATAGAATTATTTGCCAGTGGCACGATCTTTCATGCACATTGAATATATATATATATATAGTATGTGTGTGTATACGCACAAAAGACAAAGTCTTGAGGCAGAAAAAAAAAAATGTGGTTTGTCTTTTTTTATATATTTTTTAATACAAAAATTCTTATGAAACGATATGCGGGTAATATTTATATATTTATATAAAAATTTCCAAAGTTATTTTGAAATTTATTCAATTTTTTTGATTGTCTGAAAAAATTTTAATTTCATATAAAAAAGAAAAAAAAAGAAGAAAAAAAAAGTATTTACATTATATTATAGAATTATTGATATAATACGTAGTAAAATATATGATAGATTTATATAAATTTCACTGTTGTAAAATATCACAAATATTTATCAATTTCTCTCTTATTTCTCACTGAAATTTATTGCAATATGAAAAACATTAATAAATCTATATATGAAAAAATGAGGGATAATGTAAAGGAATTGACGTGAAGAAACTGGTGTCATATGTTATTATAGTGAGTTGCAGCGGACGCGGTTGGCATGCAGACACCGCGTGGTGCAAAGCCACATGCTAAACAGGAGCATACTGATATCGTATAAGCTATAGAGACAGTATATATATATATATATACACTTTGCATTCAACCATATATAATATGGTCCTTCTTGCCATCATTCCCTGACAGCAGACTGTGTGTGCATACTCTTGCTCACATTTCATATATACCATTACATAGATATTGCACTCGGTATTCCACACTGTGAATGGACCTTGGAGTATTTTAACATTGATGTAAGGAAGATGGATAGTAAGGAGAATGCATGACCAAACATGTTGGGTCTTCCAGAAATTAGTAAATCTCACACGCAAACGAACGGCGCTAGTCGGCTGTCTGTCCACCTTACCCTCGATGCATGTGCGTGGAATATGAAAAAGAGACGCGTGGGTTTTGCCATAAATATATATGTATATGCTGTTAAAATATATATATTTGACATTTAAAATTAATTCTCAAGCAGAATTTAATATATAAGTCCACGGTGATCATCGCATTGAATAAATCGTGTTGAATTATTCGTATATTATTTAATTTAACCACATCATTTTTTGTAAAAATTGAACGAATTTCGACGTATTATCGTTGTTGAAATTTCATTAATTTTTTTATACAAGTATCAATTGTGATATTTAAATATTTTATAATGCAATTGAATCAGTAGCGAGAAAATATTTTTTTTCTTTATCTCCTATGATATTTATTGAGGATTTTTCTGCGATATCGTCAGAATTAAAAATTATATATTCTCACTTTTTGTATCTTTTCTTTTTCTTCTTCTTCTTATTTTTCTATTTTTCTTTTTGTGTTACTTTGCTGATCGCAGATTAGACGGTTATCTTTAGTGACGACAGGTATTGGATAAAGAAATTACATGGATATTCGAGAGATTGCTGCGAACTGAATGGCAAATGAGAATATAAGGAAAGTGAGAAAAAAAAAAAATAATAAAATAAAAAATAAAAAATGAAGAAACCGGAGGGGAAAAAAATTGGAAAGGTGATGAAAAAGAAAATAAAGAGAGAAATTATGTCTATAAAAAAAAAAAAAAAAAATGAAAGATGGAAAATATTATTTTGGCGGATGTGAGCAATTTAAAAAAGTTGAAGGACACACACGATTATTATATGCGGTTGAATGTTTTGTGTATGTGTATTTCAATGTTTTGAAAACTTCACTGATAAAATCAAAATTACGAAGGATTAAGGTGAGAAAAAAAAAAAGGCGCTAAGCGATGAGTTAGAGTGAGCGAAAAAAAATACTGAAAAAAAAAAGAAAAAAAAAAACAAAGATTTCCATTCAGATTATTCCGTCATTGTACATTCAGCTGCTTATAGCAACGAAAGAGAGAAAAAGATTTTCACTTTTTTTTTTTGTTTTTTTTTTTACTCTTCATCTTCATTTCTTTTTTAAACTAAAACTCTTTTTGGTATAATATTTTTTTCTTCAACGCTTTTTTTTTTTAATTCGTCGGGCAACACTTTACGGGGATTCTTACCTGATCAACTAGCGATGGATTCGAAACCTCCGGATGAGGATGAAGATGAAAAAAAAAAAGAAAAAAAAAAAGAAAATATAAAAAAATGTTGATATATATACATATGTGTTTTTTTTTTCTCTACGTGTGCTTCGCAAACGACGTGACAACGATGATGGAAATTCTATTTCCCCCTCCTTTCCTCCAGTGCTATGTTGGCACCTCTCGATTCGGGAAAAAAAACGAAAAAAAAAAAATAATAATAATAATAAATAAATAAATAAATAACAAGACCTTTAAAACCGTTTCTCGCGCCATCCATTTATGTCAGAATTTTTTTTTCCTTCTAACCCCCAAACACACGCAATTTTTTCTCGAAACGAGAGAGTCTCATTCCCTGTCTACCGTATCGAAGGGATTTTTTTTTTATTTCCTATTTTTTATTATTTATTTATTCTATTTTATTCTATTTATTTATTTATTATTATTATTATTTTTTTTTTTCGTCATATTGTCGCGGACGCTCTTTCGGACACGCACATAAAGAACAATTTACTAATGTATTTACGTGTGTAACGGTTTGACAATAAGAAATTTAATAATAATAATAATAATAATGATGATATATCTAAAAACAATTTTTACAATTTTTGTGTCATATTATATGGGATTTTTTTTTTTTTTTTTTTTTTCTCATAAATAAATCAATGACAACTGAATGAAAATATTGAAATAATTATTATATAAAAAAATTTTCAAAATTAATTTCACTGCATTTCACAATAAACATCGTAAATACTAATAACAATAATAAATCAATTCCTCATCTTTAATTGATTGTAAATATTTGGGAACAAAAAAAAAAAAAAAAAATCAGTGTGTCAAAATGTAAATGTAAATAATTAAAACACAACTCATAATATATCGTAGATCCGAAAATTTACATGTATAATGCAACCGAAAATACACATAATAGAATTTTAGGCGCCAATGATCGACAATTTATTTGGAAAAAAACTCGTTAAATACGAATAATTAGCGCATCTAACATCGCTCCGGGTATTAGAAAAATCATGGCGGTATTTACTGTGTGATAGAACACCCGCTGAATCCGTTCTATGAGCTGCAGGAGATCTCACTCGGGGGTATATAGCAAAACTTGAAATAATACGTGCTGTATGTATTATTCTACATATAATATAAATACACACAAGAAAGTATATACGTATATATATATATGTATATATCTCTAAGATGAATAATTAATCTTGAATAATTAATTAAAAATATTTAAAACTTCTCTATATAGTAAAGGTCTAATGAAAAACTGAAACAAAACCTTTTTTTTTAAATTTTTTTATTTCAAATCCATCAAACGTATTTCGAATTTAATGTGAACCTGAATATTCAAATATATAACATACACCAGTTGCGATTTTTCATCATAACTCTTCCCATTTTTCAAGAAAAAAAAAAAAAAAAAATTTTCATTTTATTCTTGTATCTCTGAAAAAATCTTCTCTTGATATATGAGAAAAATGCCGCAAACTTTTCATCTGTTTTCATGCGTAGAATTCGAATTCGCTACGTCCGGAAGCGATCATCAGATATATATATATATATATATTTATATATATCGGAGTTTATATATGTGTATTCCGTTGTCGAAAAGAAAAAAAATAAAAAAAGAGAAAAAAAAAAAATTCAAATGCAAAAGAAAAATAAAATAAGGAGAAGTGAAGAGGATGGGATGAGAAGTAAATGCATTGATGGACGAACTCGATTCACTCAATTCTAGAGTCCCTTGTTGATAGGCGGGGGAGAGAAGAATGGACTCAAAGGGTTGCCAATCTACTGTCGAGTGAGTAAAGGAAAGAGAAAGAGAAAAAAAAAAAAATGTCCCAGGTGTGCACGTAAAACTACATCTCGTCAGTGGACAAATGGATTCGTATGGGTAAAGTGACGTTCTAGAGGCTATTGGTTGCAAGTTCAATTCAATCTCTTTTCATTCTGTTGTTTGTTCACTGTCAAGATCAAGAGTTGACTTCAAGTGCAATGAAAATATATATATATATATATATATGTATCTGTATTTATACACGTCCATTACGATTGTAAAACAATAGATGAAAATAATTTTATGAATTTCATTGAGACATGAAATATTTTTTCGATAAATAATTAATAATATTTGTGGTTTTTTTTTTTTTAATTTTAGATTGATAATTATTATCGCAACGATTCAGTGTGAATATTTGTTAGAAATTAATTCTTGCAATACCAACAAAATGGAAAAATAAATATATATTTATATATCAAATGAATTACTCTTACGTGTAATATTTTTAATTGTAAATTTCACGTACGTCAAGTAATTATATTCATTCTTTGTCAATACACATATATATATATATTCGCAATATGAAAAACTTTCATTCCATTTCATGGTTAAAAATAAAATATTAAAATTAAAAATAAAACAATAAATAAACAATTTAATCACAAGTGAAATTTTCAGTGAGAAGCAGGTGAAATAAATAATTGATAATTATTTCCGACATTCAAAAACCGGTAATTAATCCACCATCATTTTCAAATCGATTGACGTTGTAAGTTGATAAAAAAAATACATATATATACTACTATTTATTTGTATATATAAATCATCATCAAAAAAATTACATCCACACACGCATAATAATAATAATAATATTTTGAATAATTCAAATATGAAAATTTTTACGAAAATCATAATAAATATAAATCTATAGTTTACTATTTATTATTTTTTCTTAACAATTACGAAATTTTTCTTTTCATCATCATCATCATCATCGACACACTCTCATCATCATTACTGTCTTGCTCAATGCCAAAACTTCAAAGTACGAGGGTACATATGTATGAAGGTACGAGAGGGTGAAAGAGGGGAAGGGACCAGTTCTTGAATATTTTACGCGTAAGGCAAGCAGCTGCCAACGGAGATCGGATCGCTTTCAAATTATCCGGGCGACTTGCCTCAAATATATAACATACACATGCCCCCTTCTCTCTCTTGCTCTTGCTCCTTCTCATTCTCTTTTCTCCCGCTATTCCCTCCTGTTTCTTTACCACTCCGCCGCCCTTTGCTCTTTCTCGCCGTGCCGTACATGCACTAACTGCAATCGCGTACAGGCACTTCAGGTGCCGCAATATAACAAGTCATATATATATACATATATATATACACTATCAAGAGAGATGGCGCACACAACATAAAGACACGTGCGCTTGGGCATACTCATACACATAACGAGGAAACAAGAAGAAAATTATATATACAAAGAATAAGGAAAAAAATAATAAGAAAAATACGATATAAAAAGAATAAACTTCATCGTATGTGCAAGTGTGTGCATTTAGGTATATTTTTACTAATTTTATTTTTATGCATTGGAATTTCGGCGTTTTTTTAATTATCCCTATTATTATTTATATGAATTGAAACGATTTTTACGATGATCGAGACGTAATTTCATGGAGTTGGAGCACGCAAAAACACGTCTTTGTTATTATAAAACTACAATTATTCTCGTACTGATGATTACGTTTATGATGATAATGACGACGATGAAGAAGATGAAGATGATGATCATTATCATCATCATCACGGTGGTGGTAGTGGTGATAATGATGATTGCACGGGCATTTCAGTATTTATGTTGTTTACTTTTTTTCCCCCTCCCGCTTATTTGGTTTTATTTCATTATTACGGGTTGAAAAATTCTTTAGTGTGGGATTTATCTCCTCATCATTTGTGGGTGCAAAAAAATTCTGCTTCGTGCATTTTCAAGTATAATTGTATATATATATATATCTATATGTTTTGAAATGTGTTTGGGTATCGCATTACATGAGACTATTGTATCACAGTAGGGGGGCTGGTGCTAAGGATTAACACAAAATTGCGGTAAGCCCTGGCGGGTGGTGGTGTCGGCATGGACAAAAATCGAAGGAAATGAGCAGAAAAATTGTGTAAAGAAAAAATGAAAAAAAAAAAAAAAAAAGGGAAAGAATGAAAAGGAAATGAATGGATAATAAAAAAAACAGTAGATGAGAAGAATAAATGTAAAATGTGTGTATCATATGAATACAGATTATATTGATACACGAAAGACAATGAAATAGAATGTGCAAAAAAAAAAGAAAAAATATATATATATATAAAATGAGCAACAAATACAATAGATAGTGGGTGGTATCATGAAGTGAAATCGATACTCTCAACTGAAAATTTTGTTGCGGTATCTCTTTGAAAATTATACTTATGTATATATAACATATAAATTTGTGATTTTGTGTTAACGAAGTAAAAAAATTACAAACAAACGTGTATATATATATATATATATGTATGTGTGTGTGTGTGTGTGTGTAATCTGTATTTACTAAATAATAAAATGAAAATGTAGACTGAAAAAATTTTTGTATACCTGAATTATATAGAATCCTACGGATAGTTTTTGATAAATTATTCAGAAGGATTAGAAAAAATTATAACGAAAAAGGAAAAAAAAAAAAAAAATTTTTTTTTGGAAGAATTTAATATTCTCACGATATTAAAAATACTGGATGAAAAAAAAATAATAATAATAAATGATAAAAAATAAAATAAAATAAAAAAAAAAAAAATTAATTAATGATGAAAAAATTACTCTGCAAATCTGACCCCATTTTAATATAACACCCTAATACCACATTACAATATCGAATAATTTTCTTCTATCTATATATATATATACTAAAGATAATACTCACAGTCTTTTATGCAAAATTTTGCATTGAGTTATTTCACCCTCGAAACATCATAGCAAAAAATATAAAAATCAAACGATGTAAACGGTTGAAAAAAAAAAAAACAAAAAAAAAAAAACAAAGAAAAAAACTAGAATAATAAGGCAAAACAAAAAATTTGAGTCAGACGAACAAATAATTACACGCCGCGTTGTATGTGCGTACATCATCACAGAAATAATTTCAAGAATAAAAAATTTTAGAAAAAAATTCTAAAAAAAAAAAATACTTTTATAGAAAGAAAAAAAATATATATAACACAATGGAGAACATGAAAATTAAAGGCAGGTAGCGAGAAAAATGTCAAGAAATCGGGGTCGAGGGGACATATATAAATATACTTCTTTATCCCCTTGGCCCCTCTCTTTTCCTCTCTGCTACCCAATCGCCCTCTTTTTTTTTTTTTTTTTTTTTTTTTTCCCATTGTATTATTCTACGCCATTCTTTAGTCATACACGCGAGACGGATGGCTTTGTACATAGAATGGCATTAGCCTCTGTGATTCTAACTCTGGAATTATTCTAGAAGGGGGGGCACATCCCAATTCCAATCCACTGCCCCTCCATTCATCCTATTTTTATTTTCTCTTTCTATTTTTCCACTACTATATTCCACAATTTTTTTCGAGAGACTGCTCGTCTTTACCTGCGTTTATAAAAATTCAACGATGACGATGACGAAGACGAAGCGAAATGAAGTAAAGAAGAAAAAGGTCTACTTGAAAATGTGGGTTAACGTGGCTGATGCCCCGTGATCCCTCATACGTATATACATACAAGTCCTTTATAAAGGGTGTCTCCCGAAAAAAAGTATCGAGAATTTCAAAATAGGTCACCAGGCAGTTTAATTCGAGTTCAACTTGTATTACAAGTAGATCCAGTTTCTATTTATCACACCCAGTGGATACAAATTCTCCTTTTTTTTTTTTTCATTTTTTCATTTTTTTTTTTCATTCTTTTCGTTTGCAAAGCTCGGGTGTTTTTCTTATTTCATGTTTTTTTTTTTTTTTTTCTTCACTGTCTTCTTTTCTTCGTCAACGTTGTTGTCGTTTGGAAGGGAATAGGGAAGCCCTTGTCTGCGAGACTTTGAAGGCAAAAATAAGAAGAGGAAAAAAAAAAAATTGAAAGAAAGAGACGTTTATATATATATATAAAGCAGGTAGAAAAGTCGTTGAATCATATCAGAAAAAAAAATAATAATAATAATACAAGAATGTTCTTGCCCTAAATAATATCCGCAATCGGATATATATATATATATGAGAGAGTGAGAGTGTGATGGAGAGTTTATAGACTAAGAAGAAGAAAATGAAGAGAAAAAAAAAAAAACCTTGCACAGGTCACAGGTAGAACCGTTAGATATATCATATGTACATTTAAAATAAAAATGCATACGGGGTCAAAGGAACAATGCAAAAAAATAAATTTATCAATACAATTGAATTTTCGATGAAAAAAGAAAAAAAAAAAAAAGATAATAATAAATGAATAAATTGAAGAGGGAGAAAAAAGAAAAGAAAAAAAAAAAATTGTAAAAAGGAAAATAAACACGTGTATAATTTAAAATGAAAAATTGGAGATTGATAACTAGCGGATGGTTGGTCAATCCCCTGGGGCGTACTGACACGACGCTTCGCCAAGTTTCCTGATTGTGAGTTTAACTTGTAGTTTACGAGGTAGAATATATAGATACATGTAATGTATCCAAGAAGAAATATATTCATAACGCGATGGCACGGCAAAAAGGACAAGAACATTTTTGGTCCCTTCGAAATGTTCGGTAACGACGCAACATCCACTGATGTGCCGCAGGGCTCAAAAAATGCTACAACGATGTGTATTAACATCAGCGTATATATATATATATATATATATATGTGTGTGTGTGTGATGTTTGAAGTAAACGAATTTACGAGGTTGTAAGCTGAAACGAGGATACGCAATAGTCGCGTGGCTCTCTTCAAAATAAAAAAATAAAAATGATATCTCACAAATGTTTGCTACATCCTCCTTACTCTGTCTGTTTTTCTTCGTGTATTCATGCCGGAACTCATCATAATGAAACACCGTGTATATGGTAATTTTTTGAAAGAAATACCAAAAAAAAAAAATTGAGGAAAAATAAATAATAAATGAAGGCAAAGCGGGAAAAAAAAAAAAAATAAATAAATAAATAAATAAAAAGACATAAAATAATAAGAGTGAAAATGAGGAGAAAATGAAAGATAATAAATTTTGTCAGGCATTTTAAGAAAACGTCGTAACAAATTAATAATCTATCATCACTCAGTGATGAAAAAAAAAAAAAAAAAAAAAAAAGTAAAAGATCAACGTTCAATTCCAACCCCCATTTTTGTTTTTTGTTTTCTTTTCATCTTTTTGTTTGGTGGAAATAAAATATTACGAAAAGGGGATTTCAATTAACCACACCTTTTTTTTTTTTTTTTTTTTCAACCTCGTGAAATACATAAAAAGGTAAGTCGTTTGGTGCGATGTGTTCAGTAACGTAGAAGAAAAAACTATCAAAAATTTTTGGCCCACACTATAAATCTGTCGTTTTAGTCTGCCTACATAGCGTTAGTTACGTTTCGTTATTCATTTTCTCTTCTTCTTCGTCTTTTTTTTTTTTTTTTTTTTTTTCAAAAGGGGTGGATCGTTACACCGCGAAGTTATGGTCCATAAATTGACTCGAAAGACTTCATCCCCATACCGATTGCACGGTTAATTTTTACAGGAAATTTAGGATGGAGGCTCAACTTTTAACTTTCCCAATTGATCCGATAGATAAACGATAATATGTTCTGCGAAAAATGAAGAATAAGAGGTCAAAAAAAAAAAAAAAAATAATAATAATAATAATAAAATCAAAATAAAAAGTAAGAAAAGAAAAAAGATAAATTATTAAAATAAGGTTGAATTTATAGATATATTAAAAGTCAACATTAAAAACTGTTTTATTTTGTTCTTGTTTCTATTACTAAGAAAAAAAAAAAAAATTAGAAAAGAAAAAAAAAAATGTAAAGAAATAGAAGAACTTGGCGCTGTCTTTAGTCGTTTATGGCGACATATTCAACAACATCTCGAGGGATCCATTAAAATAAAATAAAGTGTATGTGCACATACAAGTGTCCCTTCCGTCGGAAGTGCATCAATGGGGGTTGAAATAGACACGTTCCATTTGTACATATATGCACTTATTCAAACGGAAGACATGTCGAAATAAAATAAAAATAATGTTGAAGTGAATGAGAACGAAATAGAGAGTAGGAGAGCGAGAAAGAGAGAGTGAGAAAGATGATTTTAGTTAACGGAAATTTGAGAAGAAAATTTTTCATGCGACGAAAAACAGATTTACATTGGTAGGTAAACGGCGCCAGAAGCTCCAGAGGTTTTCCCACACAGGGGACAAACACAGTGAGCTCTTCTTTTTACCTCCCCTAAACTGGTGCTTTACGTATAAGCAAAGAATATTAGAATGTAAAATATATAGAATAAAAGCAGCAAGCGAATGGTGAGTGAAAAAAGAAAAAAGACACCGCTGGCTTAATTGATGCGACAATATTTGTACCGTCTAAAAGTTGTCAGTCGACCTCAATTTATTTAGGACACTCCTCATAGAGAAAATCAAGAGGGAGAGAATATTGTCAACTGTATATTGGGTACTTGCCGTTTTACCTCTAAATGACCGATGGCTATAACATTGTCCAACGTATTTCTTCACCACTTCAATACGTCATTTCCCCCGATTTCGAAATTTTGATTGGACTATTGTCACATTTATACAATTGCAGTTGGTTTATGATGTAAACGTAACGAATACACGACAATTGGCTATAAAAGTTTTACATTTCATAAATTATTCAATATTTTTATTTTATTTCATTTTAAATTAACACAAATTTTTTTTACGTAAAATTTATTTATTCATACTCTTGTTTTATGATTTTACCAAAATAAAATTGTACTTTGTTCAATTATTCGGTAATAATAAAAAAAAAACATTTACACTGAATATTAATAGTAAAATATTAAATACAACTACAAAATAAAAATTAATCTACAATATTTCAATCACATATTACATAAGAAAAAAAAAAGTAATATCCACTTCGAAGTATATATATATACATATTTGATATTTACTTTTAAAAAAGGTATTTGTTTTTTCTCACACCTTTAGTTTTCTTTCTACCATTTGAATTCTTTCAATTCCATTGTATTATGTAAAATTTTTTTTTTTTTTTCTTGTATTTTCATAGCCGTACAAAAAATTATTATTATTTATTATTATTACTACCCCCCGCCCTCCTCCCTACCTTTCAACCCCATTGAAAACGTATCGAATTTCACTAAAATTTAACTTTGCTTAAAAAAAAAAAAAAAAAAAAAAAAAAAAATTTAAAGAGAAATCTTTCCAAAACATTATATACATAAATATACATTGGATACATGAGGTTTTCATGTTTCAGTGTAATTTTATAAAAGTATTGAAATGCTGATTATAAAATAACGGGTTCTTTGAATGGAAAAAAAAAAAAACTGATAATAATAAATAAATAAATAAAAAATGGGTGTTGATAATGCCACCATAAATGTATAAATATATATATCTATACACAATTCACAATATTAAAGTCAACTATTAAAATATTTCCACGTAAAAGAGCAATACATCATAAATCTCGATGTATAGTCATCCTCTCTCACTTAAGAATACATTTTTGTTACCTGGCACCACACCTTTTTTCAACGAGGTCCTGTAATTAAGCGTAATATCGACAGACAGACAGACACTAACACAAACACAAACACACACACACACACACGCATATATACGAGTATACATAAGTAAGACTCAAGAAGGGGTTAAAAACCATGTGCATGATAGCTTTAATGGAAGAAGGTAGGGATATATCATGAATAGGGGGCGCTTGGTACGCATCCAAAATATGTTATAGACCTCTCAGGTCTTATGTGATGGGTGCGAGCGAGGCCCGTTGAAATATACATAAATCAATTCCTTCGATCGTTTCAATGTGTACCTTTGTAACCTATCGATGATTAGCGTCCGTTCGACGTGTTAAAAGAAGCCAGATGTTTCTCTTTATATAGGTATATATATAAAATCTGATATACCCATCCCGATGATTCTCAATAACTCGCTTCATTTTTAATTTTCTTCTTTTACTTATTTATCTTTCTCACTTTCACCCCCACACTCTTTCGTACATTTTAATTCTATCTTTCTTATATAACGGCCGATGGACGCGTGGCACACGCAACCCCCATCGGCCACAATCACTTCTAATTGTTCTCACATATTCACACCCTCTTTCACTTTTATACACATCAAACTATTTATATATTGTATAGTTTTTTGAATTTCTCCACCCTCTCACATAACAATTTATATTCTCATCATTACCCGTACAGAATTATAAATTTTTGACTTGTGTTTTTCAAATGTGGTCTTTGTCCACCTCTTAACTTTCTTCTCTTCTTTCTCCATTCTCTTTTTCGTTTATTTCATATGTGAATATACGAGAGAACCGTGAATATTACGTACAGCTGTTCGCTTGCGGGGGCGCATCTGCCCACAATACACTTCTATCTGTGTATAAGTGGAAAGTTCGCCGTAGATTTTTCGGTGGGTTCATTCCTTTTTTTTTTTTTTCTTTTTCTTTCTCTCTTTTCTCTCGACTCACTCTTTCCACCTCTTTCGTACGAATATTTATATACACGTATACATTGTTTTTATCCACCCTCATCTACCGTCTTTTTTAACTCTGTTGTTTCTTCAGACAAAATCGACAACGATCTCCTCCATCGAAAAAAATGAAAAGTAACAAAAAAAAAAAAAAAAAAACCGCCTGAAGAACACGATAGATCGATATTCGTATAGTTTAGGTAATGTTTATTAGGCCTCATAAAAACAAAATATATTTTTTGTATGAATGTATATGTGTGTGAGAGTCTCTTTCTCTCTCTCTCTATACCAGAGGCAAAAATACTTATATTTTTTTTCTTCCCTTAATTTATATTTTTTTTTTGTTTTCGACGTATACTTTTATCAGTACAAATAATGAAATACACGAGAAAATATTTCATAATAATTTTGCAAATAAATTACTTTGAATAAATACATATATATATCAATTTGTCAAATATATATATTCATTATTTATTCATTTATATTTATTAATTTTTATTTTTATATCTAAAAAAATATATACATATACGCGCAAACTTATCTGTTTTTAATAATCTTTCTACGTGGATGATAAACTCACGTCAAAGATCCACAAGAGCCATATATCGCGATCGTTATCGAAAAGGGCTTGCAAGCATGTGTATATACATATATACACATATATATATATATATTCTACATCGCGAATGGCGCGTGTGGGCGCAGCTGCGGTTTTTTTTTTTTTTTCATTTATTTTATTTATTTTATTTTTTTGAACCGTTCATCAGTGAATCGTTTTTGGTACGCGCTCTACAACCCTGAGGATCCGAAATCCCATTAAAGTCTTGAAAAACATGGGGAAATGACCGGTGGCCAAGCAAAAACGTACAAGATCTATCACATATATATATATAGATATAGATATATTGAACTACAAAAGTACCACAGATGTCACCATATGATAGGTCACTTCTGTATATACATTATAGAGACTTTGAAATTTTCTCCCCTGCCATCGTGAACACATGACTATGAGTCGTCATCGTCCAACGGTCACAAATCCGATCGGCAAAAATCGATTTCACGGCTCCTCGAGTTTCCACTTTGACGCAATTTTCTCGCTCGAATAGCTGGCCACAACTTAACGCTAGTGCATTTAGTGCATGTAGATACTTCAATACATATATATATATATATATATATATATATAGGAATAAAGTAGAGTGATATGAATAGTGGTGCAATGTACTAACATAAAAGAATCTTCCTATTCTTAGATGGTTTTATAGTTACAACTTACGACCGTACTATAAAAATTTCAAGATCAATGAAAGAGACTTTTCCTTTCATTTATATTTGAATAGTTAAAATTGTTATTGCGTTGGCAGGTTACATATTTGCCATAACATTATTTATGCCCGGTGGACTTGACATAGAGTCTATCCAAGTTATTTGTAAAAGGAAAGAGAAATGAGTCGAGTGTGTGTGTGTGTGTGTGTGTGTGTGTGTGTGTGTGTGTGCTATTGTTGACACACGCAATTCAACTCTTTGCAAAAAGCAAACCCAAGAATATATATAACAGTGTGTATATTATTGAATTTTCAATGAAAAGAAGTAGAGTCGGTGGGATTTTTCAAGGACCCTTGACGCCAATAGAATAAATCAACGGAAAATTGTATAACATCCGGATACCTTTCAAAGTGCCATGACTAAGGACTTCTTTTTCGGAAAAATATTCATGATATATCTATAGTTGAAAAACCCTTTCGGCTTTCTTTCTATTTTTCTTTCATTTTGTCTATCTCCCCCCTGTTTGATTATGATGATGAGGATGATGATGATGATGATGATGATGATGATGATAATGATGATGGTGGTGGTGGAAATAATTTAGTCCACAATGGATATTGACTGGAAAAATATGTAATTTTTTTCTATCAAATTGAAAAAATTAAATTCCAATATTTTATTATAATCAATTAAATTTATAAAATGATAAAAAGTACTAACAACAACAGTAGTAATTGTAGTAATAATAGTGACTAGTAGTATTTATATTGTTACACGTATAAAAAAATTTTTTCGTTTATTATTCACCACAAGATTATAATCTTATTCATATAGGCATCGTCGATTTTTAATCATTTTCAAACGGAGTTGAAAATGTTTCACATGTGGTGCCACACGAGGGGTGGAGGTCTGTACATATTCACAAGCACAAATCCAGTCGTGTCGCATTGTCCCGCACGAAGGTGGCAATTTGTATACTCTTTGTGATATTACTAACAGGACATGTATGGACGCAAACGCTATCTGATGATACGAAAATTTATGTAGTGATCAGTGTACTTTTATACACAACCAAAAAAAAAAAAAAAAAAAAAAAGTTTTATGATAAGTGAAAAATGCCAGTTGATCTTTCTAGAAAATACCTCAATTTCCATTCGTCATAACATCAAAAAATTTCATTCAACCACAAAACAATCATCTTGATTCAAACAATAATAAATAATAATAATAATAATAATAAATATAGAAAAAAATACAAAATAATAGATTGTGTATACAATATTTTTTTTTTTTTCACGCTACTGCAGAGCTTATCGGAAAATCGATGCTTGTATATCGGGGTATTACGACCGAGGCGGAAATGAAAAAGATCGCGTTGAAGGTAAAACGAAGAGAAGGATGGAGAAAAAAAAAAAACAAAAAAAAAAGTAAATGTAGAGATGGGATCATGAGGGGATCCCCTTTCATCTTGGCAACCCGATCCTCCCTCTCACTAAACTCCTGTGTACCTTTTCGTTGCAACCCTTCATCATATTTTCTCTTACCCTCTTGTTCATTCACACTCTCTTCATCTCATTTCATTGAAAAAAAAAAAAAAAAAAATCAGACGAAAATAAAAAAAATAATAATAATAAATGCGCTTGCAGCCTTTTTGAAGACACATTTGTGCAGGTACTCGAATGGCAAATAGCAAAAACTCACTCACTCACTTTTAAATCTACTCTCATTATTTCCCATGGTATTATTATTTATCATTTTTTTTTTCTTTCCCACCCCATTGAATATTTCCCAAACTTCTTGGTTCATTCTTTTTATATAAAGTCTCGTATATATATCTCAACCCTTTTCACGCGACATTTTTCATACGATTCATATATGTATGTGTGTATGTGTGTGTATGTATGTTTATGAATGTAACAAGACGACGAACCTGAATTTTCAACCCCTCATTGTGTGACTGTGACAGCAATGAAAAATTCACGCCTCATCGAATGGTTGGGGGAGGGATGAAAAAAAAAATAATAATAATAATAAATAAATCGTCTATCGGATTTTGAAGGAGTCGTCCCATCTTATGTATTTGTATATATCTACGTTTTCTGATATGTGTACAATAAGGAAAAATTTTTTTCTTTTTTTTTTTTTTTTGGTTTCGTTCTTGTCAGCTGAATGTCAAATACCATCAATCTTTTCGAATAAGAATTTTTCACACACTTTTATCAATATTTCATAATGATATTCAATAAATATATATATATATTAATTGATGATTATACAATTTATATATTGATATTTATGAAATTAGTTTAATTTAATATTTTTATTTCAATAATCTAAATATTATGAAATTAAATGTATCATGTTTTATGAATAATCAAAGAAAATATTTCTATTGTCAAATAAAATTGATAATATTTATTATTTTATCAGTGAAAATGTGAAAATGTATTATTATTATAATTTTAATAATGTGATGTATATCACACATTTAAAATTACATAAGTATGATAATAATAAACGAGATGCGAAAATTTTAATTGAAAAACGATGATGAATCGAATTTTTACACTTTACAAGTATAAAAGAATGTTAAGTGATGTAAAAAAGCGGGAACAAAATGGAGAGAAAAAAAAAAATACCGTGGAAATAAAATAAAATGAGATAAAAATAAAAAAAATAAAAAATAAAAAAAAAGGGAAGAAAAAAAAAAAATAAATAAGAAACAAAGATAAAAGTGCCCTGTTATTCGTGCGGGAGCCGAGTGAATGATGTCGGCATATGCATGATGTATATTAGTAAAAGAAAAAAGAGAGTGCGCCGGGGGTAAAAATTTTTTTCTATTATTTTTTTTAAGATCGAAATCGATTCCGCGCCAGGCGTCAGAATTAGATTACCATCGACTAATCGCATTCTCAGTGAACCCGCAAAACAGAATCTTGACGCACTTCGGGAACGTCAGTATTTTTTTTTTCTTTGTTTTTTTTTTTCTCGTCTTCTTTTTCTTTCACAAAGTGCACTTTCAATGCGAATAGGTAATTAAAAAATTATCCATACAACTATAAAAAGAAAAAAGCCGTGGTCGATTATCGGTTGAGATTGATCATGAACTTTGTGGGGGCTTAGGCACCCAATAATTAATTGTCTTACCGAAAAATTCTTTTTTCATTTACGTATTTTATTTTATTTTTTTTTTTTCCTTGTTTTTATTTTTTATTTTTAAGAAGCCGAAATGTAAATTGATCGCTACTATTGCAGTGTGAAAAATTGAATGTGTGGGAATATTGAATTTTGTAAGAAAAACTTTTGAATTTGAAAAAATATGTCCAATGGTAAATTTCCACGAGATCAGTGGGATGGAAAAAAAAAAAAAAAAAAAATTCAAGAGAAGTGATCAATCGTCGCGCAAAAGTCAAGCCACAAGCCATTAAGAAAAGGGTTTTCTTTTTTCCACTCCTTTTTTCTTTTTTTGTGTCTGAGCATTCACGAATTCAAAGGAAAAGGGCGCGACTATCATTAACTATAAAAATATATTTTTCATCTCACCGTGGGAAAAATTATCACACAAATATATTTTCTCACCTACAAAATCCTCAATTCCAACAATAATATTCTTAGTAATTAAAACGAAAAAAAAAAAAAAAAAAAAAAAAGAAAAAGAAGAAAATTACGTGTAAGTTACGAAAATTATATTGATACAAAGATATATAGATAACTTGTCTTGGCACTTATATTTATGTAAGTGATTTTTTATTCATGCCAACCCCGCAGACGTTTGCCACAGCGCTCGTGCGTGGTTATCTTCCACTCTTCCTCAAAATATACCATGGGGTTTCATACAGGCGCGTGTATATGTGTCTCTACGGTATCTTAGCGCACAGGCACCTGTATTTTTTCATATACACCTGCTCCGAGTGTCTCTCCAGATAGTTTCGGCATCCTCTTTTCTTCAAGACGAAGACGAAGAGCACCAACACATACCTATACACTATATAACAACATATATACACCATCATGTATAAATAAAACCGGTGAAAGAATACGGAGGTGAGCGCGTGCCTGGTGGGCTTTCATTGGCCGACGATCGTCCTCTCGTTCGTTGCTTCAACTCGCGCGTTCCCTCACGCTGTCTTATAACGATTCATCGATACATATACATGCAAATAAATATATTTATATACATATATATATTTTTTTTTCCTTCACTGCGATGCGACTGACGAAAATACGATCGTCACCCGCCGTGGACCTCATTCCAAACGCGCATAAATAATTCGGCTGTTTATTTTCTTACCATACATACACACATACATTCATATATATATATATATATATATATATGTATATACTCGTGAGAAGACAGACCCTAAGATTGCCAATAATGATTTCTCAGTAATGTCTGCATTAATTATCAATTGACAAATGTTTAACTGTTTGCTGTGTGAATTAATTTCGTCGATTATTTTTTCCACGTGTTTTATCTATATCAAAATACATTTAATGTATATAAATAAATGAAATAATTTTTTTTTTTTTTCTTCAACATCAAGAAAGAAAAAAAAAACATGAATTGAATAAAATTACAATTTATTCAGATTCAATATTATAACTATACAAGAAGGATAAAAAGAGAAGGAGGAAGAAAAAAAAAAAAAAAAAAAGCGTGAAATATATTCATGTTTTTCGACTCTATCGATTGCATAGTCATGCATTAGAAAATGTGTAGTAAGATAGATAAAAGGTAGGAAAATAAAAAAAAAAAACAGCTATCGATACGTTTAACATATATTGAGATCGGTACATTGCGATGGTGATGGGTGATTGTGTCGGATGCGCGTCTAATATCTCACACAACCACGAGCAACTCTCTCATTAACCGCAGCATCTAGAATTGCCGCAAGGCGGGAGGGAGACGACGAAGAAAGAGATAGAAAAAAAAAGAAGAGAGATTGACTACTATCGCACATTCTCATGGTACTTATCTATACATCTATATCGATACCTTGTTAACGATTCGAACGCGTGAATGCATGAGGTGCTATATAGAGAATAAGTTTCCATACAAGATTAACCGTGAGGTGTTTTAACAGGAGCCCAAAAGCAACGCGTTTATTTTTACCGATGTTATCTAATACACAAGATATCGGTAAACTATAAAAACACATGAGTACATGTGCGCACACGTGTATGTGTGTGTGTGAGTTTTGAATGTTGATGCTGCCGCTACCAATGAGATCGATTGTCGATTCACTCCACCTTTTTATATATATGTAATAAATATACGAGCCTTAGCTCTCTATTTCACTCACTATCCATTAAAATATATCAGTTAAACATTATACCCATAGATAAAAATGAAAAGTAACATTTGATTTTTCCGTGAAATCTCATATGAAAAAAAAAAAAAAAAAAAAAAAAAAAAAAATTAAAATAATGATAAAATAATAAAAATAAAAAATAAATACACAATAAATATATACGACAAGAAAATTAATTTATTATTACCAATAAAACTTTAAAGGTGAAGAAAAATAATTAATTAATAAAAAAATAATAATAATAAAATAACAACAACAACAACAAAAAATTTATTTTATCAGTTATTTCTTTTGGTTGTTGTTATGTGTCAAAGTTAGTTGTATCTGTTGTTATTACTGTTAGATATAAAGATGGTATATCACGTATTATAGATAAAATAAAATAAATAAAATACACGAAGGAGTGCAAGAGAAGATGTGGAAAGGCAGTACACGTCTTTTGAGACGCTGAAAAATCACGACTACGATATCCTCACCCGGTGGTTCTCTAGTTCACCACTGGATCGAGTTACTAATTAAGACGCCGTCGGACAGGGGCCCTCCCAATTGTCTTTCGAAACCAAATATCTCTTGGTGCGTGTTTTTTTTTTTTTTATTATTTATTTATTTATTTATTTTTTGTTTTTCAAAGCGATTGGATCTACCGATCAAACGAATTAAGTCCTCCTTCGAGTGGATAGTTGCGTGGGTGGAGATTGTGCATACACATAAACATATAAATAAATCTACTGTTGTTGTGTATAAGAATCTGCGATGACTCTCATGGAGTTTATATATCGAGGCCGCGTACGTTCGCGCGCAACATATAAACGTAGAATGAGAGTTTATATGTATATATATCAAAGAGGAAGATATAACTGAAACCGGGGCGTGCAGTAGCTCCTGTTGTTGAAACCACCGCGAATATATCCAATGTGAGGTCCAACGAGACATTCGCCTTGGCCACCACGGCATCAGCTTTGTCTTGTAAATGAAGCCTCGCTGATTCGTATCCAAGACATTGATAAATATCGTCCGAGTTTACCAAAGAGATATACAACAGAATGAGTGAGACAAAGAGAGACGAAAGGAAACAGGCAGTGCATGAAAAAAGTATATATATATATTTATTTATTTGTGTATCCGTGCATTTTGTGTGTGTGTGTGTGTATATATATATATGCATACTATTTTATTATTTATTTTTTTTCTTTGTACTTAGGTCATTGAGAAGGAAACGACGGATGGGTGATTGGAGTGAGAGTGGGAGGGAAATGAGTGAATAAACACACAGTGAATGAGGGGTGAAAGATCTCGTGGGAAAATGAATCTGTTGGCAAAAATTTTTCGATACATTACTTTGAAGCTTCACCTAATTAATTTCCACCCTCTGTTTCATTCTTATTCATTCTTTGTTTGTTTGTTTTTTTTGGTTTTTTTTTTTTTTTTTCATGGTTGAAAATTTTTTTGTGGAAATAGTGAAAAAAATAAGATGAAATGGATTTTTATTATTTGGAATAAAAATATTTGAAATATGTTAGAGAAATATTGATATTATTATTATTTATCTTCCTGGTTGTATAATAAAGTGTGAATAATTGAGTAGAAATTATGTGGAGAGTTCAATGAACGTGTGCTCGATGTTTTCGGTAGTATTTCATTAAATTTATAATGAAAATTGAACGGAAAGAGGATAAGGCGTGTTAAAAAATATGATTATAAAAGTATCTTGTCCGTAGTGAATTATTCTCATTGAGAAATCTCGTTAAGTCTTTGGTATAAAATACTTTAAAGTATATATGTATGTATATATATGTAGGTATATAAATGATGTATATATTGAAAATTCTCGGTGGATATACGCGTGGAAAATTGAGTAACCGGTCGGTCGTTGTGGCGCTCGGTGCGGTATTATGGATAATGACAGAACGGAAAATCGACACGATTAAATTGAGATCTTTAAAGATATATTTATACTAAAGAAATAAAACATGGAAAAAACACACACACTCACACATACACACGCAGACAAAAATCTCAAGTATATTTTATTATTTTATTAATGAAAAGACACTTGGGTAAAAAAAGTTCCCCATAATAATTTACTTTTCATCGTAAATTCTACTTCAATAATTCGAAACAAATATATAAATAAATAAATAAAACTGCGTTATTATTTATTTATTATTATTATTTTTTTTTTGATAAATTATTTTCTTTATTAAATTATCAGTTCAAGTTTAAATTAATCCAACTAATTATATTGACCGCCCCTGAATTATTTTCAGTGTTGAATTTCAAAAAATTTTCCCTTTTCTATATGGATAAATCTAGATAATTTCTCAGCTTCATTCACAACTTTTCCTCGATGAAACATTCACATATATATATATATATATATATATATATATATACATAATCTAAGAAGAAAAAAAATAGTGAGAAGTGGAACTAATCATTCTCCATTTAAACGAATTTTTCGGACTGTGGGTGGCGCGCGAGAAATATAAATCGCTCAGTGTCTATATAACGTTTACTCCTGGGAACATCCATTCTTCTCCTCTTTCTTGACTCATCTCGTTTTTTTTTTAGGTTTTTTTTTTTCATTTATTTCTTATTATTATTATTTTTTTTTTTTCATTCGTTTCAAGACCCACAAAAGCCTCATAAACAATGAGTTAGTCGATTTGTTTTCTTCTCGGCGTGATATCACGAAGAATTCGTTCGACTACCGAATGCAAACAAGTCTTTCGACACGACAAAGAAACAAAAAAAAAACAAAAACAAAAAAAAAACAAAAACAAAAAAAATAAAAAATAAAAAAAAAAACAAACCAATTGTGATCGTATCTATTAATCAATATTATACTGCAATAAACCGAATAGTAACGGAAAGAGAAGAGATAAAAAAGAAAAAAATAAACCAGAATGAAATTGAAATGAAAATAATAGAGAGATATCTCGCACGTGTCACTTGAGTAAACGTCAAGTCAAGATATATAGAATAAAAAAAAAAAAAAAAAAAAAAAAAAAATACATTGAATAAAAAATATAGAATAAAATGAAGAAAAAATAAAAGATGAAGAGAAGAATGAAGAGACTTCTTCGTCCCACGTAAAACGAAAAGCTATAGATATATGTACGTGTGTATGTATAGTCTTTTGTGACTGGACAATAGTCTGCAAGTCGGACTCGATACACTCCACGTGTAGATACGTATTTTAAATAAATAAATAAAAAAAATAAAAAAAAAAAAACTAAATGAAATAAATATATAAAGTCCACACACAATTTCTTTCTTCAATCTTATTTGAAAGAAAAAAAAAAACAATATATATATATAAATTCAAAAGGAAATTAATCCAATTAAATTATCATAATATTTTATACATGAAATACAACAAGTATAAATTTTCCACAAACATTTCATTCTAAATGCCACTTGTAAATTCAATATACTTATACGCATTATTAAAATTTCATTATTATTATTATTAACTTTTTTCTTTTTTTTTTCTTCAAATACAGTAGAACCATTTGGTTCAACAAAATCCCCGTACAGTTGACTGAAATGAAAACTTTCAACTGCATTTATTTACCCAAACTAATACATTGTATAGACACCAATACATAAATATTAATAATACGTATGTATTGTTCAAATCCATCAAACTAAAAGTGGACATTGCAGCCCTTTAAATCCGTACTGCACTCGGATTAACGGCTATTAAAACTGGATTATGAATAGAGTACGCGTTGGTCACTTAATCTGGATAGTGTAAAGCCGGAGCTATAACATCACTAGAGTGAGAAAATTTAATATACATGGGGCGCCCGTGTGTAGTTCGTTTCACCATTAACAAGACTATAAGCTTTTCTCGCACACTAAAACCCTGAATTAAAATACAGCATGGCCTCCTCCAGTTGGTTCTCCTCAATTTTGGACTTGTATACCCGTATGTCTCTAAATATATACATATATACACATTATTTACTTCATCTTTTTCCACATGATTGCAAACACCGCGTGTAGTGGACACGATTATTAACCGGCACATTTATTAGTGCGGTTTAAAACGACAAAAAGATTAACGACATGATTGAACGCGTTCATGCCGGTTTTGCTGTTGAAAGTTTAATTCTTCAAATGTGTGGCAATTCTTTCCTACATATTATTTCGAAATATATATATATATGAAAGTAACAAAGATAAAAATTGAAAGATATCCTTGAATATATAAAAAGAGACGCGTGCCAATGTATTCATGTCAAAGAGAACACGTTTCAAAAATCCTATGGCACATAATGAAATATATCATAATTAAATCTATTTTTATAAATATACACAAATAAAAATGGAAATTTTTAAAGGATTTTTATTTATTTATTTTTTTTTTTCTTCGTCTTTTTTTTTTTTTTTTTTTTTTTTTCATTATTCATTATTATGCTCCAAATCCCTTCGTATATATACAGATATATAAATAGAAAGATTTAAAACTCGAGTGTCGCTTTATAGTTACACTCATATACATCAATATTTTTTGTTTTTTTTTTTCCTCTCTCTCTCTCATCTCACGGTTTCCTTTCATTTTCCAATATAAATTTAAAAAAAAAATTCAATTAAATTGTAGTGAAAAATATAATTATTCTCATTTGCATACATGAAAAATAATTATATGAGTAGAAATGAAAAAAATTGTTTTAAATTAACATAATAAATATTCCATATTAATTTTATTATCTATTAGAAAAAAAAAATTTTTTCTTTCTTTATTTACACATTAATAGCAGTAAATATCAATAATTAATCAATATAAAGCGACTCAAAGTTTATACATACACACACATACGTATAGATATGTAATAATATTGAAGGGCAATGTACGCAATGCCATGAGATCCATTCCTGAGACTTGAATTATTTCTTTCTTATTATTATTATATTTTTTCTTTACAAAACGAAAGAGGATGCAAAAGTTTTATCCTCTCTCTTTTTCTTACCAATTATATACATATATATATATTTATACATTCTCTTCTCATTGTATATATACAAATGTGTGTATGTGTGAGTACAGGGATGCCGCGTACAAAGCCGTATTATATGTACAAAGACGTAAAGCGAAATGGGAGCGAGATATCCGACAGGGTTTTGCGCGGATGAATGGAAGGAGAAGTTGGCGGCAGCAACGACGATGGCGGTGGCGGCAATGGCAATGGCAACAACAACGCAACGACCGCGTGTATAGTAATGGCGAATAAGAGAATGAAGGTGGAAAGAGAGATTGTTGAATGTTTGAAAGAAGAAGTAGAAGTAGAAGAAGATGAAAATGAAACAAACAAAATAAATAAATAAATAAATAAATAAATAAATAAATGAAAATAAGAAAGAAAAGAGTGAGACTGCGAGAGACAATCAGGAAGAGAAGATATAGAGAAGCAGACCCTTCGACTCGGCTTCTTCCACTCTTAGGCAATATATATCCAAAGGGAAGAAGAGAGATGACCATTGATCCACATATACTTATATACTTATATCCACATATATTTATGTGCGTGTATATAAACTACATACGCATTGAAAGAAAGAGAAAAAGATAGAGTGCGAAACCTGAGACTGTGAAGACTGCAAAGGGGCGCGGTTGTATATATATATATATATATATGGACGTATAGACCTGAACGCGTACGGGAACCGACCAAACTTGATTTAATGCCTCCGGACTTTGGCGGAGAGGATATAGTCTCTTCTCCAACTCTCCTCTTTTACTCCACTGCTACGCCTCAACTTTATTGTATGCGTATATTTACATGAGTGTGTACGTTTATATTGCAGGAGAATATATAAATGTGTAAAAGAAGATACGTATGGATATTCAGTTAGAGAATGAGACCAAGAATAAAATCTAGAGGAAGAGGAAGAGGATGAGAGAGAGAAAGAGAGAGAGAAAATTGTACTTATTCTTTGTAGTTTGCACGCTTGTTTTTTTTCTCATTTTCATTTTCTATTCACGATCACGTTGGACTTTACATTATATCGCCAGTTGACTTCCTCTCATTTTTATTTATTTATTTATTTACTTATTTATTTATTATTATTTTTTTTTTTCTTCGTTGGTTTGTTTATAATAAATGAAAAGAAGAAAAAAAAAAAATACGCCCCATACAAAAATAAAAATTATTTATTCAATATAAAAACAAAAAAAAATATATATATATATATTTGATATTTATCTTTTATTATTTTATTACAGAGTGTAAATAAAATTGATTGGTGCAATAATTAATTTAATTGGATCGGATATTGATTGATTTATTTATTTTTATTTACATTTTTTTTTTTTTTTTTTTTTCAATTATTATTCTTATTTTTATTAATTATTTATTTATAAAAATGATGCGTGAGGATGTTTTCGATGATACATATATTAGGCATACGTGTGTTAATATTTATTTTATTTTTTTTTTGTTTTTGTTTGTTTGAGCGCGTAAAATTTTGTATATAAAATCTGTGTATACGCGCGCGCGCGCGCACATTGTGCGCATTCGTTCCCAGGCTCAGTTGGTGCCGTTTGCCGTGAGTCTGATCGTATCTTTGCAAGGATTTATTGTTTGGTAAATCATTTAGTCGCTGCCAAGCTGCCGCGGGCGGCCGCGCGGGCCCAAACCAAACTGACGGGCGCACTTGAATCTGAACGCGGCCGAATTTCTCTCTCTCTCTCTCTCTCTCTCACACATACACAATCTCTCACACTCTCTCGCATACTATCGTTCTCATATATGATTCTCCTGGGGCACACTGCGTGCGTACATACACATTTTCGTTTGTATCCATTCCTCTCTTTCCTCTTATTTCATCTCTTGTTTTTACTTTTATTTATTTATTTATTTATTTATTTATATAGGTAATATCTAGATATATATTGGTGTATATACGTATTATATTCGCGTAGGTACTTGATTCTTTTGATTTTTAACACTTTTTTTCTTCCGTATATTTCTTTTCTTCTTCTTTCTTAATTTATTTATAAACTGTTTCTGTTGCACTTGTCGAAATATAATTGAGAAAAGTTTTATAAAATTTAAAAATCTCGAGGGAACGCAATTTACATTAATGAATTGGAATTTTTCGATTTTTAAAATTAAATATATTCGTGTAATTGTGAGAAATATTTCATGGAATTTGGAACAGTGAGAGTGAGGTTTAGAAAATTTAAAAAAAAAAAAAAAATTAAAATCAACTTGCAAATGATGATACAGATGCTGCCATGCATTAAATCAAACAAACAAACAAAAAAAATTAAGTCAAAGTAGTAGTTTAAAACTTACCGATTTTTTGGATGATCTCCACCCCCATGACAACGAACGATTCCATCGTTCTTTGAAATTTCTCGTGCTCCACCCTCAATCATCGTGCATATTCCTATTATATATATATATCCATATATAATAAATTCTGTGATTGACGAGCAGATGCAGACGTATATCGCCAAGAGTCTGTAATCAAATATCAATTTTTAAGAATGTATTATTTTATTCTATTCTATTTTTATTTTTTTCTATATTTTTCTCAATTCATCCGTTGTTTTTTTTCTCCTATTTTATATTTGACCTGATAATCTGATTGATATTTAATGATATTTTCATATATTATAGATGAATATTTTACTTTGTTACTTTTCTCCGCATTCTCTCAACTTTTCCATTTTTAATTTATTTCTTTTTCTTTTTTTTTTTTTCTTCATTTTTATTTTCTCATTCTTCCGTCAATTCATCGATATATTTCAAGGAGAACCGTTGAATATATATATATATATATACATCACTATATAAAATATAATTTAAATTTTTTTCTTATCCGGACTTGTTATCCGGTTTGGCGCGCTTCAATGCCCGCATATAATTCGAGTTGACGGGCGATGGACCAGATCGATCATGTCACTCTGGTATTTTTCGCGTGTGTACTCACATTGCGTCATGACAGTGAAATCACACACACACACACACATCGACATATAATAGATTTATATCAAGAAGGTAATGAGCTAAATAGAAAGAAAAAAAAAATATTATCTAATATCATCATGTACAAATAAACTCTATAATTATAATAATTTTAACTTTCATTATTTCAATTGATTTTCATTTTTATTTATTGTCATGAAATAAATTAATATTTTCTATTAAATACAAAAATAAATAAATAAATAAACAAATAAATAAATTGAAGGGAAAATAATTTTAAAAAAAATGTGGAATATTGATAAAAATGCAAAGAGCACAGGTAGATCATGTACGGATTTTATAATCCCAAAGTTGTTTGTGTTCTTGTTAGCCGCGACGTGATTGCGTCCAATGCGCAATTCGTGTATGTAAGTCCTTGCAGAGGCCATACATATATGAATATATACATACTAGTGTGTATATATATACACACGTATAAACCCTAGCTTACCACAAGTGTCGTTAACGCACGAGCCATACGATATGAGGATAAGGATTATGGAAATTTATGATTGCCATAACGTGACTGAAGACTGTATAACATTACACACTAAAAAAACAAAATATTATTATTATTATTTTATTTTTTTTTTTAATTTTTTTTTTTTCTCATTTTTATACATAAAAGCTTCAACATTTTTCGTTACTTTAACGTTAAAAATTCACGCTGCATTTTTATAGTGACTTTATTATCATACGCAAATATATAATCCTACCCTAACACGAACACGATCATGTATAATTTATAAATAAATACTTTTTCAATAATAATAATAATAATAATATATACGTGAATAAAATAAGTGAGCAGAAAAGTAATTATTCCAAATATTTCATAGATTCAATAATAAAAATAGTACGTAAAAAGAATTTTGCCTTGTGACATTTGAAAAAAAAAAAAAAAAAAAAAAAAATTTGGCTTTTAATAATTTCACTCTTGTCCATCGACTCTCGTCTGTCGTCTGTCTCCCTGTCATTTTGTCTTTCACACAGTGTAAACCACGAGATTATCTATTATGTATATATCTACGTATTACAATGTGTAAGTGTGTGTGGGGGTGGGTGTGTCTTCGGCCGTGTCTATACTATCGTGATACATCTGGGGCGTGTGCGCACGCCTTTCCTTTTCTTCTTTTCTTCTTTTCTTCTTTTCCGTTTTTTTTTTTTTTTATCTTTTTTTTTTTAATATATACCTAACGAATGATTGTTTCCATGACCCAATAGTCACACGCATACACAAAATATTATAACTATACACGTATATACATTTTAAAAAAATATCATTCTAGACATGACGAAATTACAGTGGGATTTTGTACAAAAGTAGCTCGGACAGATATAGTTGGTAATTGCTAAAAGGAAAACGATTACAGATATATATATATATATATATATCAGATGGGTTCTCCCTTTTTTTGCCCACAATGACATAGAATTTGCGACTATTCTTTACCGCTGACTACAGGGCCACTCGATATTGATAGAGATACCGTGTGCGGTTAGATAATTGAGGGTGAATTAATTTAGAAGATACTTAAAAAAATCACCAAGGTTGCGTTAAAAGTTTTTTTTTTTTTTTTTTTTCATTTAGGTTAAATCTATTCCTCGGTGTGTGTGTGTGTGTGTGTGTAGTTTTTTTTTTCATCTTTTTTTTTTGTTTCTTCTTCTCTGAAAAATGTCAATGGAATTTTTATTCGGGTATTTATTTTTAATGTTATTTCAATGTACTGCATGCAATGTATAATTGAAATAATTATTACTTCCGTTAAAAAAAAAAAAAAAAAAAAAATATATATAAATTGTTCAATAAATATTTTTACGAAAAATTTTTCAACGACGCGCAATTATCTGTTGGAGTACATTACACGTACGTTTGTAATGTAACTTTTAAAAATGAGAAAAACAAAAAAAAATATATATATAAAAAATACATCGAACTGGAAGTGTGAAAAAATTGGATGTGGTTTATTTTTGTTCGTGTCATAAAACATTAAAATAATATGTATATGTATATATGTGTTTGAGTGTACATATGTATATGAGAAAGGAGAGGATAAGAGAGGAAAAAAATTTTTTTTTTTTTTTTTTTCCTTTTACAATGTATCAAAGAGACGAATTTTGCGCGTGATAATGAGTGGGCAAAAATGTTGAATTTCTTACACGCAATAATGTGTATACGTTTGGTTTATAATATTTTTACAGCAGTAAAAATAAATGGCAAAACTTTCTATACGGGAAATGTGAGATTCTCAATGGTATATTATGAGTTTATTACAATTTTCTGCAATTTCTCCTCTGTCGTATCGAGAAAGTAATCATATGATGTATATCATAAACAAATATAAATATACGTAATGGTAAAAAATTTAAATTATATATTTTTTTATTGTTTTTATTATTTATATTTATTTTCAATAAACAAATATTTTTATTTGATGTCACTCTATAAATTAAGGAATAATCACTTTTATCTATTTAACTATTTATTTATTATTATTATTTTATGAATGAAAAAAAAAATAAATAAATTCTCTGTATATATTCGTGTATTTATAAATAATTAATTTTAAATAAAATTGACTGATTATGCAATGATTACGATCAATTCTAATCAACAATATACGCAACATCTCGTCTATATAAATTTTTCTTCTACATTATAAACCTTTCCCTCATTAGTCTTCTATATTATGTCAATACACACTCGTAATGAAATCAATATCGTATGTAGTATTATATACTATTTTCATTAAAATCAATAAAATTCCATTATACCACTACATACAACTCTTAAAAAAAAAGAAAAAACAAAAAAAAAAAGCCAAAAAAATTGTATTTTACCGTCCACATCATTATAATCTTGAAATGTATTTCATGATTGGTCACGCATTTCCTGCTTTCTGCAGAATTTGTAAAGTGAGAAGGAAATAATAAAATAAATAAATAAATAAGTAAATTAATAATAATATAAATAACCCGAAGTAATAATATAATAAATTCTAGTACACGATATTTACTCAGTAAATAAATAAACAAAAAAAAATATATATATATTTATTTTATACACTCAACAACCTAAATATTTCAGTTAATATTTTACACCATTTCCAAAAACAGGAGGAAAAAATTAAAAAAAAAAAAAAAACACTTTCCATTTTATTTTATTGAGCATTTATTATTATTATTTGTTATGTATTTCTACCATCCACTCAAAACGGATGGGGATTATTTTATTTTTTCATTACACGCCAAATTAAATATACGCACACGCGAACAGAAGTGAACAACAAACTAATAAAAAATAAGCACAATGAGATGATTCAAAATAAAAATCCGTTTTTTTTTTTTTTTTTTTTTTTTGTATAAAAATAAACAAGTACGTACTTGACTATACAATAAGAAACAGAAGTAAAAATAGTGGAATAAAAGGGAGTGATAGTTAAATGTAAATGTAAAAAAAGAGAATAAAAAGAAGCGGTGGACGAAGAAATAAAGGTAATATGCATACACACACACACATATATATATATATATGAAAGATGAAGAAAGTGAATCACATGTTTGACGGTGAGAGAAGTGTTTTTTTCACCCCTCACGGAGTATCTTGCAGCAGCAAACGACGATGATATATATACACACACACACGCACACACATATATTCATAAAAGTGTGGGCTTGCGTCGGCAAGGATAAAAAGTAACGCGAAATTTTTGGTGCCCATACCTACCGCGCGGGAGATTGGTAATTGCAGGTCGTTGAAATCGCGTGCGACGAGATGCGTCGTGTTGCACACTGTATCGCGAATAAAGAACAAGAAGAAACTTGATGTATATGACTATATACACTCACACATAACTCTATATATATATATATATAAATTTTGAATATATATACCACCGAGGGCGTAAGAATGTGCACACGTGCCTTTATTTATTTTGCATAATTATTCTGCATTGCGCGCACATTCTCTGTGTGTGTATGTGTGTGTGTGTATATAATATACCATAGAATGGGAGGGCGACCGACTGAAAACACCATCAAAAACATATTTCTTTACTGTGTATATAAGTGCACCTTCTTCTCAGTTACTTTTTTTATTTGTTTGTTTGTTTGTTTGTTCTTTTTTTTTTTTTGTTTTTTTTTTTTTTCGTTTTCACGATGTACTGGCCTTTCTCCCAAAATGTCTTTAAGCTAATGTATTTGAATATTTGCACGTTGAATATGTTTAAATATATATATGCATATTAATTTTTATTTTTATTTTGTGTGTTATATACGTATACGTAGAGGTTATTATATTGAGGATAAACATATGAACTAAAATATTGTATAATGAATAACTGAAACGATGAGTTCATGAGCCATTTAGTATACATTTATATATTTGTAAATAAGTATATGTTTATTTTGAAAAAAATAATTACCAACAAGCATGCAAGTGGTAAATGTTATTTACTTATTTATCTTATTTATCTTATTTATTTTATTTTATTTTATTTATTTTTTTCTTTTCAATTGTATTTTAATTGTATCCATATTGATTTACGTGATAATTGTATTATAATTGGACAATTAAAAATTATTTGTTATTCAATTTGTAAATTTTGGTGTTGGATGAAATTAAAATTTTTCTACCGTATCAGTAATTTATCATTATTTCAATGTTTTTTTTTTTTGCATTTTAAAATTTTTTTTTTTCATTCAATCATTAATAAAATGTAATTTAAAAAAAATAATATTAATAATGAAAATAAATGAAATGATTGAGTATACCAATTTTATTCTCTTCATATATAATTATATGCCATATAACTTTTTTTGTGTTGTTTTTTTTTTTTTTTTTTCTTATATAAAATTTAATTGACATTAATTAATATGATGCAGTAATTTTTTTCTTTTTTATTTTTTTATCACGTGACTTAACGTTTATATTGTTGACAATAGTTTTAAATTTAAAAAAAAAAATTAAAAAAAATTTATTTGGGGCAAATTTATATATGAATTATTAACGCGTGGACGCGGCAAACATGAGATGGCTTATGTATGTATATTTATATATGAGACCTTCTTCATCCAAATACGCCTCTGCAATATAGAAATTCGGGTGAACACAGTTTGAAAATTAGTATTCATTAGATGGTCCGCGTGAGATTTTCGACGAGTCACGTGGAAATAATTAAGGTAAAGTAAGGGGTCCGTGGTTAGCCTCGGTGCTCGACCGCCTAATGGCCATTGGCCTCCTCCCGTTTCTCATCTTTTTCCCTCTTCTTCTTCATTGCCTTTTTCATCCTCTTACTCTTCTCCTACTTCTTTTACTTCTTCTTCTTCTTATACTTCTTATTCTTCTTCTTTATCTTCTTGTTCCCTGTCTCGTCAAGAAATTCGGTGGTGGTCATCGCTCTCTTCTACGCTGCCAAAATTTTTTTTTTCTTTTCCTCTTTATTTTTATTTATTTATTTTTTTTATATTTTTATTTTTGTTTTTATATTTGACCTTTTCTCTCTTTCCTACTTTCTTCTTATTCGCACTCTCCTCATCTTCTGTACTACCACTACTTATATAAATTTGCACTATATCTCGCACTGCTTCTGCTTCCATTTTTTTATTTCACTCAACAATTTTATATCCATACTTTTAGACTTCACCACTCGCCTCATTCTAAAAACCACAAAAATATTTCATCTCTTCTTTTACTACTTTTCACATACACATTTACAAAGATCTAATTTAAATTCTATATATCTCTCTTCGATATCTTTATTTTTTAAAGGGGCTATTATACATTGTATGAATATATATAAAATTGTGAGATACAAAATAAAGTGGAAAAAGTTGTAAAAATTATCGCAATAATTTGTTTCATCTTTTTCATTCTTTTTTTTTTTTTTTTTTGTTTTCTCATCATTATTTTATACAATTTTTTTTTTCTTATTTTCAAATTTTATTTTACACTAATTATATTATTGGCGTGAATTCGACAGAATATAATTGTATGTATCAATTGACTCGTCTGTTAATCGTGAGAAATTATTTTACTCACAATGTTGGTGGTCCGAAAATTATCTATCGCAGCTACCAGAAAAAAAAATTTTAAAAATCATAATAAAATAAAATAAATGTTAAAAAAAAAACAAATAATCTAATATCACTCCAAAATAGTATTTAACAAAATATAAAATAAATTCCAATATAAATTTATTTCAATTATAAAATTAAATTATTTTTATATACATTTTTATTATTTTAAATTAATTTTTTATAATTACTTTGGATAATATTATTCAGTAGAAAATCAATATTTCCAATGAAAATAACAAACGGACACACACACACATATACATAAACTACTTGCTAAAACACTTTTATTTACCTTTAGAAGTAGCCAAAATACAAATTATTTTTTAGAAACTTTAATCGACCTTTACATACATATTTTTTTGTTAGTTTATAAAGGCACGTATATTATTCAAATATATATATATATATATAAATATATATTTACTTATATATAAAATTCAAATACAAGTAAAGTGACATAGAGTATAAGAAAATAATAAAAAGGTCCCTCTTCATTTATACGTATATGAACTTATTATATATAATACATGTATATACACACACGTGTGGGCACCTGTCCCTTCAAATTCACAGAGGACTCTGGCACCCGGCCCTGTTTCACAACTGAACGATGAATTTTATGGCTAGTCTAATGAAGTCGTTTCAGAATGAGAAAAAAAAAAAAAAAAAAAAAAACCAAGTCCACCACCCATTGGCCCATAAGGACAGTGATCTTATCGTCGCTTAATTGGTTGAGCCATATTCTTACGAGTGAAATAATTCCGCATGCTTCTTCAATCGATTTCTCAATAAATAAATAAATAAAAATAATTACAAGAATAATAATAAATTAATTAAAAATGTATATCGGTATTATTGTAATTTTTATTCTATACGAGTATAATAAAGATAATGACTTTGTATTATGTATAAAGTTAATATTGCTATAAATTATTTCGCGTGTTCTCAGAAAAAAAAAAAAAAAAAAAAAAAAATGATTCAAAAAAATAATAATATACATATATTTTATTATTTTATTGATTTTTAAATAATGTATTAAATTATTCGTATACAATTAAATTCACATATCTATATATTATTCACAAAAAGTTGGAAAAAAAAAACAAAAAAAACTTTTAACATAATAAACTTAATTTACTTTCACGTAAAACCACAAAAATTTTTCTAATGA
Organism: Dinocampus coccinellae; assembly: GCA_963920625.1. NCBI lineage: Eukaryota > Metazoa > Arthropoda > Insecta > Hymenoptera > Braconidae > Dinocampus > Dinocampus coccinellae. Next base: position 18,541,149 of record OY987184.1, read on the forward strand.
TCGTGTGATGAAAAAAAAAAAAATAATAATAATAATAAATAAATAAATAAAATATGTATACATATATTGCATATATTTATATATTTGTTATTATTATTATTATTTTTTTTTTATTCCCCACACGATGAAGAGAATAATTCTAGGGATGCAAAAGCAAACGTATAATTTGCTAGATCGCCCGGACTTATAGGGATGAATTTATTTATTATTTTTACATTTTTTTTTTTTCCCCTCTATCTTTCTCTCTTTATCTTCATTTTATTATTATCATATTATCATTATTATTTTTTTTCTCTACATATTATTTTTTTATTTAAAAAAATTATTATTATTATATATTTTTTTTTTATCTTCTTCTTCTTCTTCTTTCTTCACATTCTTTACTTATTTATTTATTTATTTATTTATTTATTTATTTATTTATTTATTCATTGAACCCCCCGATTTATTTCATCTATATCGGTAGCACATTATTATTACTATTATTATTCACTTTTTTTTCTCTCTCTCTTCCTCTCTCTCTCTCTCACTCTCCACCTCTCTATCTTCATTCATCATTTGTGTCTCAATATCGTTGGATACTTATATTTTCTCATTATACACACACACCAGAAGCAATTGCATATATCTCCTCGTTGTTGTGATAATCATCTTTCCATTCCGTTCATCCTCACACGCACACATATTACACATCCTTACGCATATTATAAAACATCCACTCTCATTTTCGCCCTGAATCACGAATAGTTTTTTTTTTTTTTCGCTTTTATTCCTCTCCCCTCGCCCCTCTATTCTCTCCCAACCTCTCACCCATTCCTCTGCCGGTGTCTTTACCCTCATGCCGCTTCTCGCATGGCTCCTTACGTGGTAAACCAAGGCGTTGATGATAATTCACATTGATACACACACCTCTACCTAACTCATCCCTCTGTGCCATAATTTTCGCTCGTGCCTCCATCACGCATATTCACTACTACATCTTCAATACACTTATTTTTATATTTTTATTAATCTTTTTTATCTTGAATTTTTTTTATTTAATTTATTAATTTTATTATCATTATTATAATGATTTTTATTATTTTTATTATTATTAAAACTATACATTGCTACTTCTTCATATACCGTGTCATTTACTTTCCGCTTTTTCCATCTCTCCGCTCTCTTATTCGACATCTAAAAAAAAATTTTTTATTTATCATCTGTCCGTCTTTTTCGCTCGCGCCCAAGATGAAAGTATAAGGGAACCAAACGCTCGTTAGCTCGTGCACCTGTGCATCGCTTTGGCTAACTCAAATTTTTCATTCATATATATATATATATATATATATACTCCAACTTCTATATTGTGCGATGTCCACTCTCCACTCATTCGCTTCCTCACTATCTTGTTTCTACATATATAAGTGTATATATATATACATATACATTTAAAGTGTCTTCATTTTTGAGACAGAGATCTGATGGGTGATGGTAATGTCGTTGGACTCGCGAAGCGACATCCATAAGAAAATAATTAATTTCTAAAATATTAATGGCATTCGATATATACAATATATATATATATATATATATGAATAAAATAAAATAAATGAGATCCATATGTTATTTCACATGGTACACATTATTGATATACTAAATATTTATGATTCAAATATAGCGGATAAAAAGAGAGAAGAAGGAAGTGGAGGACCATCATCTATATAATATAAATTATTGAAATCAGAGTTTTTATAATAATATCAATTATTATTTATTTATATGAAGACAGTACGAAAAAAAAATATATATATCATATGAAAAAAAAAAAAAAAAGCAGAGAGAAAATAGTAGAATAGGTCGGACGAGTTTGAAAACGAGCGTATCCACTCGTGTGACTTTTTTTTTTTTTTCTCTCAATACTCATATATATATATATGTATATAATATAGAATGATATAAAGTGCGTTAGTGAGAAAAAGAGAGAGAAAGCGAGAATGAATGTAAAGCCGCGAGAGGACCCAGGAGCAAAGAATTGTATGTGGTGGCCTCACATGAAACACGAAATGGAACTCGTGCACCTGCCCCGCCACGTCCTCCACTTTTCTCTTCTACCTCATACTCTTTCTTTCTCATTTTCTTTCTCTCTCATCAACTTCGTTACCGCATTCCCTTGCCTCATCGTATACATTGGCCAACCTCATCCCCCTTTATTCCACTGCTTGTCTTTCGTTTCTCTTCCTACTCTCGTGCAAAATGTGAGTATCGCTCTGACGCCGAATAAAATATTACTGGGTGAGATGAAGCCCCTGGGCATACGGTATACACTTTACTCACGATGAAAGAGAGACAAGGAAGATAAGAAAACAACAAAAAAATATATAATAATAATAATAATAATAATAATATAAAAGTAAGATGAGTAGAAGAGAGAGAGAGAGTATCAACCGAAAAACACAAGTTACAGTTGTTGCGCTTGTTATTTTTATACGTATATAGATATTTTTATGTATGTGTATAAGACTGTCTTGAAAGTTCTCTCGTACTCTTACTCACACGCGGTTTTCCCCCACTTAGATGGTCATCCATACGCGTGCCACTGTGGAGAGGACGTGCGCGCTCACGCGTGTAAAGTTTTGAAATGAGAAATACACATATACACACACGTGCCATCATCTGATAATGTCAAGAAAAAAGAAATCAATTTTTTTTTTTTTTTTTTTTTTTTTTTTTGTCATTAATCTATCTAGAGTAATTTTTCTTTTCATTTTTTCTCTCTCTCTCTCTCTTTATATATATAATCTTTTTTCTATTCCAAATTACTAAAGAAATATATTCTCGTTATATTGCAAATTCGTTCTCTTTATTTTCCACTTTATTTATTTACCTTTTTTTTTTGTTTTTTGTTTTTTGTTTCGTACAAAAGTATGAAACGAATTTTGCCACGTAAAATGAGCACAATACATTATATATAATTTCATCATTTTTACCATTATTCCTTATATTTTCTTTTTTTTTTATTTATTATTATTATTATTTTTTTTTTTTCCAGGAGTAATACTCAACTCTCAATCAAACTACCCCTATCCGAAAAAAAAAAAAAAAAAAAAAAATAGGACAAATAAAATAACTCTCTGAATCTAAAAGAAGAAAGATCGTAAATCGAATCATAAATTCTCAATCTTAATTCAACCAGTTTCCTCAAACTCTTATTTACAATCATCAACGATACAAAAACAAAAATAATAATAAATAAATAAATAAATAAATAAAATAAAATGATGAAAATAAAATATGATTTTCTGCACCGGTACTTGTATTGGATACGCGTTCAGAAAGTGCGTGATCACTGTAGTATACTCATTTATTAGAACGTTATATAAAGTTGCATATTATATATATAATAAATGCGAACATTTACCACATACCAATACAAAACGACCCACTCACCTACTACCAACTGATCTCACGTGTATATATATTCTCGTCTCACACGGTCTCGGTCTCCAGGCCGGTTTCGCTCTCTATATACACGCATATAATATATATCTGCACACTCAATTGAAATCAATGAACGAGAATACGTGAATTTAAACTGTACTTATATACAAAACGATACACGTGTAATTCCATAAGCTCTTTTTTTATTATTGTTATTGTTATTGTTATTGTTATTGTTGTTGTTGTTGATAGTAATTTTTTATTTTATTTATTTATTTTGTATATATATATATTTTTTTTTCTACATATTGCACAATTTTTATCACGGCATCCATATCAACATCGTTTGCTATATAATAATTATTTTTATGTTTATTTTTTTCATGCTTGGAAAGACATTTATAGCCATAAAATTATTTATTTTATCTGCTGTCGAATTTTAGCTTTGAACTAACTCTGATGAACTGATATATATGTAAATTCAGTATATTTTTACAGTGGAATATGTGAAATTTTTCACATTTATTTCGGATCGAGAAGGGTTTTTTTTTTTTTTTTTTTTTTTTATCACTAATTGAATTATTAATGGACAATAAATCAAATAGATAAATGAATAAAAATATGTGTCAGATATTTGAGTATGATAAATTATCTTTAAATAAAATTTTTTTTTTCTTTCAATCTGTGAAGTCAACGAATTGCCAATAAAAATTATTCGTCACGTTTAAATAATTATTGTTGACTGTTGACACGATAAATATGTTGTATATGTATAGATGAATATAAATATTTGTAATTGGTATGTGCACATGACTTTGTCAATCAACAAGTCGCATTGAACGAGTAAAAAAACGAAAATATATATATTTAAATTTTATACTCGAATAATTCCAATGTAATGATAATTCACAATATATAGGTAATTTAAACATAATAATTACAGATAAAAAAATTCAATGTGTGATAAATATTTTCTCGGGTTTTTTTTTTTTTGTTTATTGACATGTTGAAGAAGGAATTTGTTAAAAATTACTGAGAAATGTTTGCTAGATATTTATGAGTAGTAAAAACCAGGATGGAACGTGGAAAATAAATAAAAAATAAAAAAGACGAATAGTCTCACGCACTGTGAGTATTAACAGTTGGCACGGCAAAACTTCTCTATGTGACACAACCAACTCAGATTAATACTCGACTTTCACTTGCATATTATACTCTGAAGTCAATAAAAAGCAAAGAAAAAAAAAAGCGAAAAAAAAAGACTACAACTAAAATAATTAATAATGCCCATATGTGAATTGAGTGATAATTGCAAGAATGAAAATTATACAATTTTTGTACATATACAATCATGCTCTAATGATAAAGTAAAATTAAATTAAAAATCACTTTCTAAACAAACATTGAACCGTATCATTTTAAATTAAATAAATAACTATACACACAATTTCTGATAAATCTAAATTTCAATACACGCGATTAATATTTTATGCTCTTCGAATTCTAAATATATATCAACAATAAAATTCTTTTATTTAATTTTTTTCTCTTTTATTCTCTTTACAGTTCATAATTATTTTTATACATCATGGAATTTCAACACTTTGCATTTATTTGAAATTGATCACGCAAAGCTTTTTTTATTTTACAATTTTTTTTTTGTTTAGTTTAATTTATTTCATTTTTAATAAAAGTATCATGAGCATGTCAGTTACGCGTATCTGATTAAAAACCACCACAACACGCAATATTTCTAAGTAGAAGAAAAAAATTTATTGACATACTACAACTGCCTTGACATATTATTATTATTAAGGTATAGCTATCATGAGACTGCATAAAAAATTGAATTTAATGTCAAATTAATAAGATAACGATAAATTATTGTTTTTTCACATTAAAATTATTCGCTTCATTATTAATCAAACTAATTCTGACAAATTAAAACTTTCTTTTTTCTACATTTTTGTTTGTTTGTTTGTTACACATATAAATTATTCATACAATTATATATTTTCCAATAATTATTGATTTTTTATATTATGTATAAAAAATATTTTTAAGATCTATATTTTTTTTATTTTTTTATTTATATTACTTATAAAAATACAGATTAAATTATATTTTTTTACTGTAATTTGTGGCTTTGCCTCTGAGACAAAATTAATTTTTTTTCTTTATCTTTACTCTAAGAAAAAATAAATATATATAAATTCATGAAAACTATAAAATCGAAATAGATTATTCTTATATAAAAATTCAATTACACTGCGGATTCTCGATATAAATTTTAAATAAATATATTCATGTTTGTTGTTGTATACGCGTTGGATAATTTGAATTTATATGGATAAATTTATTGAGGAGAATTATAAATAAATGCAATAAAAATTTATCTTGCCTAACACTATGACATAAAAGGAGTATTAAACAAACAAACGAAATAAAATTGAGGTACAGAAAATATACCAATTAACGTAATAACTTGTGTTTTATATTTCAATTCATATAAATCTTTCATCAAAATTGTAAATATGAGTTAGGGCGAGTCCAACATATGTACATATATACATTGTATATATGTACTGAATTGAAAGAGATGGGAAATTATTGCGTTGTATGCCTACAAAATTGCTCCACTTTCCACGACTGAAAATATTTTTTCACTCTCCTCTACGTTTTGCACAAAACCATTTATGGAAGATATAAATTGTACGATGATTATTGTAAGAATTCTTGGGTTGTACATACAAATATTAAATACAACTGTATACATAACTTTTATAAAAAATTCATTCATTATATATATATTTTTTTCCTCTCATTTGTTTTTCCATTAAATATTCAATTACTACAATATCTCAATAATAAATGGTAAGAAACAGTAAGTAAACATTTGTTTTTTTTTTTTTTCTTTTATATTATCATATTTACACTTTCAAGTTGAGGGTTAAATAAAAATTGAAATACATAAGTATATATATATCGGTGAATTGTTTTAATCATTTGTTATAAACAAAAGAAAGTTAATTTGTAGAAATGAGATATGTGGCAAGGCGGAAATTTATAAACATCTATCTGTACTTCAAGTTCTATCATGTTGGATACATTCAAAAGGTAAAAAATAATAAACAATTAAAAACAAAAACACAAAATATATAAATATATATATATAGTAATCATGATCTATTCCTTTCTCTCATTTTCTTTCTTTAATAATTCCCGTCGATAATTGGACAAATTATTGACTACAATTTTCGCGTGATTATAATGTAAGACCTTAATGAATAAAAGAATTTAATTCTTTAATAAAAACCTCCTCTCCCCCCCCCCCCTTACTCTTCAAATTATACTATATTTCTATGTCAATCAAAGTCCCAAGATACATTAAATTACAGTCATATTAAAAATCAATTTAAATTATTGAAAAAATCAAGATAATAAATCACATTAAATATGATAAAAATTATTGGAAATAATATTGGATAAATAAAAATACCTAAATAACATTGAATTCTATTCATATTGATATAAATTAAAAGATGGCTCAGTTATTTAATTAACACAATGAAAATAATTTGTGTATACATATTTAATTATTATATGTCACAGGTGTGTACTGAAAATCCTTGAAAAAAATTCTTAATTTTTTTTTTTTTTTTTTTTTTTTTTTTTTTTCACAACAAATTTATATGTACAGATGTGAGTAAAATAGTAAAACTATATAGATGTACAGATATGCAATTTGTGGATAGAGATAGTTAAAGAGTATGAGTGAAAGAACTTTTGACATGGACTCATTTACCTCTCTACGTTCAATTGGATAGACAGCAGGAAACTCTATCTATATTTATATGCACACATATGTAAAACTGCGTGTGCACTAACACACACATATATATATATAGTAAGTATAAACATTTCACCTCAGACAATTTCTTTCAGATCAGTGAGCACAAGAAATTCTCGTTGGTGTTATGGGGGATACGAATGGAATATAAACCCACGGAGATTGTTTCAATTGCTCAGTTAACTCTTGACTCGTGGGGTTGATTATTCATAAATAAATATAATTATATAATAATATAATAAACTTATTATTATTATTATTATTATTATTTTTTTTTTGATATTTTTTTTATTTGTGATTTCATCGAGATATTCAACGTGAATTGAAATATATCATGACGTGCTATAATTTATCTTTTTTTTTACTATTAATGATACGTATTTCAATAATATTATTGGGAGTAGAAAGTGTTTGTGGTATTAAAGGATGGGGCGGATTACGTTTTGGTCGTGCACCAATTCTTGAAAGATTCTCATGGCAAATGCTCGATTGGGCATATCCAGATGCAACTAGTCGAGCAGCATCAATCTCAGGCGGTGAATATATACCACAAAATGGACTTCCGGTTGGCATCGAAATATGGCGGAACAAACTATTCGTTACCGTACCCCGATGGAGAAACGGTCAGTATTATTATATATATTTGTTTATTGTTTAAATGTCGGTATAAATAGTAGAGTAGAGAGAAAAAAAAAAGAAAATAATAAAAAATAAAAAAACCAAAAAAAGACCAAAAAAAGTGCACGTATGATGAAAAGGATGACGGAGGTTTAACTCTTCACAAGGACGATGGTGAAATTTTTTTTTTAAATTTTTGAATAAAAAAAAAAAACAAAAAAAACTTCTCTCAACCGGAAATGATCCTTCTTTTGCATTGCTTCATGAAGTCGGTGCTCTTAACCCTCAAATATACTTATATATATATATATACTTGAGTCTCGTCTGGACAACTTCCGTTTCAGCGACAAAAAATTTTGTAAAATCTTCGTCGTCGTCAGCAAAAGAAGAATTGAATTTAAAACCACGTTTTTTATATTATATATTATATATACGTATATGTGTATGGTGAATTCACCAATTATTCTGTGAATGAAAGTATGAAGAGTGTAAAGATCAGAGAGTGGGGAAGAAAAGAGAGAGAAGTGAGGGAGAGGGGGGGGGATAACATACGTTTATTCAACGCAAAAAGTAAATAAATATAATGATAAATTCTTGAGATTGTGTATGATTTTTCATGAAGTTATAATTTTTTTTTTCTTTTTCCACTTCGTCTTTGCCATTTTTCTTCATGACAATTCGCTTACAACTTGAATATTTTTTTATTTTTTTTTTTTTGCCATTTCTTTTCTTTCTTTTATTCTCAATTTTTTATCCTTCGGATCAAAAATAATTGGAAGAAATACGACACATTATGGAAATAAAATTTAAAAATGAAAAAAGTAAAGATTAAAAAAAAAAAAAAAAAAAAAATTGTGGGAAAAAAAATAAATAATAAAAAATAGAAATAAAAATTAGGTCTCAGAAAAATTTTGGTGGTAATAAAAGAGGATAAAATTAATACACCTGCCGTGCATTTGCAAGATTTTATTTTATTTCATTTTATTTTACTTTCTTTTTTTTTTTTTCATTTTTTTCTCTCATTCACTATCATCATCATCATCATTATCATCATCATCATCATCGTCATCGTCATTATCATCATCATCATCATCATCATCATTATCATTATCATCATGTGTGTATACAAATACATATACAAATAAAAATATGTTGCGGGAGACGATCCAAGCAATGATCTAAAGAAATAGTGACGGTGGTATTGGACGATAAGGAATATATATACCAGCGCACGTTGTTAAATATAAGAACGAGTTTGGTGCGCGGCGCGATTACGCGAAACACTTTTTACACCTGTGCCCCGCCCTTTACGACCCAACCAAAAACTTCAATCTCTCTCTCTCTCTCTTTTCCTTTCATTTTACATATGTATATATTTTCATGGATGAAATTCTCACTTAAGACCGCCAAATAAAACCCTTTCACAAACGACTTCTTCTTCTTCTTCTTCTTTTCCTACTTCTTATTTTTTGACACACACAAATTCACTCTTATTCTTGTGAAAACGCGTGGGCCGAAGAATCGCGCGCCCCACGGGTGTAAATTAAGTTATCCGACCCAATTTATGCGTGCACTCAGGATGCACCGAAAAAAAAAAAAATTCATTTTTATTATTTCTTATTCTTTTATGTTTCAAAAAATTAAAGAGGAGAAAAAAAAAATTTTTTTAATTTTTTTTTCTGTCTTTCATTTTTCATTATTATAAATCTACTCTATATTATTTATATATATAATATATGCTCGCACGCGCGTGTTAATATGCGCCTACGTTACAACCATCCGGAAATATAATTTTCTCAAATAATTATATTTAACAATTAAAATCACTGTTGTAATGAGTGCAATTACAATTATATATATCCACATGAACACAGTGAAATTTGCTTTATTAAAATATAAAACAAAAAACGAAAAAAAAAAAAAAAATGGATGTTTTTTCTTTTCCTCACTGCATTTGTATAGTTGAACATAAAAAAATTTCAGTTAAATTACAAATAAATTATTTACAGGAATTCCAGGAACTCTTAATTACATATCACTTGATACAAATCGCGGTGGATCGCCAAAATTAACTCCATACCCAAATTGGGCGCAAAATGAAGCGGGTTTATGTGAACACGGTCTTACAACTGTTTACCGGTAATTAAGAAAAAAAATTAAAAAATTAAATAAATGAAAATTTACCATTCTAATATATCTAAATGTTTCAATTGAAATTTCAATTAATTAATTATATTATTTAGAATTCATGCGGATGAATGTGATCGTCTTTGGGTACTAGACACAGGAACAATTGGAATTGGAAATACAACAGTTCAAGCGTGTCCATATACATTGAAAGTTTTCGATTTAACTACAGACAAAATTATTCGTCAATATCAATTACGACCGGATGATATTAATCAAGTGAGTATATTAACACGATAGTATTGATAGTATTTATGTATTTATTTTTCAATAAAAAATTGATAAATTGAATAGTTTGAATATTCAATATTAATAAAATTAAATACATCATAATCGAGAATCAATACTACAATGATTTCCTATTCTATATAAAATTACTTTTTGAAATTCTTCATGTATCAAATGTACAATTATAATCATTATAATTATTTGTATTTTTCAGAATACTTTTATAGCTAATATTGCCGTGGATTTAGGAAGAGGTGGTTGCGATGATGCTTTCGCTTACATGTCAGATGAGTTGGGTTACGGTCTTATAGTTTATTCATGGATGAATAATACATCGTGGCGAGTAACTCACAGTTATTTCATGCCAGATCCACTTGCCGGTGATTATTATGTTGGTGGATTGAATTTTCAATGGGGTGAAGAGGGAATATTTGGAATGAGTTTATCACCAATTGCCATTGATGGTTATCGAACATTATTTTTCCATCCATTAAGTAGTAATCGTGAATTTGCCGTGTCTACAAGAATTTTACGTGATCCACAATTAGCATTGGATAGTTATCATGACTTTCAGGTATTTATTGTATATTATTATTATTTATTTTTTTATTTTTTATTTTTTTTCCTCCAACTTGTCAATCAAATGGTGATTGACGTATTTGTTATTATTGATGTTACATTTTTTTTTTCTTGTTTTTATTCTATTTCATTTTATTATATATTTTATTTTATTTTTTTATTTTATTTTTTTTTTTTTTTTTTTGCACCATAACTTTAGCCTCTGCCAGAAAGACCAATGGGCCACTCAACCGCTTCAGTGATGGACGAAAATGGTCTTCAATTATTCAATCTTGTCGATCAAAATGCCGTAGGCTGTTGGAACTCACTGCTACCATATTCTCCAGCTAATCATGCACTAATAGCTAAACACGATGAGGCATTGATATTCCCAGCTGATGTCAAGGTATATCAACATAAAACCAAGAAAAAAAAAAAAAAAAAAAAAAAAAATTCAATCGTATTTTAAATGAATTTTTATTTTTTGCTATCCACCTTTATTTTTTTCTCTCTATTTATCTTTACTTTGTATTTCGTTCATTAGTTAAACACGTGTCACGTTTTATTTCGTTGATGAGAGTGTGGGAAAGAAAAAAAAAAAAAAAAAAAAAAAAAAAAAAAAAAAAAGATATAAAAAAATATCAATGATTTTTTACAGATAAAAAATGGAATTGTATGGATGATCTCTGATCGAATGCCAAATTTTTTATTGGCATCACTCAATTATACCGATGTTAATTTTCGAATATTGACGGTGCCACTGGCTGACGCTATTTCCGGTACAGTTTGTGATAACACCCCGTGGAAATTTATTGGAAATAATGCACTTTGGTGGAATCGATGATTGATAAAAAATTATTATACACAATTGTAATGATACAAAAAATAATATTGTAAAAATTATAAATATGGAATAATAACAATTTTTACATGAATATTGTATAAATTAAATAATAAATTGATACTTGTGTCATTATCATATACATATATATATATATATATGTATATCTAGAAAAAATTTGTCAAAAAAAAAAAGAAGAAAAAAAAAACTTGAATAAATGAATTATTAGTCTGTGTATTGAAAAATGAAATTTAACGAGTGTTTACAAATCTTTTTTTGTATTCACTTTATTACAACTCAATCTTCTTATTTATATATATATATATTTTTTTTTCCTCTACCTCTTTCTCTTTCTGCCCAATTATTTTCTCTTCAAACTTTTTCAGAGAGCATAAGTAAATAAGCAATTTGGCAATTACAATATTAAAATTTACTATATGATGATAATGAGAAGATAATAATGATAAAAAACTAAAGAAAGAATGAAAGAATGAATGAACAATAGAAAAAGATAAAAGAGATGAAGACAAAAATAAAATAAAAATTAAAAAATAAACAAACAAACAGCACAAAGTAAATTGTAAAAACTTGGAGTGCAAGTTTATTGAACAGAAGTGTATACATATATTGTTAGATGAGTCCACTATACATATATACAAATACAGTGCTACAATGTGGTCACACAATAACGTCTTATTCAACGTTTCACCCGTGTGTGTAATGCCAAACGCGTTTTTCAGACTCTATTTATCTCTCCCACTCCCAACCACTTCACGTTTCATCTTCTTTCACACACGTACGATATCTTTTTTTTTTCTTCTTTAACATCTTCTGTAATTCTCTATGTCTTCCATTCTCTCAACTCTCACTCTCTCTCTCATCTTTATCCTATCTCTGGCGTTTTCTCGTCCTCTTTCTCTTTTTCTCTGTATATTGACGGGGACGCGGGCCCACTTTGACGTGGCAAAGAATAAAGTAACGACTGACTATATCACTATATATATATGTGTTACTTTTTGGTGCTCTCAGCCGCGATATCTAAATACAATTGGTCGTTTACAACTGGTTTCAGTGGACGCACAACTTCACTAAAAACCCATGTCCAGTGTGTATATTTCAACCATTCAAAATTCACATTTTATATATTCAAGAGTGTAACTATATATGTTACTTATTTTTATATATATAATTTTTTATTTATTTTTCATATGTCCAACACCCACACACAATATATACTGTTAGTTTAAAAATGACCTTGTATATGAGATAGTTAACACCGTGTTCGACCAGGTGCTACCTCGTATTTATCCATATATATATATATATATATATGTGTGTTTGTCTGTATATACAAATCCCGCGATTTACTGATGTAACCGTGTACCACTGGCAATGAAATTTAGGGGGTGGAGAAAGAATGAAAAAGTGTATGAGAATACAGACAAAAATTGGTACATCGATAATTTGAAAGAAAGAAAAAAAAAAAAAAAAAAAAATACAAAATTGTGGGAGGAGTTGGGACTGTAGAAAATAATAATACCAAAGAGATAGATTGGATATATATAGGTGGATTATATTTGTTTTTATTTGAAACTTATTTTAAGGAAAAAAATATATAATAATAATAATAAATTTGAAATAGGAAAAAATTTGGATATCAAAATAATTTTTGTTGTGAAATAAATATATTTTTGCATGATATTAAAAAAGGTCAATGTATCTCTTGAAAATTATTATAATAATAATTATTATTATATACATTTGTAATTTAATAGAATGTGTATATAAGTATATGTGCGTGTGTGCATGAGTGTGTGAAATAAATCACTTTAGCTTTGAGGCACAAAATCACGTAGATCAATGAATAAAAAATAATCTTCTTCTCATTATTATATAAATATATATATTTTTAAAAAGATGAATTTCCTGTCAATTTAGTGGACCAATATCATAAAAAATATATATACCCTTTGGAAATACGGCAATAGTATCGTAGTAAAGTAAAATGTAGTGGTGGTGGTATGGCCCCTGAAAAATATAAATTCACCCCCGCAGGAGCCGCTAATATTGCAGATGATTCTCTCAGTTTAGCGCACATTGTCGGCTCCCTCTTTCCTACACATTATAACTAATATATATGTATAAAAAATACATATAGTCACTATCTTGCTGTGCCTTACTGTGCCCTTGTTTTTTTCGATAATTCGACGGTATACCCGGTAATTGGACTCTGATATACGACTTTCTCTTGTACCATCGGTAAAAAAAAACAAAAAAGAAAAAAAAAAAAAAAAAAAACATACAACAACAAAATAAAACAAAAAAATTATCCGGTTCACGCCCACGCCAAGCCAAAGCGCGTTATGATAAAATATGGCCACGTGCTGGTAGCGTGTGAGCGAGAATTTTTTATTTTTTTCTTTTTTTTTCCCCACTCTCTCACTCTCTACTGTTTTATTATATTTTGTTATACTTATACATTATCATTATGATTATTCATTATTATTATTATTTATTTTTTTTTTCTCTGCCCACCGCACGCAAAAAAAAAAAAAAAAAAAGGGTATCGTATATCTGTATGTAGTTACGTCTTTTATAGATGCTAAAAATCCGTTATCCGAAATAAATATCTCGATGCATTTTTCAGAAGCAAATGAAAATATGCATGAAAGCGAGTAAAATATATTTCATTTTTATTTTTATATTTTATATATATATGAAAGAAATGTCTTGTCGGCATTTTTTTTAGGCGGTGAGTAGTTCATTGAAAATGTATATATATATATATATATATGTATATATATATATATATATATATATATACTGGTTAGACGCCTGTGTGTATAATAATGAAAAGAAAGATCGGATGAAAGAGATTCCCGCTTCAAATGCTAATTTGAGGAATCGATAAAGCTGCATAAAAGCCAAAAGCGGGTGGATAGATCGAAGTGAATCCTCTCTCTTTCACCCAAATCCACTAACTGATGTTTCATATTCTCTCTTCTTCCATCCTCTTTTTATTATATATATATATATATGTATTTTTTTTTATTTTTCATTTTTTTTTTTGTTTCACAACATATATTTTATCTCAGGTGTAAATGTATTTTTGTATTGTATATAAACTCCATTCGGTAATATATATCAATGAAATAAAAAGAAGAAAAAGAAATTAAAAAAAAAAAAAAATAATAAATAAATAAATATCTACTATTGAATAAAAATAACTTGTGTCTATCAAATGAAATAAACATACAATCGGTGATAATTATCTTTGTAAAATTCATTATTATGAATTATATACCACGACCATGATCAAAAAATATAGACCACAATTATCTACGATATATACAAGAAATTAATAAGTGTAATAACTATTATATACATATATATATATATCAAATTATACATACGTAATGTAAGACATATACAATCTAAAAATTTAGATCCTAAACAGTGGTTGTCTGCAGTGATCGTAAAAAAATACTCGATGGACTTTTTTTATTTGTTTGTTTGTTTTCATTTTCTTTTTCTTTCTGCATATGAAGTTGTGTTTATAAAAAAAATGAAACAGTAAAAAAGAGGAAAAAAAAAAACAAAAAAAAACAAAAATAGAAGAATAATAATAGAAAGGTGCGAAAGGCGGAGTTGGCAAGCATTGTATTCTCCAAAGGGCTTATTATATTAAAAAATCACCAGTAGGCCATCACACATTGGTGTTGATTACACAGCAGTGTAGACTGTGTCGACGAGTGCCAGGCAGAGTGACGACTCAAGTATATGTATGTATACATAAAAATATATATGCCTGTAGGCAATATTCATCTATATTTAAGTTTATTTTAATATAACATCTACCCTGAGCTTTGAGGGACGTTTTAGCACTTCTTCACCGTTGATAATTTTGATAATTGATAGTTTGAAAATTTTACTTACATTTTGTTGTTGAATGTAGTACGTGAGTATATATAAACACTCTTGTGATTTGTGTATACAATGTTTTATTCATTTCAGATTGATTATTCGTTCACTGCTCACAACACTATTTGTTTACATTTACAATATGAATAATGTATATTGAAAAACACTAACACATACACACACACACACACACACACACACACACACACACACACACACACACACTGCACTGACACAAAATGTAAACACAATTTTACACGATAATAAGAGGATTAAAATGTATGTATATAAAATTGTTTTAACGCACTTGTAATGCAGTATTTTGAATTTATTTATATCGTTATAAATTATATTATATTATTAATTTTATATTACGTTATTTAAAAAAAAAAAAAAATTTTCTTATCGCAATGACATACAGAGACATGAGTGGATTTATGTGGAAACTTGTGTATGTTGTTGATAAGTGAGAAATTTATCATTGATTTGATGGTAAGGTAGTAGCCAGTATTAGCCGAGTATGCGCGGGATTATGTATAAGTGTTAGGCTTTTTTGAATTAATGAATTGAAATATTCCCAAGAGATTTTGGAATTTTTGCAGTAAATAATTTTATAATAAGTAATAGAATTTATTTGAATAAAATGATTTTTCAAGTTGTGTCATGCATATTTTTTTATTTGGTGAATTTATAATATGAGTAATCTAAAATTCAAAATTATCAGAAATATTGAGAATAAAATTTTTTATAAGATTATAAACATTAAATTTTATTTATTTGGGAATATTTTTGTTGGACTGATATATTATTGAATTTTATTTGAATTACTGTATAATCAATTTTTAAACGACTCGAATTTGTGAATTTATCTTCACTCACCTTGGATTAATCCGACGCTATTTCATTATAAATTATACAATCCCAAATACATTGTGCACTCAATTAATCTATATTTGACACGCACGTATATAAAAATAATTCAATTAATCATCATATTACGTTTTGAATCGAATTAGCGAAAATATTTATAAGACAATCAACCGATACACTTATCAATAGACTGATGCCACCTCACTACTAATATGAATGAAACAAATGCAAAGCGGCAATTGACGATGGCGGTAGATTTGAAAATAAAATATTGTTATGCGCAAATGTTCTCTGCGCATCATTTCAGTAACATCTAAAACTGATTACAGTGACCTCTACATCATTCTCATCATTATTAGCAAGTATAAAATAAAAATGGCGATTTGCCAATACACGCGAAAATTCTATTATCTTCTATGATAAGGCATCGTTATGAAATTGTCATTATAAATAATTCATATAATTATAAACAAGTTAATTGATAAAATGGATTTGGCATTAGTAAATACACTTCTACCTGGTGATCCACGATTAATTGATCACATTGTCGGTGAAGTCAAGTCACAGGGAATATTCGATCAATTTCGTAAAGATGCACTCGCTGATGTCGACACAAAGGTGAGGAGTATAAATAAAAAAATATCTCGACATTTAATTATATTCAATTGAAGAATTATAGAATTGCAAAAAAAAAAAAAAAAAAGAAAGAAAAAATCTCTGTTCCTATAGATTTATAATGAATTTCAAGTAAATACTTATTATTAGATTATTATAATAGAATATAATATGCGTCATGATAAATTTGAATTTTATTTTATTTGTCATCTATTATTGTTGACATTGTTTATTTTTAAAGGAATTTATTTATCATATTGATAAAAAATTGTTTATTCTTTTACAGCCTGCATATCAAAATTTACGGACACGCGTAGAAGCATCTGTCAATTCATTTTTAACGAAACAAACATGGAAAGCGGATTTGAATAAAAATCAATTGCGTGAAACATTGCGAAAACAAATTTCTGATGCGGCATATTTGGACGCTGGTGTTGAAAGAATCGTTGATCAAGTAGTGAATCCAAAAATTTATTCAGTATTCATGCCACAAATCGAAGATGTTGTTTATAAATATCTTGGTTTGGAAAAACCAAAACGTGAAAAAAATGGTTCATGTGGTCTTAAAGATTTATTACCAATTGATTTAGATCCAGTGTCACCTGAATCAGATAAAAATAGTTTGAAAGATGTGTCGCTTGATTCTGTTGATGGAGATCTTATAATGCCTGATGAAAAAAATAAAGAAATAGAAGAAGACAGTGAAAAAATAAATGACAATATTGAAAATAGTGGTGCCAATAATGAATATGTAAATAATGGTTATACTGAAGATGTTGAAAAATTAAATGATGAAGTTGACAAACCAATTCAAGAAATTCCAACTCCACCACTTCCAACCCAGCCACAAGAGGAAAATTTATTAAACGATTCAACGAAATCCGATGAGAAAGCTGAAGAAGAAGAAGAAGATAGTCCTGTATTTGAACCAATTGATATAATGAATTTAAATGAATCAAATATATCGAATGATTCACATTTATCTGGAATATCGGAATTAACAAGCCATCGATCGCGTAGTCCTGATTTTACCAATGAATTTTCACGTGATAATTTGGATTTTAGTAATCAAGATTCACAATTCAGTAAAGTATCATCTGATTCGCGTTTATCAATTGTTACGGATTTTGGCTCGTCAAATCAGGCATCAACATCTATTTCTGATACGCCTAAAGATGACACTAATAAAGAAAAAATTATTCCCAAGGATAATTTTAGGGCTATACGCGATGAAAGTGATAAAAATAAAGAAACTAAAGTATTTATTGATAATAATAAAATAAAAGAAAACTCATCTAATGATATGAAAGAATTTAATAATAGCAATGGAAAAAATTCACGAAATAATTTATCGTTGAAAGAATCATCCTTTGATGAAATGGATAATGTAATAAAAGATAAAAATGAGCAAAAAGATAAGGAAAAAAATCGTGATTCATCAAAATCAAAGTCATCGAAGGAACATTCAGAGTTGCGTGATTCACGGAGTCATCGGGATCGTGATAAAGATTATAAGAAGAAGTCAAATTCGAGTGACAGTAAAAATGATAATTCAGAAAAATCCAAGACAAAAGATAGAAGTGAACGTGACACAACAGAGAAAATGAAAGGAAGTAAAGATTCAATTTCATCCAAATCTCGGGAGGAAAAGTTAAAAGAGCCAACAGGATCTAAAGAATCCAAGGATTTGAAGGATATTTATAAAGAAAAAATACGCGAACTTCGAGAGAAGAAAGAATTAACGGAAAAAGAAAAATTGAATAAAGAAAATAAAGAATTATCAAAAACATCAAAAGATTCAAATTCGAAAAAGGATTCGTCACGAGACAAGAAGGAACATCGAAGTTCATCTTCATCATCGAAAAATCACAATTTAAAACACGATAGTAAATCCAAGTCATCCTCAAAAGACAATAAAAATTCATCGAGAAGTAGCTCTAAGGATAAATCCCGCCATGATGAACGACGACGTGATTCAAAAGATAGGAGAAGCAAAAGCCAATCAGAATCAACTGAAAGATCTGAGAGTCGACGATCTTCAAAGTGTGAAAAAGATGAAAAATTAGACGGTAAATCAAGTCAAAAATCATCGTCAAGTAAAAAAGAATCTCGATCTGATTCACGAAGTAAAAGTTCAGAAAAATATGATGGTAAACGAGAAAGTGAATCCAAAGACAAAAAACGTCGTGATAATAAAAAATCTAAATCCAAAGATGATCATCCAAGTTTACGAAAAAATTCTAATGATAGACGCTCGTCGGATCGCGATGGTTCAAATGGTTCCAATGGTAAAGGTTCACATGAGAAAGCCAATTCAAGTCCGAGTACCTCATCAGCAACAGCAGCAACTACATCATTGAATAAAGAATCGAGCAATGCAAGCAACAATTCAAGTAGTGAAACTTCCGATGGCGTGGATGAACCATCAACAGAACAATGTCCAACTTTTCATCGTGATGTCATTAACGAGAATGCCAATGTAACAAATTTAACGATCCCAAATCATCGAGATGATGGTGACGGTACTGATAAAAATGTAAATAATATTAGAAAAATTGAATGTGGACAAAATGAAATAAGTCTTCCATTAAAAAAACGTCCGTTAAATAATGATGATCATCATGATGATTATGATGATTATGATGATGACGATGATGATACTACCACTATTGCATCATCGTCATCGCCATCTAACAGTGAAGTTGCAATAAAGAAACCAAAATTCGCACGCAATTTTCACGAGGCGAAAAAATTAATGAAATTACGTAAAAAATTAGAGAAACAAAAATTCCTTGCGCAATACGATTTGGAAAAGAAAATTCAATCGAATGATGATAGTGATGAAACATCATCATCATCATTAATGAAAAAAGATAATGTTGAATTGGTGCCAGACGATGAACGTGTACAAATAATTGAAGTACGTGGTGAATCCGATGATGAACCTTATCCTGATGATAATATAAAAAATGTTATGACATCAGAACAACGGTCGCAAATAATATTGGATGGTGAGCCATTGCTTAAATCTGAAATGATTGTGGCAAAATCAAAGTTATCAGAAATGGAATTATCAATAAGAGAATCATTAAATGAAATGATGAGTGATAATAATTTAAAAGAAGCGTCAAAATCTGATCGCGTTGCTAATATATCTGAACGTGATACAACAGCAATTTTAAATAAAACGAAAGAGGATAAAATAATTAATAGGACTACAAAAATATGGAAAAAAAATGAAAATAATTTAGTAACATCGTATGATAATATTCATCGTAATAATAAATTTTCCCAGCAATCAAAACAATATGAATCGTCCGACAGCGAGGAAGATTGTTTATATTTTATTGAAGACAATGAAAGATTAATAAGATTCACAAAATTCTTAGAAACGTTAGATATTGAAGATTATACAAATATGAATGATGATGATAATGCCATGGTGAGAGATGAATTAGAATCTGATGAAGTGAAAAAAATGGCACCTCCACAAGCAAAACGCAAATATTCCACGAGTCCATTATCCGATATAATATTGAATAATTCCGATAACAATAACGAAGGTCATAAAATAACATCAACAATATCGGCAACGATTATGTCTGATGATGAGAGTCCAACGAAAAAAAAGAAATTAGGACGACCCAAAAAACAAAGACCGTGTGTCAGTTTATCAAGTTCACTAAATCTAACTAATGGCGAGCATTTCGTAATGCCTCTAAGTCCTGAAAGTGATGTATCAGCTACAAGCGAAAAAATACCGTCACTACTGACAAGAGATGACAAAAGGTATTGATTAATATATTCACATTATATTATTTGAAAATGTAAATGACAATTTATAATTCATTCAATTAATTCGTTGTTCTTTCTTTTGATTTATCAATACAGTCGAACTCGAAACAATCAACGCTACACAAGCGATGATTTATACAAACCACGTCCGCTATTTGTAAGTTCATCGCGCCGAAATCGACGATCGAATCAGTCATAGTCAATGGCAAATTATTACAATTATTCACCGAAAAAATTTTCTGATTTTAATAATATTTTCGCAATTAATAATTATTGTAAATGAAAAATATTACAAATCCGGTAAAATCACAATTATTTTTTACATTGTTTATATTACACTATTATTAATATTATTGATATTTATAAATGCGTGAAGGTAAAAATTGATTTTCGGTTTCTATTTTGCAAGTATATACGGTATCAATTGTATAAAAAAAGATAATGTAAATATTCATATGATAGATAAGATAAATTGTTCCATAATTATTAGTTGAATATAAAATTATGATTTCATAGGCGACAAATTTTTCAATATATATATTTGTATATAATAGTTATAATTTTTTTAGTGATATTCGAATAATCTCGTATAATTCAATCGTTTATATAAAGAAAAAGAACAATTAGAAATTACAAGGCATAAGATAAAAATATAATTTTTTCTATTGGATTGAAAATTGCTTTTTTTATATCTTACCTGTATAATTAAAAATTTTTGTTTTTATTTCATATTGAATTGAATTTTAACCAAATTCGATCTTCACTTGACGTAACAATACTAAATCGATTAAATTTAATTGGAACGACAGTCTTTTCACAAACAGTGATTTCGTGTTGATTTAAAAAGGATATGATTGCCATCTTTGCTTGCATCATTGCGAATTTCATTCCTACAAATATCATTTTTAAAAAAATATCCATATAAAATTAAATGATAATTAAGGTGGATATATATTTACCAATGCAATTACGTGGTCCTTTGCCAAATGAAAGAAACGTATACGGATGTCTTGTTTTATTATTATAATCAGTAAATCGATCTGGATTAAATTTATCTGGATCTGGATAATAATTAGGATCATGATGAATAGCATAAATCGGAATTACTACACGTATACCAGCGGGCAATATGATATCTGTCCCGGGTATTTTATATGGATATTCAGATCGTCGTGATGTTATTGGTGCCGGTGGATATTTCCTCAATGTTTCTAAATGATGAGCGTGAAAAATATGAAATTACAAATGTATAACTTTTTTTTTCTTTTTTTTTTTTTCAATTTTCTCATTTCATTATGAAAAATGACAATGCTATCAGTAGAAAAAAAAAAAAATTATACCTAAAATAACAGTTTCAAGGTACGTCATATCGTGAAGAGTTTCATACGTTAAATTCCCTCTATTTTTATTAATAGCTTTATAAATATCTTCACGTGTTTTCGTTTGAATTTCTGGATTCAATGCCAACTCATACAGACAAAATGAAATTGTATTAGACAGTGGCTGATGACTTGCAACAAAAAATGCGAATGCCTGTGCAGCTATCATATTTTCATCAAATGCTACATTAAACAAAAGAAAAATTAAATAATGAGAATTTATTAACAATATGCTAAAATGAAAAAATTGTCATTATATATTTTATGAACTTCACAAATCATTACCCATGTCTGTTGAAGATTTTTTATCATTTTCATCAAACATATTCTTATTGACAACATCATCGTTATTCATTGTAATTTTTTCATTTTTTAATTGTATCAGCAAATCCATGAAATCATTTCGTTTATTTTCACGTTCATGTTCACATTCACGTTGTTTAATCAATTGTGATACGATATTTTGGAAAAATAACGTTATTTCCGGATCAATTAATTGAATTTTAAGTAAATTATAAATTTGTGGTAATGAATTACGTAACATTCGCCATAAAGTATTTTTATAATTTGGTCGTGACATTTTTTCAACTATCATATGAAATGGAGAATATTTGTCGCACAGCGCATTTGTATGAATACCAAATGCACAACTGCCAATTACATCTATCGAGAATTTACTAATCAAATCACGTACATCAACAGTGGAATTTTTCAATACAATTTCATTTATTGATGATTCAAGTGCATTCGAACATTCAATTAATAAATAAAGCATCCGTTTTATTTTGAATGTTGAAAATACTGGAGTTAATTTCAACCGTAAATTTCTCCACTCTTCATCCTGAAGATTAAATAAATGACGCTCCAATATTCCATGATTCTTTATCATAATTCCACGATTCACAAAGTAATGAAAATCATTAACACAAATATATTTTATTAAATCCGGATCGCGCACTATTAAAATTGGTGATCTCACACGAAACACCCCGAAATACCGTTCATTTTTAAACCAATTATACATTTCACGTATACCATCACATTGTGATTTACGAAATAATAATAAATCACTAAAATTACCAAAAATAATTGTTGGTTTTTTAAATGGTATACCGAGTTTACTCCAAAAATTATAATTTGCCGTTAAAAAAGTGTAAATAATATAAACAAATATACAAATAAGAATATATGGTTTGGTTATCCACATAAAAATTAATGTTAATATATTATTCATTATTGTGATATTGAACAAATTAATGAAAATTATAATGGCAGTGTAAAAGTTCTACTTCATCAGTGTACAATTACTGTACAAACAAAAATAAAATTGTGCTTTTATATACGTATTTATATATTTTTTTTTTTTAGTTTGACGTCAAAGTAAAAAGAAAAAAATACCGGTGAAATATATTTTATATTAATATTTATAATACTATCTCAGTGTATAATATTTAACTCGTGAGTGAACATTTTGAAGTATTTACCAAAAATTAAATTCAATGATAAGATATGAATTATATATTTTTTTTTCTAGGTTTTATATCGTGTATATATCTATGTAGTTTATTTTTTCAATCTAATGCGTCTTAAATTTAAGTTTAAATACCTTTTTTTATGAATAATATTCCACTGTTGATTATAAGTGTTGATTGTACGAAATATCTAAATGAATCGCACTGCACAAATAAATTGTCTTTCCACCTCCATTCACACTCCTGTCAGTGTCTCAAAAAAAATTAACAAATAAAAAAAAAAATCACGAATTTTTTCAATGATAAACATTAAATAATAATTTATATTTATATAAATAATAAACAAACACTCGAATATAAATGCCGTAATAATTGTTGACGAAGAAATATAAATTGATATTTATATAAATCGTTAACACAAGTGATGACTTCGAATGTAAATTTAGTAGTAGTGATCGAATATTGAAATAATTGTGTTATTATATACTGGGAATTTCAATGACTTGTAATCTATGACTTAAGTGCTTCGTTATGTAAATATCGTCGCATTTCCCTTACTCTATTAATGTTTCTCTCTAATATTATTCTTATAAATTGGTGTATTGATATGTGTTGTATGTTTGACTTGAAGATATATTCATATTAAATTTTTTGAAAATTTCCGCGTAAATAATTTAAATAAATAATAATAAATTATTGAAGAATTTTCTACGTTATCAGCGTACAGTAATGAATTTCTGGCGCCACGCTTGCACTGTAAAGTGATGATGAGAGTGTGAGTACATACAACCTCTTTGAGAATTGTTTTATCTGAATAACAAGTTATTTCTGACAATAATATACTCCATTATATTTATCAAATGAGTAAAAAATACGAGAAATGATTTTCTGTCATTATTATTAATCATTGAAATAATATTTAATCTAATGGTAATAAACAGCAAACAAAATTTAAAAAAAAAAACAATTACTTATATATTTTTTATTGAGTAAAAATACATAAAATCTTTCTTTTTAATGAATTTAAAGTCGTAAACAGTTGTAAACGTATTATATATAAATCTCAGTTTTTGGTCTGAAGAAGTGGATAACCCCTATACTGACGTTATCATTTTTCAAGTTCAAACAGATTAATACTCGTGTCAGTGACTCATTTTAATTTTAACAAGACAATGGCTTGTCTTTTATTGAATCAAGAAAGTATAAATATAAAAATACCATCATTTGAAACGATTGATGGTGTAACGTATTATATTATTGAGGTTAAGATTGGTGAAGTTATTTGGACATTAAAACATAGATACAGTGAATTTGCTGAACTTCATGATAATCTTGTGTCTGAACATTGTGTAGAGAAAGATATATTACCACCGAAAAAATTAATTGGTAATAAGAGTGAAAGTTTTATTGAGAAACGTCGTGTTGGTTTGGAAATTTATTTGAATTCTGTTTATAATTATTTGAAAAAAACAATGCCAAGAGAATTGGCTGTATTTTTAAATTTACATGTGTATGATATTTTTTTTCTCCTACAAAATATGGCATTGAATTTTTTTACTGATGGTGATTTACTTTTGCAATCAACTAAACAATATACTTTTACACCGATTCAAGTAAATATAAATATTTAATGTATATAATAATTTTATTTTATTTATAAATGTTATATCAATTTTTTTCTTTTTTTCTTATGTTTCAGTTGTATGCTATCAGCGAAAGATTGAAGCAACCATGTCCACTACTGGAAGTTGTAGATAAAAAATTTGATTTCAGTCATGTTCTGGATGTGAATTCTCATTTGAAAAGTCTTGTTATTGAGGGAAGCCCTAAATCGTATGGTACGAGCAATATCATTCTGTCAAATCTTCCAATTGAATTATCCACATTTAAAAATATCGAAAATTTAACAATTAATTATTATCCTGTTGATAAAATTTATGGTATGGGTAATCTTCGTGATACTGTAAAAGTTCTTGAGGTTCATCATACTCAATTGAAAAATATTGTTGAACTTGTAATGTGCGAGGAAGTACATAAACGTATTGAAAATGCAAATGATTCACATGTCTGGTTGAAAATAACCCAATTAGATTTGAGCAATAATCATATTGAAATAATTGACGAGGCAATTAAATTAATGCCACATATTGAATCTCTTATTTTGAATAATAATCTTCTGTCTGAAATATCAAATGTTACATTATTACCACGCTTATCACAATTGCATCTTGCATCAAATCGATTCACGAAATTACCAGATAATTTACATTTGAAATTGGGTAATATTGTTTTCATAGATATGTCACAAAATAAATTGACTTCGCTCATGAGCTTTTCTAAACTTTATTCACTCGAGTGGCTTGATGTTAGTTGTAATGCAATTGAAAATATTGATGAAGTTAAAAATATCGGTTCATTACCGTGTTTAGAAAATTTACGATTAACAGGAAATCCAGTATCGACAATAATTGATTACCGAGTTAAAGTTTTAGTACCATTTGGTAAACGTGCGGCTGATATTTGTTTGGATAATGAAAAAGCTAACCAAAAAGAGCTTGATACAGTAGCGGTCCTTCAAGCATTGAGAATTGCACGTGAAGGTAAATCACCAACGTTTAGTGCTGCCGATTCATCATTATTCGCTGCTGAAATACCCAGTACATAGATAAATTTATTTCTAATATATATAATATATGATAATGATAATTGTTGAAAATAATTGTGATGTTAATTGCATTAATTGCGATTTAATCTGATATATATACCAAAATAGAAAACAAAAGATAATTATGAATAGATAATATGGAATAACGTTTTTTTTTTCTTTTTTACCTGGCCAGAATTAATGATTACAATTTATTTTGTGAATATACGATTATTTTTATATGTATCTAGTGATTGTATAGTATATACTAAAAATACAATACACACTATTTTAATGTATATGATATTTTATAAATAATGAATTGACTAATAATTATTATTAAACAAAAAAAAATTATAATTTTTCTGTATATAAGATGGTAAAAATTATTTTTGTTAAATTAAAAAAAAAATATATATATATATGTATATATAAAAACACTGTGATAATATATGTATTGTGCTGAAAATTTTCACTCAATTGAAAATAAAATTTCATTCACATTTGTTACTTTATATATATTTTTTTTAATACGTCATTGTAAATATTATACCATAGCTTTTTTAAGAATAATTAATAATTTATAAATAATAGGCATTGTATATATTTTTTTTTTTCTGTTTATTTTTTAGTCTTTTCAAGGAAATCTAATCCAATGATATATGTAAATAATAAATTATCCACATGAACTGTTTTATTACATTTTTTTTTTTAACATTTTTCACATGAAGTGCCTCGTGTCGACGTTACATTAGGCCATATATATATAAATATTTCTTTTTCTTATCGTCAATAGCAAAATATAAGATGTATAAGTGTACATCAAGCTTATAAAAAGTTATTTATAAATTTTCGATAAACTGACGCTATTTTATCAGGTATAGAAACAAAAAAATTACTCAAAAATAATTGATGTAATTATATTATAAGCCATTTATTTATGTTCTGTGCTTTTTTTTTTTTTTTTTTTTTTTTTTTTCAATTTCTTTAGTTTCATCGTTTTATTTCTGTGTATTTTTTCGTAATGATAATAATTTTTATTACATGAAAATTATACAATCGGCCATAAAACACAAAAACTTCAAATTAGGATATGGGATATATTTTTGTGGTGAATTGTGGTAAATACAAACAAAGAAAAATAATAATTTTTTTTTAAATCAAACGAAAATTATTTATGTATTCGCAATATAAGTAAATATCAGGTGTGACAAAAACAAAAAAAAAAATAAAAATAATATCAAATCTTGTAGTTGTCCGTCGTCGTGAATTATACAGTTGAAAAATTTATATTTTGTGTACGTGTATTTGTATGTTTATTCAATTGATAATAATAATTTAACTGTGTGCAATTGGAATAAGTTTTTCGCCAGAGCCAATTGCAGGAAGTGGTGCTTCAACAGTCAATACACCATCCTTGCTGAGTGATGATTTAATAGTTTCTGGATTTGTGCCTTTAGGCAACAAAAATTCACGATTGTATTCCCTGTAAACTGATTTACTCTCTGTCTTCTCTTCATGTTTAGCATGGACCTAAAATCAACAAATCAAACAAAAAAAAATATATTGTCATTATATACAAAATTGAATGATTAAATAATTGGTGGGCGATAGATTAAATAAAATGATTTATTTATATAATTCAAGTGTAATACGATGAGACATGACCCACATAAACTTTCTTGTTGAATTACACAAAGAGATATTTTATTTTTAAATTGATAGATGTAATAATTTATTATTATTATTATTATTATTATTATTATTTGGTTCTTTGTATTTAGAACATACAGATATGTATGAACGAACAAGATTTCAAAAGAAAATTTCAACTCAACATGAACATACAATTAAATGCATTTTCATCTAAATATATTTATATTTAAAATATTACTAAAGTTCCTAGCTATGTATTTGTTCATGGGGGCGGACTTATCGACCAATGGGCAAGAGAGCCTTGCGTGTTGTGACTCATCAAGCATCTCATGAATATAAATGCCATGAAAATAAAACGATTCTGTAATTTGGAGCAGGTCACTGAAGCACTTTTATACTCCATATACAAATACAAACACAAACATTTGTATTATTCCACAGCTATGTGGAAAAACAGAAAAGGAAAAATAGTAGAAAAATGTTTCAGAGTCATCGTAAAAAAGATTAAGAAAATAAAAAATGACTATCGAATAAATCAGAATGATAAATTTGATACTGATATTTTGCAAAATAAAAATATCTGAAAAAATTCATCTTCACTGTAATAATTTTTTTTTTTTTTTTTTTTCCATTTACTCTTTGAAATGTGGCAAAAACTAGACTGAGTCAATTTTATTAACCATCTGTACAATTTAAATAATATTTATACAGATGGATGATAAAATTATCGTACGTTCAATACAAAGAAAATAAAAATATATTGAAAATTATAATAAAATTGACACGTTGTCGAGCAATATTGTGTTGATAATTTTGATTGGGTGAATTAGGTCATCGAGTTGACGATAAAATAATGTGCCAATCCTTCTTCATTCAGGATGAATACACGATAAACTGCTTTTATGAAGTCAGAATGACAAATAAAAAAAAAAAAAAGATAATACATACATCTATAAAATATATGACTCCACATTGTCGCGACCCAACCCCTAACATTTCATATACTACAATTCTCTTTTATGCGACTCTTCCTTTCTCTTACATTGTCCCCATTATCAAAGTCATATCAATTCTCACGATGACAAACACAAAAAAAAAAAAATAATTTATTAATTTTATTATATAATTTTCATCCGATAAAAAAAAAAAAAAACAAAAAAAATTTTTTATACTTTGACGGTTCACAGGCAAGTGTAAAAGAAAAAAAAATAATAATGATAGTCATTAATAAACAAAATAAAAGATATAAATATCGTAGATGCAAACAGCAATCGAATACATTTTTAGAAATGAACTTATCGACCCTGGCCAATGAAACTCTTTTGACTTTGTTGTAACTGCAACCTACACATATGCACATAAATAAATAAATATATATATATATATATATATTCTCTTTCCCCATTTTATCTTGTATGTATCTCTTGCTCGCATACTATTCTTTCATCGGGTGTATATACCCTCGAGTTTGTATTTGTCCGTGAAGTCGTGCCGTGAATTTTTCACGCGCCATCTAAACTCAACCAACTCAAAAGCCAAGTTTCTCTCTTGTCATCATGTCCTCGTTAAAGGTCACATTTCCGCCACGTGAATAATCATTTATATATTCTTCGACATTATTCTTGTACATCATATAATAATAATAATAATAACAATAATAATAATAATAATAATAATAATGATAATAATGATAATAATAATAGTAATTATTAGAAATATTATTTTAAAAGAATAGATTTTATCGTCTGGAAAGATTTATAAGAAATTTCATCAAGCGTGTCACAACTATTGTTCTCTAATATTATTTTAAAAATAAATAAATAAATAAATATATTCATAGATATTTATTTAATAATCAATATCAGCCACACCCTACTATATTTACAAATTAATAAAGTCACAAGGGGAAAAAAAAAAAAAACGAGGCAGAAATTAATTAAATTGAATAAAATGAAAATTGTTTAACAATAAATATTAAATAGTCATTTTAAAATAATAATATTAATAATAATAATAATGAAGGAAGAAAGTGAGGCAAGGGACAGTGGAATGAACAAGAATAATAAATAAAATATTAGTAAATTATGATTATATATTATATCAAAATTTGGATTCAGGTGTATTTGGTTGACCCGATGGTAATCCAAAAAGTCACGTGGACAAGGAAAAGGAAAAAAAAAAAAAAAAAAACAGAAGTAAAATAGAATGAGTATAAAAGATAAATGAGATAAAATGATCATTGCTATAATTCAAAAGAGCCGAGTGCCTTTCACATGCTTGGGCTTTGCCAGTAAATGAGTATTGTTTTACCCAGATGATGATTACGCAAGTTTCCTCGACTCGTCTCGTCTCAAATTACTTTCGCCTTCGCATTCTATATTTATAATGTAGAAAAAATTTTTTGGCTATGTTATTTGCAAAAAGGATAGACAACGCGAAAGAATAAGTTGTATTTATATATGTATGTAAACTGTCTCATGGACATTGGCCATAAATAAATCTTTATTCACGACCTTGATGACACAGAGTGTTCCAGTAATCGTCCCTGGAATTGGTACATTTAAGGTTCGATTTATTGTGTGACTGACCTGAATTACCAATTGAACCTTGACCACGATTTGAGGAATAAAAAAAAATATTCAAAAATGTGTGATGTCACTCGAATTTTTATGGTGATAAATCTCAATAGAAATGATTCTCCTCATATTTATATAATTATATATATATATATATTTTTGAAGAATTGAAGAATTGGAAAATTCATGTTTTGTTAGTTGAGTAAATTATACGAATTTATAATAAATTCTGGTCATCCATCTCTGGATGTTTTTCTCTGTAATTCTTTTATGTGGTGATAGATATGATGGAAAATATTTTAGACAAGTGGGGAATCGTTTATTTTGTTGAACAAATGTCAAAGTGCATTGACCTAAATAGTTTCCCCTTTTGCCTAACGGTGAACTTTAATTTTTCGTGTTTCTACTCTTTTTTTGTTTTTTTTCTGTGTATTTGTGGTTGCTATCACCGCTGAAGATTTTCTTCATCTCCATGAGATTGTTTTTATTAGTTGACTTTTTAACCACTTACACATATGAACATGCGAGACAGACAAGAGAAAAACGAAATGTGACAAGACTAGACAAGATAAAATAGGCAATATACAATATGAGACTTGTGGTGCAATTGAAAGAGGAACTTGATAATCCAAAGTATAAAATTATTCTCATATATTGATAATTCTGAATTGAATTAATATTATTTAATTTAAAAAATTTGAGATATTAGATAACAATACAACCGCATATTTCAAATGATTGAAATGAAAAAAAATAGATTGAGAGAAAAATGAAATCGAGTGCATGCAAGATGTGATAGGGTAACATAGGCACGACAACGATGTTTAAAAGCACATCGTGTTAGATGATTATTTTTAAATGAAACTATTTTCGTCCAGTCGCTGTACACGAAACTCGCCACACTAGAAACTTAACTAGTGGAATGTCTCGACGATACTGATGTTGAGAATTCTCATGCAATACTCTAACATTGAATTTAAATAAAACAAAAAAATAAATAAATGAATAATTAAATGAAATTCTTGGTATTTTTTACAGAAAAATTTCATGAAAAAAAAAAAAAAAAAAAAAAATGATATATAAATTATTTCACTTCTGATTTGGATTACTTTTTTTTTTTTAACCAATTAATTGTTGAATATATTTTGTTTTGTAAATATCAGTGTAATTGCAAATGTGAATTTTACTACTAATTTATTATACCACTTTGTTGAACTAGATAAAAACGTTGCCAAAAAAGTTGTGCAAGCAACAGGATAGACATTGCTAATATTTTTTTTTCTTCTTTTTTTCAAGTGAAAATATTAATGCGTTATGCACAATTTAATAAAATTAAGGATGAAGATGAAATAGATAAATATATAAATGAAAACGTATTATGTTGATGTATATTACCAGAAGTTTGTTGTCCACTGTTTTTACGACAATCTCCTCGGGTGTATATTGCGAAACGTCAAATCTGAGTTTAAGCTTTTTATTATCGCCTTCGTCTTGAATAAGTGGACTGTTAAGTCCGTCTAACCAGGTACGTGAATCATGTTGCTGTGGACTCAAAGAACTATTCTGTTGAGAGCTCTGTTGAGTGGTTGTGCTGGAAATATAAATTAATATAAATTACAAATCATGAAAATAAACAAAAAATGAATAAATAAATATCCTTCAACGATTGATGTTTACATATATAATAATTATGTGCAATGATCAGAAATTATTTTAAATAAAAATGGAGCAAGTTGAAATTCAGCTTTGTAAAGATTTTTTTTTCTTAAACAATTTAATGTTTCAAGCATTGATATCGTTGAAATATTTATCCCAACTTCAGATATATATAAATAAAATTGTCGAACAGACTCGGGCGCACAAAATGAGACCATATTTAAATAGATTTGAAAAATTCCACAAAGAATTATAAACCAGGTATATAACATGCTCAAAATTAAACTTCATTTTGCTCCATTAATTTTTTACATTCGTGATATCTAACATTATTATAAAATAATTCATCACTATATCTACAACGACGAAGGCGAAAAATAGAAAAGAATAAATAAATGAATAAATAAATTAGGCAATACAAATGAGCGAGTAAAATTGAATTGGCGCAGAATAAATTTTTTACTTTGTAGAAAATATAAGAAAAAAATATTGAATAAAACTAAAAAAGAAATATATCGAAGACAGTAGGATTCATCAATTATGTTCTCAATGAATCCTGATTGACGATAATTGTCTATAACTAATTAATTATAATTAATTACAATTAATTACCACAACATCTGGTAAAATGAGTGACGTATCAATTGAATAAATGAAAAGAAAAAAAGAAGGAATAAATTTTTTAAATCATACGCAATGAAAATAAAATTGTGTCTATCATTTAATAATACAATTAATATAGCGCAAAAGCTTCTACACATTCATTTTTTCCGTCCATTTTTTTATCTTTCTTCCTTTCTCTTTATTACAATTTGACTTTTAATCGTTTGTTTTTTTTTTTTTTTCTCAATTTAAAATTCATGATGACAACAAACTTACATATTTGCGTGCTGCATATGTGTAAATATGTGAGGCACATGTGTAATTGTGTATATTAGCAACAAATGAAATATAGCAACATTCGTCGATTGAAAAAAAAAAAACAAAAAATGATAATAAATTAAATAAAAAATATATATCAAGTGACATGTGAACAATTATAAAGATACGTGCAAATATTATAATTTGTGAATGATTAAAATAATTATACAAATGCATATAAAAGACAATTAATTAATCACTAATTATATAATATATTTTATTTTATTTTATCTCTCATTTGTTTCAATTATCTATGATTTTAATTAATTTAAAATTATATCATTGATAATTTTTATCTCATTTTATTATTATTATTTTTTTTTTTAAATTTCTTTATTGGTGTATATCATTTTGGACATTAGATAGTGTCACCTGGTGAATGCCTTGTCGAAGGCAGAACGCATCGACGATGCATCAGGATTAATCT
This sequence comes from Dinocampus coccinellae, assembly GCA_963920625.1. Taxonomy (NCBI): domain Eukaryota; kingdom Metazoa; phylum Arthropoda; class Insecta; order Hymenoptera; family Braconidae; genus Dinocampus; species Dinocampus coccinellae. The sequence goes on from OY987184.1 coordinate 18,574,783, forward strand.
TGTCCCAACCCTCAGTCTTTGATGTCGTTGATGTGTGATGTTCACTGCTGCTCGTGTGATGCCGGCTGGGATTGTATATATAGCAAATTTTGTATACAATAGCAATAAGTTAGTCACCAACAAAAAAGTGCCCCATAAAAAAAAACATGAATGAAAAAAAAAAATAAATAAATAAATAAATAGATAAATAAATCATGATAAATAAAAAATAATAATATCAATAGATAATTAAATAATAAATTGTACAGCGTCAATATATTATCGCGACAGGCTATAGAAATAATAATAATAATTTTTTATATTTTATTTATTGTTGCAGTTGTTAATTTTGTATTGATTGTTGTGATGGTGTTTGTTATTTTATATTAATATACTTATATGTCATCATATATATATATATTTTTCTTTTTGCTTATCATACTATTAATAATATTTCAATAAATTTTTGTATAGTTATAACTTGAAAATATTTTTTTTCTGTTGAGTAATGTGTAGTTATAATCGTGACAAGTTGAAGGGGGAGAGAAGGAGAAAGAGAGAGAGAGAGAGAAAGAGAGGAAGAGATTGCCGGAAGCTCTTACATCTCATCGACTATTTTATAACGTGAGTTCAATAAACTCGCGTGGTTAAAGGTCATGGGAACTCATAGAAATGTCTGTGTAGATAGAAACCAATATAAATAATTTAAAAAATAAAAAGTTCGTGTTTTTTTTTTAATTTTTAAAACACTGATAAAATTTAAATAAATTTTTTTCGTATCATATTGAAGTGAAATAACAAAAAAAAAATACAAAAAAATATTTTTCTACATATATGAATAAATAGAGCAATGCATTGTTATTATGACACTGCATCAAAACACGCTATCTCACGTGTAACTGCCAAAATATTTACAATCACATTCAATATTATATACTAACTATCCATAGTAAATAAAAAATAATAATAATAATGATATTAATAATAATAAAATAGTGAATTTTTTTTTTCACGTTTACATTGGAGATATCGCAGTATCAATCTAAAAAATAAAAATAATTTTTACATGTAACATTTACTTCTTTATTATTTTTTTTAAATATGTATATAATTACACACTTTTTGTATTGGATACCGAGAAAAAAAAATAATAAATAAAATAAAAAAATAAAATAAAAAGTCCAACTCAAGATAAATTTTTTCTATTTTTAGTCCATTTGAATTTAAGTGGAAAATGAATCAAATATGAACGAAAAAAAAAAAAAAAAAAAAATGAGAGAAAATTAAATTTAATGCATTCATCAGTCGGAATTCACCTGCACAGGAAGTCTTAGTACATATATATAATATACATTTTACACATTAACTAACCGGAAACGACAATTCTGCTTCGACTGGCTGCGTTTATACGCTGTTGACTTGTTACTAAACTAACGGGATTTAACAATGTACTTTACTCTGAGAAAAGTAAAAGAAAAGAAAAGAAAAGAAAAAGTTAAAAATAAACTCTCAGTGAAGTGAATCTAAATTGAGATCTTAAAATCTTAAATCAATAAAAAAATAAAAAATATAATGAACAAATAAAATTATAATTTTTCTCCCTTTCTTTATATAAACTCATGAATATTTTTTATAACAATATTCATGTCTGATCACAACTGAGCGTGACTACTTGAACATTTAACAATCGATTATACAAGAAAATCTGAATTAGAGTAGAGTAAAAATTTATCACGAATAATATTTTCACATGTTTTCTTTCGCACAATACATACCAACACTGATTGATTGATTGATTGATTGATTGATTGGTTAATTGTTGAATTACTCACACTCAAAAGTAATTTCATATCAATCAATTAACTTTTATATTAACATACATATGAATATTCATTTTTTCTTTATTAAAATTCCCACATATCTAACATTAACATTAACTCAAAAAAATTTTTACAACAAATAAAAGCACATGTATTAAAAAAATGTGTGTAATGTAAAATTAATTCATGTGATAATAATAAAGAATTTTATTATTAAATGTACAACGTTCATCACTATATTAAGTGATTGAGTATATATAAATAGTTATGCAAGATACATATTTACAATACTATTATTGCGCAATTTCATCGTGACAATTACGTACCGATATTGAATCACCGTTTTGTGCTGTGGTGGATATATATTTTCGTCCGTCAACATCATCATCTCACACTTTTTATTAATTTTGTTTTACAATTATCTTGTAATACTAGATTTATTCCACTTTATTCTTCACTATTTTTATAATTGCATATATATATATATATATATGTATTTATTATTTTATTATTTAAAAATATTTCATCCCACCTACATGAAAAAATATTTTCATCTCATGGAAATGATCAATGCAGAGAAATTCAATCACGATCGTGTCTTTACCAACTTACAAAAATGACTGCGCAAAAAAGTATAAACAAAATGACGTATTGGTAATAGAAATATTTAGATGCATGTATCTGTGTATGGAGTAGTGGTAGTGGTAGTGGTGATAGTAGTAGTAGTAGTAGTATTAGAAGTAGGGGAAGATGAGATGAATTTCTATGTCTATATATGCCGTTGTATTACTCACGTTCAGAATTATTACTTTACAATTTAAATATTTCTCACAACACGTGGTAAATAATAATATAAATATAACATTGACGTAATTGTTTATGAGTCTTTTTGTTTTTTTTTTCTATTCATTTGGATTTTGTGCGACGTCATTGAATAAAATAAACTCTTAGACTGTATGACAAATTAATTGGATAGTTAATTTTTTGGTTTTTATTTTTCTTCTTTTCTTCTTCATCAAAAAAACTCCAAATGGATTTGCGACGTTAAAGCAAACCAGGGAAAAATTTGTATGCATTTTGTGTACGTGTGGGTCTATGTGTGGATTTGAGCGCAAAGTTAAAATTGATCGTGTCCAAGGGTGGTCATGTAAAAATAGTACAGTTAACTTTTGTTTGGTCATAAATCGAAAATTCTAGTGTTGCGTTTGGTGAAGAAAATTATATTTCTATTTCTATATTATATGGAGCACACATGAGTTTGTTGGATATTACAAAAATAAATTCACGTCAACCATTGAAATTATATATAGCAAATTTAACACAGGACAAGAAATAAAATTTCGTAGATATAAATGAAAAAAAAAAAAAAAAAAAAAAAAAAAAAATTAATAATATAAATAAATATCATAACTTCGTTGATATATTCATTGATATATATTCATTATTTTATGTATTTATTAATTTTTTTTTTTTTTTTTTTTTTCAATAAAGACTGGAATTGAATGAATGTAAAAAATATTTGGGACTCGTTTACCCACACACAAAATCATCTATACGTCTTACTAGTAACAGACACTGTAGAATGATCCGAAAGATATTGGTGGCGTTCAAAAAAAAAAAAAAAAAAATAATAATAATAATAATAATAGTCTCATAAAATTATATAGTAAACTTATTTCTTTGTAGTACTTTATTACAGACTATATACGCACACAAAATACAAACAGAAATTTTTATTTGGCCAATGTGACTGAATCCCTAAAAATAGCTACATCAATAATAAATTCCATAATAATTTAAGAATGCAGTAAAATGAAATAAAAATTGTATTGAATAATAAAAATAATTATCTACTAGAATAATAAAAATTGATTTTTTTTTTTTTTTTTTTTTTTTTTATCAAATCTTCATGGCATATTTAATTTACCTCTATAGACAAACAAATATTGTCATATCTTATCACTCGAATTTTTCGTTGATATATTTTTATTAATTCACAAAAGTTTCATGTACACATAATTAATTTTTTTATCTCCTTTTTCAATGTATATTAAATTAAATTTTTTTTTTTTTTTTTTATTATTTACTGAATTTCTGTGTCCCACTCCCTCTCTCTCTGTAGATATTCATGTATTCTATTTTATTTCTGCCCATAACTTTTTTTATTTAATAAAAATTTTTTATATCGCTCAATAAGTAGCCCAAATCAATTAAAATCAATTTTTTTCGAATAAAAATAATATAAGATAAAAATAATATTATAAATTTTGTATTTGTTTGTATTGAATTATATTACCTAGTGGTGCTCTTGAAAAAATTGTTGCTCTCACGATTCATCAGTTCACTCCTGAATCGCGACATCTCGTCCTCCATCTTCCGCATTTCAGCATCAAAGCGTTCACGAATATTTGAAAATTCGCTATCAATGACGCTAAAATCGCCAAGTTTAATTGGAATGTTGCGCTTGATACCACTGTCTGCCATTTTTATGTTTAAAATTGATGATACTTTTTTCGTAATTAAATAAAGAAAATAAACAAAAAGAGAAAATTTTGTTTTTTCTTGTTTTCTTTTAATTTATTGACACAAACGTATTATCCACACACTTTTGTTTTCGATACTGTCACTCAATTAAATCAGTGTTTTATTTATTTGTTTATTTATATATGTTTTATTTAAATTTTGAATGAATTATTTGTAATATAATGCAATAAAAATTTAATATGTTTACTAGTGAAACTTCAATGTAAGAATGAACGGGGCACGCCGACGACAACTCCTTAAATAGCTCGCGTTCTATCGTTTGCCGGCTCGTGGGTGTTCGGAATAATTCGTCATCATTCGTACAAACTTCGGACGTGTCTTCGGATAAACAGATTGGAATGCCTACTTTCGATATAACACAATTATATATAGTACATATACATGATAAAATAATATCATATTAGGAATGCCCAATATTTGTCCCTATTCATATAAAATAAATATTAATTACATTTTTATTTTTTTTTTTCAAATGTACAACGTAAAATACCCACTTTATATTTATTGATAAATATAAAAAAAATTAATGAATAAAAAAATGTAATGTTAATGAAATGCATGACAGACTATTTATTTTAAACTGATCCATACGTAATTTATATATTGAAATTGCGTTTGCAATGACACATGAACAAAATACAATTTTACCACTATGACTAATATAATTGAATGGAAAATAAATTAGAATGCCAATTTAATAATATCTATTTTTTCCTTTTAATGATGACGTTAATGTGATGAATTATTTTGGCATGTATAACTACATCTAATAATGCAATGAGAACCGTTGGCATTATATACATAACTAAATCATTCAATGTAACTTTATGCATACATTATTAGCAAATGGATGTAAATTAATCGCAAGGACAATATTCCAATATTATACAATAATTATTTCAAATATAAAATCATATTTTATATTCTTATGTTATTTCATCTTCATTATAATTAATTGCCAAGTAATAAATTTCCTATTGTCACGAGAGTCTTTAAAAATTTGGAATATTATAAAGAACGAAAGAAAAAATACAAAAAAAAAAAACTGTACCAATAATTACTCTACATAATGTCAATCATCTCCATTAATGAGCACAGAAACTTGTGTATGTGAAAAAAAAAAAAAAAAAAAGAAAAAAGAAAGAAAGAAAAAATTGAGACAGCTATGCGGGGGCGTATTTTGTATGTCGCTCTCGGAATAAACATGTGACGACGCGAGTATATTAACGGCAAGCAAGACACCGTTCGCATCATCGTCGGCATCAACGTTTTATTCAAATATACACGTACGTTACGTGCATACACATTAAATGAGAGTAAGAACAAATAGATACATATACGTATGTGTATATTACTGTGCATCGCCTCCGCGTTGTATGGAACATGAGTTGTCGTATCTATTTTGGAGTATCAGACTTTGCACTTTATTTTACCAATACAAGTAGTGAAAGAAAGATAGTTTCAATGAATGACGTAAGGAAACATTGATTTCAATTTTGGCCACGCATAAAGTAGATTACTCATAGTATGTTCTTCTGTTCTTCTGTGCGTCAAGGACATTTTACCAAAATGTTTTAATTTATTATATTCGTTAATAAAATAATTTTTGTTTAAAGATGGATGAATCAAGATGTGTATGCGGAACTTTAAGACGCCCCCTTAATTTTTGGCGACTATTATTATACATATAAATTCACTTGTATCAATACTATGCGTGTGTGACGTAATATATGCAAGCGAATCAATCGCTGTTAATTAACATCTATGATGTAACTTTTTTTTTTTTCAATAATACATTCATCGAATGCAATCGATTTTACACTCAAACTCCTTTTTCTTTTTCATGTTTACGATAAAATTCATTAAATCATTTATACATATATATATATATAGTGTATTGCACTTAAAAAGTAATGTCGAGTTTTAAAAGTGTGTCAATGCCAGAATATAAGAAGCAAGAACATGGTCCAGACATATTCACTCAAACGCCATACACGCACATTCAGAGAGCGGTGGCGTTTGCAAGTCGATCGATTCGATTATTCAGCAAATTCGATCCACATATTTTCATCTTATGTTACACCCTTGTACAGTCACTTGTATCTTTCCATTTTTTTTTTTTTTTTTTTTTCTTCAATTATTTTCCTCGCATCATTTACTCGTGTAGGAGAACATGAAACTTTAGCGAACTGACGTCATTGCTCAATAATAATTAAAATAAGAAAATAAATGTAAAATCACATCTAACAATATACTTCAAAAATAGTTGTTGAGTCTGTTTAAAATAAAAAAAAAATAAGAATAATAAGACATTGTGCATATCATTCGTCATCTATGCTATTTGTAGAAAATTCTAAAAAAATTTTTTTAATGTATGCACCAACGGTTATCTTCTTACCTGAATTAGTTGAAGATGAAGGGCTTCGGTATGAGTCATCAAGTACATGAAAATGACATCATTCTATATACATTTGTCTGTATATGTATATAATCCCCCCATGGAGTGAGATGTGGTGGCGACAGACTTAACCTCGCACCATGGCACAGCAATGTTTTCTTGACTGTCCTTGATGATGATTCCACGGTCGTATTTACCATTATCAAGAGTTTTTATATATATAAAATGAATGGTTATATATATAATTATAAATAACTAGCACGTCACCAATAACGTGGGCAGAATATTTAGGCGATTCATGACGACATATTTTTTTTTTTTTCTTTTTAATTGAACTGTTAGTTGAAAGAGAAATATATATATTTTTTTTTTGAGTTATTTTTGTTCTAACTGTTGATAAACGATCTGCATATTGAATTAAAGATATTATAGGATGCATAGCAAGCACAAATAAATAAATTATAAAAATATACGAGACATGGTAATCGCATAAATATATGTATTTTATAATGTTGGTAAAACAGTATGATTAATTGAAATTAATTCCCAGTCGATAAATTATCTATTGAAAATTAGCGCCAAAAAAAATTGTGTGGTGTTGATCTTTAATTTTGATAAAATCGATATAAATTTTGATATTTTCCAATTATTTCTTCTTATTATTCAGCTTTTTTTTTTCATATTTTATTTAAAGTTATTAATTTTGATATCAGGCATTATATCTATCTGGAATATTCTGTTGACAAATAATAATATTTTGATTATTCAAATAATAATGAGTGTGATTACAATGGATATTGAGTTATTTAAGAATCTTGGGTGACCAAGAATGAATGATGAAATATTCAAACGTTTATTAGACGTTAATTTCTACAATAATATATTGATATTTGATTATTTGCTTCTATTTTGTACCACTGTTGTAATAATACTTATATATACTGGTATTTATCAATTAATTAAATTTATAATAAAATTAACAGAGAGTTTTATTTTGTTTTCCTTTCCATTCATATGTACGTTACATTTGGAATGTCTATTTATAATGAAAAACATTGTTGTCTTACATTGTTGATTATCAAAAGAAATTCAATCAAGAAATTATATCCAATCATGATCGAAATCAACATCACTGGACAAAATTCAAATTCAACACATTAATCGTGAATTATTCATTCATTTCATCGAGGTAGCAGAGAGTGCACAGGGTCCGGGTGAACTGCAGAAATAAATTCTCAAATCTCATACATATATATATATTTTTTGAAAAAAAAAAGAAGAAAAAGTAAGCATGGAGGAAGCATAAATAAAATATAATTGAAACATAAGTCATATATTAAAATATTGAAAATCATTATTTAATTAATTAATTAATTTTTTTTTTTTTTTTTTTTTTTCAACAGAAATGGAGGAAGATTTACGTGGATGGGCTCTAGGAACGTGTTGGAGATATTATCCTGATTCTGAAAAACTCGGTTTTAAGTTAGAGGATGATGAAGGTCGAATGCGACGAGCATCAAGATTTTTACTGAACGCTGTAGAGCCGCCAGACATAAATTCATCATATAAAGAAGTAACTAAAACACTCCAATTACTTCATGGCAAAAGTGAAACTGCTGAATATCAGCCATGGCAATTTTTTCATAAAAGATATACCCAAGCCCTTATGTATGCACCGAATGATACTGGATTATTAGTTGAAGCTTATGACAAACGTTCCGCAATATTACTCAAAGCTAAAAAATATGAAGATGCACTAGTTGATGTTAAACGTGCATTGATAATTATATGTTACGATGGGTTAAAAGCTAAATTACACTTACGACGTGCCGAGTGCCTTTATGAATTGAACAATCAAAAAATGAATCTTCCAATACATAACGCTGTAGTTGAAGCTCGAAGGTGGATTAGCAGAATAGATGATACTGAGGAGAATAAGAAATATATTATTGAAACTCTAGACAAATTATTTTCCCTACCTGTATCACCACATGTAGATGTGCTATGTAATCATATAAGACCTTTGATTTTACCAAGGAATAATCCAAAAATAAAAGATGCATCTGACGCTCTTGAATTTCAATATTCCGAAGAGTTTGGCCGACATGTTGTGGCAAAACGTGATATTAAAGCTGGCGAATTACTTTTTGGACATAAGTCTTATGCATCAGTTATTCATGAAGATTTTATGTATATGTACTGTTGGAATTGTTCAAAAAAAACTTATACTGGTGTGCCTTGTCTGCAATGTCCGTATGTAATTTTTTGCAATGAATTTTGTCGACATTCAGCTTGGAGAGATCATCATGCGCTTGAATGTCGAATTATGGACGTTATGTTGTTAGAAAATATGAATATCATTGAATTTTTATCATTGAGAATGGCATTGAAAGCATATAAGGAAGCTGGATCAATTGACGTATTGAGAAAAAATCTTGAGAGAATTGATGCAATGGACGGTACAAATATTTACATATATTAATTTTATCATGAATACAAATATTAATATACTACAATTAATACAGTTATAAATATATTTTTTCAAATTATATTTTAGATACTATTGCCAGAACTATGCCCGACAACGTGTTTGATTATACAAAATATGAAAGTGTTTATTCATTATCACGAAAATATCCATCTCTTATGACTCAGGCTATTAGATCTGCAATGATGATGTTTTTTTTGGGAGTCACGACTAATTTCTTTGATAAGCGTTTTAGAAATTATTTTGATGTTCGTGATAATTCAACGGCAATAACTCTAGGAGCACTTATAGCACGATATATAAGCGTATGTTTCAACAGTAGCATTGCAGTAAGTTCAATTATTTATTTGAATTATCAATATTCTCAAGATTCTCAATTTTCATTATTATTTCATCGATATCTGTTATTATTTACTTATATAATATATTGTTTATATTGTGATAGGAAATACTGCGTCCGCCTATACACGTGATTCGTCTTCAAATGAGCCCATTACTGGCTATGTTCAATCACAGTTGTGATCCTTCAATATTAGTTCATCCATCGGGTGACGAAAAATTTGCCATCGCACTTCATGATATAAAAGCAGGCGATCAGGTAAATATTTTTATTTATTTATTCAATCAAATATCTATTCCTTGATTACTCAGATTATATATATATATATATATATATTTCCTTTTTCTAGATATTCACAAGTTACTTACCAGATCATTGGAAATTACGAACTGAAAGACGAGTTAAATTCTTCAAAGACGTATTGAATTTCACGTGTAAATGTCGAGCTTGCCGGGAGAATCGGGACCGATGTATATATTCATCATCACCATCATCTATGGTATATCACAATCAAATTATTATAATTCAACAAGTTCGATATAATTATTATCATATATTGATTTTTATTGATTTTTATTCATTTTTTTGTAGCCTGAATCTTATGCTCCGGATGTGGTCGAGAAATGGCGACATATGTTGGCGGCGCATCCTGCTGAAAGTGGAACATACTCATCAAACATATCATTTTACATCAAATATTTCTATTAATTTGTTTGTTTTTTTTTTTTTTTTCATATATGTATGACCGCCACATACTTTTTATTCGTTGATATATGTCGGTTTCATTGACTTTACAAATTTTAATTGTATTCCAAATGACTCAAATTACAGATGTATAATTTTTTTATCATTAAACGCAATTATACATTTTAATCTAACGCATTCAAGTGTAATTTCCACATTTCTCATTTTTTGTACAGTATTTTGACTTTATATTGATAAGCGCCAATATCTAAATTGATAGAGGGCGTAACGGAAAGAGACGCTGCAACGCCGCAACGCTGCAACTTAACACCAATAGAATCCGTGCGCTTGGCTACCTAGACCCGTTAGGAAGTTTTAGATTGTGCTGGCCAAAATAGTATTTAGTTGGCTCATTTACGTACAGTAATACTGATCATAGTTTTGATTCTATCTGAATCCAATACGCATTATAAGTTAAATTTATAATTTTATATGGTAAATAGCAATGGTTCAAATGGAATGTGATGGCGATATTTTAACTCGGGTGTCTTCAACACAAAATACATCGTCTGAAGCAGCAAATAAAACACAAAAAATATTTGATAAAAAAAATTATAGACAACAAAAATACAGTAATAAACATAAATGTAAGTAAACTTCATTTTAATATGATATTGAAGTTATGTAAAGCTGAATATGTATATATGATTAAATTTTGATTGTTTTTATTTTTGAGTGGATACATGGGATAAAAAGAGAAAAGAAATTATTTTACGAAATTTCTATAGGGACTTGATACAGAAAAAACGCGGAATTTTCGCCAAACCATTGAGTCCAGAAGATTATGCAAGAAGAATAAATGAGTAAGAATTTATATCAATATTGGTAAAAATTTGAAAATCATACAATTTTTTCACTTTATTTATTATATATTTATGAATCAATATTTTTATAGAATACCCAAAGAAAAATCAAATTCAGTATTATCTGCAAGATTTGAACAAAAACGCCGACGAAATGAAAAGCGAAAGAAAAAAGAAGAAGCATTGAAAGAAAAAGCCCAAAGAGAAGAAGCTTTGAAACAATACAAAAAGAGGAGAACTGAAACATTTAAGAAATTATCGAGAAAAACGAAGAAGGGTCAACCAGTAATGAAAGATAGGTTAGAGTTATTACTTGCAAAAATTCAACTTGATAAGTAAATTGTTATAAATCATAGAAATTTTACTGATTGCATAAAAAATATATAGAATATCAAATCATGAAAAAAATCATTTTCCCTTTTTCTTTCTATTTTAATAATTTATTTTTATTGGATATTAATCAAATATTGTTTATTCAGTCAATTCTTAATTATCTTCATTGTTATAAACTTTTTAAGAGGAGTTGGAGATTATTTTGGATAAAGTTGACAAATTAATATTTTGTTATTATCATCATGAAAATCAATTATTAGAATCATTAAACAGTAATTAATTCAATGAAATATCCTCATTTCAAAAAATTAAATCTTATAAAAAATATGACGATATATTCAGTATAATAAATGTATTGCAATTGGAAAGCTATTAGCACTAATTATTTTTACTTTTAAGTAATTTTGTAAAGAAAAGTGTCTGATTTCATTGATAAAATATTATTCATGATGTCATCAAAAGTGTCTAAACATAAGTGAGATAATACTTATGATATTGCTCTTCAAATATAATTGTTTTAATTACAGATAAATTAATGATGTACGATTTTTAAACAAAAAAAAAAAAAAAGAATATATGCATTTATAGATGAATATTTATTTTAAAGACTCTAATAAGATTATAATGTAAAATAATTTTTTTCTTTTTTACTTTAAATTATATTGTTGATCTAAAAACTTTTATCCAAAAAAATTAACTCATTCATACGTGTAATGTAATAAAAAAAATCCAATTACCACGCATTCTTTATTTTTTAAGTTTCCCGCCATATTGTACGGCATATGCGCACAAAAGCGCCATTTAAGTTTTTTATGCGCAATCCAATAGTCGAGAATGCTTTATCTTTCTTCCACTCTCTGCCCATCATATTGCGTACAATGTCTTTCGGCGCAGCCGTCAATTTCGAGCCAGTCAGCGGTTGCAAATGGCGACAGCTACAAAATTCGTGGCACCGACTCGCGATTAGTTTACGCCTCTCGCGTGAATTTCACTATCGTGCAGTTCGGTTTAAACGTACCCCTTTCAATATTGGTACGTAATTCAACTCGTTTCAATACATCCAAGTGCTCGTGGTGGATTATTTATCGGCTTACAAACACATTGAGAGTCATCAAGGGAGGATTTTTTCATTCGGCATATTCTCCTCCGGGTATGGTAGAATTTTTCATTACTCCAATCACAGTTTAATTTTCATTATGCATTGCTTTACCATATTTTCTATTTATTTTTTAGATTATTCTACTTAATACTGTCAACACCCCCTACACATATTATTCATAGCATTTGTTTAATCAATTGATTAAATAATTAATTATTATCTTTGACCCTTTAATCCGCTCCAGTTTTTATTCCAAATTTATCATCTTTTATTTGCTTCTTCTCCATTACTCTCACTCACTCTCTCTCTCTCTCTCTCTCTCTTTCTTTCTCCTACATTTTTCACATTTTTCACACAGTATACATACACACATACACATACACACATATGTGCATACTTCCGTCATGATCTTTGACTTTTAATTATGTGCATGCGAGCGCGGTGTGGTGGCCACTGTCAAAATTGTTGTCAAAAATTGGGTCGTGGCACGATGATGTCTGACCGGCACGAAATTATTACTATATTTACGACAATATTTGCGAAATATTATTTATCATATATGCAAGTGAATATTCAAACTGCAATTCAGTCTTTCACTCCGTGCAATAATTCTAAATTGTTTATAAAGTGACTATGAATTAAGTCGTGATCATGTAGATGTGTACATGTACTCAACAATGTACTTTTATTATATACATATTGATTTCAACATTGAACTATTGTATATCTACATTTGAATTTATACATTGCTATGTTTGTACATTTTTATAATTTTATATAATAATAATAATAATAATAATATTGATAGAAATATCGTTATTTAATTATATATTATGAAAATACGATATTAATTTAAAAAAAAATTTTTTTTTTTCTTTTTTCAACAATTATATGAAATCAATAAATTGATTCATCTCATTTTACTACTCTATTTTGTTACATATGATGAAGATGCATTTTTATCATCAGGTGGTTCTGAACCGAAAAAAAATCAAGATGCCGGCTGTACGTGGTGATGGCATGCGTGGACTCGCCGTTTTCATTTCAGATATAAGAAACTGTAAGTTTATTCAATAATTATTATATTTTATTTGATAAGTACAAATTTGTCAATTTAATTTGTAAACTCAATTCATATAATTTAATTCAATAAAAATCAATTCATTTTGTATATTTTTCAAATAAATTTTAAGTATTTCATATTTAATATAAGTGATCTTGATTATTACAATGTTGATGCTGGTGATGATGATGATGATGATGATGATGATGATGATGATGATGATAATGCAGAGGGAACAAGGTCTTGGGGGGCGGAGCACTGATACAGCCGTATCACTTTTTGAGATAAAAAAAATATTTTAATAAAATATTATAAACGCTACTTCTCAATAATAAATAATGTATTAGTTAAATTTGTATTTTGTATTACAATTTAAAATATACACATGATTAATTATAAACTTGAGATAAAAAACATAAAATTATTTGATTTTATAAGAAATAACAATGTTAGTATATATAGGATAGTATTAATTTGATTGATCAACTGCGATTGAGGTTGTATACGAGATGGACAGTAGATAAATTATACACACTTGATTTTAGAGGTCAAGCCAAGTGGCAAAATGCCATTAAATGTATAGTATTGATAAACACGTAACAAATATTCACATTGAATTTCAATGTCAATGATTAATCTTTAATTTTTTGAATTGAATAATTATCGTTATATTAATAATGATGTTGACAATAATTATCATATTTTACAGGTAAAAGTAAGGAAGCGGAAATCAAGAGGATAAACAAAGAGTTGGCAAATATCAGGAGTAAATTTAAAGGCGATAAAACTCTCGATGGTTATCAAAAAAAGAAATATGTTTGCAAATTATTATTCATATTTTTACTTGGTCATGATATTGATTTTGGACATATGGAGGCAGTTAATTTATTATCATCAAATAAATACTCGGAGAAACAAATTGTATGTATGAAAAAAAAAAAAAAAAAAAAAATTGATAATTCAAAAAATTGCGATTGTCATCATTTGAATTTAATTTTGCTATAAACTAATGATTTAATTTTATAAATTTTTTTTCTTCTTTTTATTCACCTTACAGGGATATCTGTTTATCTCAGTTTTAGTCAATACAAATAGTGATCTTATAAAACTCATTATACAAAGTATTAAAAATGATCTTGCATCGCGTAATCCAATTCATGTGAATCTCGCACTACAATGTATTGCAAATATTGGGAGCAAGGAAATGGCGGAAGCATTTGGCAACGAAATTCCAAAGCTTTTGGTATCTGGGTAAGTTGAAAAAAATATATATATATATTTGAATAAAATAAAAATCATATGCAGAATCAGAGTTACAATAAGTGAAAACTGCATTTTTCACAATCAACTCTTGTACACTTACATCACAGTTACATTTATTTCTTGATTATGCTTATTTGGATCATAGTCGGCTGGATATTAGGTAACATTTACAATCAGTTAAATGTATTGAATTATTTAATATCTAGAAAAAAAAAAATAAAAAAAATAAAAACATTAAAAAAAAATTATATGTATATCGTAGAAGCAAAAACACACAGAAAATATCAAACAAATCATAAACATATACACAACAATGCTCAATGTTTTTTTTTAATTTGATGATTTTACAATAAAGTGAAATACTTTTCAGAGATACGATGGATGTGGTTAAGCAAAGCGCCGCATTATGTCTATTACGATTATTACGAACTGCTCCTGATGTTGTTCCTGGTGGTGAATGGACATCACGTATTGTTCATCTATTAAACGATCAACATTTGGGCGTTGTCACGGCAGCGGCATCATTGATTGATGCATTAGTAAAACGTAATCCGGATGAATATAAAGGATGCGTGAGCTTGGCTGTTTCCAGACTCAGTCGCATTGTCACGTCAAGTTATACTGATTTACAGGATTATACGTATTACTTTGTCCCAGCGCCATGGCTATCAGTAAAACTATTGCGACTACTCCAAAATTATACTCCACCTGCAGAAGATCCTGGTGTACGTGGTCGATTGAATGAATGTTTGGAAACAATATTGAATAAAGCACAAGAACCACCAAAATCAAAGAAAGTACAACATTCAAATGCTAAGAATGCTGTATTATTTGAAGCGATTAGTTTGATTATACACAACGACAGTGAACCAAATTTACTTGTACGCGCGTGCAATCAATTGGGACAATTTTTATCAAATCGTGAAACAAATTTACGTTATCTCGCATTAGAATCAATGTGTCATTTGGCAACATCTGAATTTTCACATGAAGCCGTGAAAAAACATCAAGAAGTTGTTATATTATCGATGAAAATGGAGAAAGATGTGTCGGTACGTCAACAAGCTGTTGATTTGCTTTATGCAATGTGTGACAAAAGTAATGCTGAAGAAATCGTACAAGAAATGTTGAATTATCTTGAAATAGCTGATTATTCGATAAGAGAAGAAATGGTATTGAAAGTCGCAATATTAGCGGAAAAATATGCAACTGATTATACATGGTATGTTGATGTTATATTAAATTTAATAAGGATAGCTGGTGATTATGTTTCTGAAGAAGTTTGGTATCGTGTTATACAAATTGTTATTAATCGTGATGATGTGCAAGGTTATGCAGCAAAAACTGTATTCGAAGCATTACAGGCACCAGCGTGTCATGAAAATATGGTTAAAGTTGGTGGTTATATACTCGGTGAATTTGGTAATTTAATTGCGGGTGATCAACGTTCATCGCCATCAGTTCAATTTCAATTATTACATTCCAAATATCATTTATGTTCACCAATGACACGAGCTCTATTGCTATCAACATATATTAAGTTTGTCAATTTATTCCCAGAGATACGAAGTCAAATTCAGGATGTATTTAAACAACACAGTAATTTACGTAGCGCTGATGCTGAATTACAACAGCGCGCGTCAGAATATTTGCAATTGAGTATTATTGCTTCTACTGATGTTTTAGCTACGGTATTGGAAGAGATGCCAGCATTCCCTGAGCGTGAATCTTCAATTTTAGCGGTATTAAAGAAAAAGAAACCGGGTCGTGTGCCAGAAAATGAAATTAGAGAGAGTAAAAGTCCAGCACCAAATACTAATCATCATACTGAAGCCCCATCAGCGATTTCAGTTACAACATCTAATAATTCATCGGCTGATCTGCTCGGCCTATCAACACCACCGTCATCGCAACCTACAAGCAATACTGGTGTATTACTTGATGTACTCGGTGATATTTATAATATGCCAAATAAAGTTGGTGCTACAAATGGTGCACAAAATACTTACAATCCAAAAAAATTCGTATGTAAAAATAATGGCGTATTATTTGAAAATGATTTATTACAAGTTGGTGTTAAATCGGAATTTCGACAAAATCTCGGACGTATTGGCTTGTTTTACGGTAATAAAACACAATATGCATTAAGATCATTTCAACCACAATTGGTTTGGTCTGATGAAAATCAAATGAAATTAGCAGTACAAGTTAAACCTGTAGATTCGGTGCTTGAAGCTGGTGCACAAATACAACAAATGATCAATGCTGAATGTATTGATGATTATTCTGATACACCAAGTATTGCTATATCATTTATTTATAATAATGTGCCGCAAAAAATAACTATGAAATTGCCATTGACGATAAATAAATTCTTCGAACCTACTGAAATGAATGGTGAATCATTTTTTGCTAGATGGAAAAATTTGGGCGGAACAAATCAACAACGTTCGCAAAAAATTTTTAAAGCACAACAGCCAATGGATTTACAACAAGTTCGCACAAAATTACAAGGATTTGGTATGCAATTATTGGATGGAATTGATCCAAATCCGGATAATTTTGTTTGCGCTGGTATAGTACACATGCGATCACAACAAATTGGATGCTTGTTACGTTTAGAACCCAATAAACAAGCACAGGTAAAAACTAAATTTTATCTTTAAAATTAAGAAGACTATTTTAAATTATTCAAATATATATGTATATATATTTTTTTGTTTTTTTTCACAGATGTTCCGGTTAACAGTACGCTCAAGCAAAGAATCTATGTCGATAGAAGTGTGTGACCTTCTGGTGGACCAATTTTAAACCCAGACAATTTTACAATATCAACAGGTATATCAACATCAATAATTTTCATTATGATGCAACGTGGAATAATGTCTGTCATTGGCGTCTTATTTATTCTGCTGCGAGGACACCCAACGTCACAAAGAAGAAAAAAAAAGAAGAATAATTCCATGTTATTAGAAGACATAAAACAAGAACAAATAGAAATGGGAAATTTTTGGATCAATACAAATATTCACGTATCGCCCAAGATTATCCTTTGAATCCGTAATGTGATAGTTTGAGATGATAAATGAAAGAACATCGTGTGAGAAAATTCAAATAATGTTAATGATGGTAGAACCGGGGAAGAGAAGAAGAAAAAAAAAAAAATCAAGAGAGATTTATTGAAACAAATAACGAAAAAAATATAGATTTACTTCTATGGATAGTATTTGTCCGTGTCTGAGAAAATAATCATATAATTTTATAATTTTATTCTTTTTCTGTTTTTATTTCATTATGTTTTTGTATTAAAAAAATTATTTTTATGTGATTCGTAAAGCACCGAGGGAAAGGCTATTAGATTCTATACATAATATATAAAACGACGTATATTGCGCCTTGATTTGTAGGCCTCTTTCTGAGTTTTCCTAAGTGTGCAGTACGATTATATTTTCTAGCTATCACAAAATCTCATCGAGATCAATAGTTAAAAAACGTAATAGAACGATATTTAATTTTTTTTTTTTTTAATTTCTAGACAACAAGAGTGCACGAGTTCTTTCCTTATCCAATTTTTATTCTCAAATAGAAAAATATTTCACGGCGTGATAACATTAATTTTATATTATAATGAGTAATGAATTCAAATGAATATTAAGATTAATTGCTAATACAGAAACGAAATTTATTTTCACTGGATTATTCATTTTTATGACAATTTATACTTGATAATTTTGTCCATGTCATTTATAAAAAAACTTATATTACATATATAATTTAAATTATATTTTCAATGAAGTGATAAAAATTCATTGAAATTTTGAATGAATATGGTTATATATATTATTTTTAATATGAAATACCAGTTTTTCTTTTTATTTTAATATATTTTATTTGATATAAAGTTGAATCACGCGTAAAATTCAATTACAAATTTGAAAAAAAAAAAAAAAAAAAAAAAACGGACAAACAAATAAATAAATAAATCAATTAATTTGTTAAACAATGAACTGAATATTCCCCTCTATAAAATTTGTAAAGGTATTCAACTATATATGTATATAAATGTATTACGTTCATTATTAAAAAAAAAAACAAACAGTGGGGATGATGATTGCCGTGAGATTATGATCAAAGTTCATTTGCAATTATTTGCAGCTAAGAATAAATACAAATGTCGTTGAGCAACCATCGACTGAGTTATATTTGATTTAATATATATATATATATATATATATATATATATATATATATATATAAATATGTATTTTTTTTTGTTTACTGGGTTTATTCTATCAAAAAATAGATGATCCAATATTTTTCCCCAATTAATTTTCAAGATGTATATTTTCTTTTTTACTTTTAAATAATCATGATGCCACACATCGATGTCATTCTAATTTAACAATCTTTTTTTTATATATATATAGATTCAATTTTCGTGTCGAGCGTTGATTAAAATAATCTGCATTAAGAGTATATTAGTATGTGTGTGTGTATGTGTGTGTATCTGTATGTATATCTGTGCTTCAGTTAATTATTGTATATTGTATCGTTAGGCAGTCGATTAAATATTTCCTGTTTTTTTTTTCTTATTTTTAATTTTCTTGTAATAATTTTTTGATGTTGCCTCCCATATTTTCTGGAAATAACGTACATTGATAGTTTTTGATTATATAAAGCGTGATCGATTGAATCTCAAAATACTGCGCTTACCATATATATATTTAATTGTACAAAAAAATATATATATATATATATATATAGATACAAGAACAAAAATGTGAAATTGATATGGCGTTTCTCAGTAAAAGAAAAATATATAAATTCAACTCCACGTATTGACATTACACAAACACTCATACAAACATACTCGTATATATATGTATATGTAATGAAGAAAAATATGTATACAATTAAAATACAAAATAGTAATGAAAAGAATAGAAAAAAATCATGAATTTATAAAAGAAAAATTTAATCCAATAAAATATACGAGTGTGTAAGTGACACACAACTGTTATCGATTAACATTAAATCCACAAATAATAATAATGATAGATAAATAAATAAATAAATGAGTGATTAAAAGAAATATAGTGAAAAATTCCCCAAAGTGTTATTCCAATTTTCAATTAGATTTCAATTTTTTATTATAATGGATATTTTCATTTTCATTGATGTTTCTATTCATAATATATATATATATATATACTTAATACATATATATAATAATGAATAAAAATACTTCGTGAATATAAATATAACCGAATCATGATTAACGGAAGAGAAGAAAAAAAAAATAATAATAATCCCAAGCAACAAAATTTTCTTGTGTATCGTTGAATTATTCATTATCGTAGATAATTCCCACCACTTTCTCGCTCCCCATGTAAATGTATGTTTGTATAAGACAACCATTGATTTATATTAAAAAAAAATATATGATTATTTGTCATATATATACATTATATATGTATTTATTGTGTTTACATTAGCAATTGTTTAACGTAATATCATATCCAATGATAATTCAATAAATCCCCATTCAATATTTATCATGATAAATAAAAATATTACATTAGCATAAATATTAATCAAGTAAATCAAACAAATGGCAATTGAAATATTAATGAATTATTATTAATAATAATTCAATAATGAATAAAAAAATAAATAAATAAATAAATACAGCGAGAAATATTTGGTACTAAAATATGATACTTAAATCAAGCATCGTACAGAATTTCGAAAGTAAAATAAGACTGCTCATTAATTGTTAAATGACACATATATCATTCTTTCATTATATATAATAATGATAATAATTATGATAATAATAGTAATAATAATACTGATAATTTTTTTTAAATTATTTTATTAATTTTCATCTTTCACACGGTGAATAAATATATACATTGGGTATTGTGTTTTATTTTTTAATTAAACATATATATATATAGTGATTATTTGAAAGCGTAAACTTGGGATAAATTATATTAATTGTTTTTGCATAATATTCAATGCAAAATATATGCATTATCGCTAAAATATGTAAACTACTGTAGTACTAATATTTAATTGTTATTAACTTATAGATGAAACAACAAAGATAATTGATTGAAATATTCAATTTAGTTGATTGGATCATTTATTTACCAATTTATAATATAAAATTACGTATTTATTTATTTATTCATATTTTTTTTTTTTTTTTCTCAGGTAATTGAATATAATTTTAATATATGACATTTATTTAATAAATATTAAAGATTATACATTTGTAGATAAATGTTTAATATTAAATAAATCTACGAGTTTTGATATTATTTAAATTGACTTGATAATACAAACACCACAAACATTTATATAAATATAATTTTTAAGAATTCGAAGAAAAATTTATAAATGTGCGGATTTTTTTATATATATTTTTTTTTGTTTATTGAGGGTGCGATAGGAGTTAGATGTCAGACTTATATTTATTAATTGAATGAACTACGTACATTCATTAATTAAATGGTCACTTAATTGTCACACGTAATTAAATATTATAAATCATACAACGAATAAGTGTAATGACGCGTTGAAATTATTTAATTTATTTATATACAAAAAGAGAATTAAAAATAAATTCCTTATGTGATTGATTTATATACATACATACATACACACATATATTTATTGAAGAAGTTTGTGAGAACAAAATGAAAAATGATATTTCAAAGTAAATGATTCGTGTGTAATGAAACAAGTTTCACGTGGATATATGAAAAAGATTTATATTTATGTATAGGGTATCATTATTTAGCTATATTAATTCAATGAGTATCATTGTAAAGCCGATCTATAGTGTCGTCATGCGTACATATAAATATATTTATTTATATATGTGAGAAATTGATAATTTATTAGAGAAGATTAAGATTATTTCTAATAATTGTTGACTAGTTAATTAATAAATATTTTTTTCTTATCTTTTTTTTTTGTTTGTTTTTGTTTTCTCAATATTATTTATGATATATTTTTTTGTTTAATTATCCGCGCATTTTTTGTTGAAATATTTCGTAATTAATGGAAAAAACAAAAAATCAGAAAATAATTTATTAATTTATGATGAATTTTTAATATCGTTGAATTATACTTTCAGTTTTTTCAGTAATTTTTTAGCACTCGAAAATTCTGCTCTTATATCAGCTTCAAGAATAGATTCACGTTCCTGCTCATTCATAATATTTTCATCATTATTATTAACTAATAATGTTTCTTCACCAGTACTACGTGCATCTTCTGGCGCAAGGAATAAATCACGATGGCCATGACACTTTTTCTGATAATCATTATTGTCAATGGCATGTCGATGACATGAATCACAAACTGTATCGGTTTTACTGGTACATGGGTGGGCTTCATATAAACCAGGTCCACATCTTGAACATATCCAACATGGTTGAAGACTGTGATGTGGACTATAACTGTCGATTTTGCATTTACCACAAACAGTATCGTGTTGTGAATTACATGATTTTATAACACCCCAACCTGGACGACATCTGCCACATCTTGAATCGCCTTTGTGATGTCTAATATGTGGCCTTGCATATACATTCTGAAAAATCATAAATTAAAAAAGAAAATTGTAGAAAATTTTTTAATTAAATTACATTATTAATATTGAATAAAAAATAGAAATAATAAAATTTTAAATGATATGTCAATGATCTTGGGAAATGTTTATAAATATATATAATTATATATGGACATTTTGTATGATTCCAATGTCTGCTTGGCAATTTCATTTATCTATTCATATATATACACTTATTTATATCTACGACGAACGTTTCGAATGTGAGAGCGTTCGTTAACGATAAATTAAAATACGTCAATTTCCAGACCTGTCATTTGAAAAAAAAAAGAAAAAAAAAAAACATTTACAGTATATTTGAGACTATTTGATATACATCAAAAATATTTTCATGTTATATGTATTTTTTTCTCCTCCCCCCCCCCCCCCCCCATTCTTTACTCTCTTTCACTTTCTCTTCTTCTGCTTCTTCTGCTTCTTCTAACTCAGTAGATAATGCATACATTCATTTTTATTCATGTCAAAAATGTGATACGTTTCGTATATAGTTTCGCTGGATATGGAACAGGTGCACGAGAATAACCGGGGGCCAGCTGACTTTGAAAGCACCTTGCGTTCCTTGCATTTAAGTCCTTCTGTTGCTCTATTTGTTCTCATTCACATTTGCAGAATTACAACAACAGGTAAAATATTATTAAGAAATAAATTTTCATTTCAATACATTATTATTATATTGAATATTTAATTAATATATTATTTTTAATAATTTTTTAATTTTTATTTATAAAAATTAATTTTAATAAATATATTGTTCTACTTTAAAAAAATTTTCATAAGTAAATTATATAAATTTTTTATATTTTCAAATTTATATTTATTTATTTATTTATTTATTTATTTCTCTGGCTTATTTAATTTATTCATCACTACAAACTGTATACTATAACAATATCGAATATGAATCTTGTGTTCTTTCACTTGCGTAAAATTTTATTCTTCCGCTGTGGGAGCCCACAAAAGAATATAAAAAAAAAATAAAGAACCGCCTCCAGCATCCCAGCTGCCACCCACTCATGATTCCAACACCATAATTTTATTTCTTTCTCTTTTATTTTGTCTCTCGTTATTTTCTTTTCATTTTGGATTCATCTTAAAAAATCGGCAGGTTATAATTATTGTAGCCCGAGGCTACTGGATTTTTATTTAAACCGACAAACAATAAAAATAAATCAAAGTTTTCATCTTCAATTTTTTACACAATAAATTTATATAAATTCATATAAATTCGTATAATATTTTACATATAAAAAAAAAATAATAATAAATAATAATAATAAAATATTATGATTATTATCAAAAATTATTTTTTACATAACAGAAAAGATAAATTTGATGATATGAAATATAATGAATGGGAGGATCTTACGAGAATTAGCTTATATACTTGAATTTATATACATAGAAAATGTATAGTTGTATATAATATTTTTTTGTAAAGTGGCAGCCATCGATGGCACGCGCGAGTGGTCTTTGAACTCAAGTGAATCATGCACATGTACACCCGATCCTTTTTCTTAACAATGTAAAGTTATTATGAATTGAGAAAAAAAAAAAAAAGAATCATAACACTAAATAAATTGTGTATATTAAATTTCGTAGCACAGATAGAATTTCCATTTGTGAAATATCCACAATAATGATTTATTTTAATTCAAATTTCAAATGATCATTATTTTTATCTTGTATTTTATATATTAAATTCATTACAACACAAATGTGATGACGAGTAAGATGATTTAATCATGTGTTATATTTTGAAAAATAAAATATGATATAATTGAGAGAACTTAGGTCAATGCAACGTCGCACGATGTCAAGTAAATTCGATGGCGAACATGAGCCCCAGGGATCTGCAGATACACACACACACACACACATCAACATCTATGTTTACGGAGAGTTTCATCCCCTTATGACTTTCCTAAATGTATTTATAACTTTTAAATTGAATTTACATTTATACTAAAAGTTAAAAATATCATAAATTTCCATTAATATCTTCAAAGTAATTTTTGTCATTTAAAAAAATCACATATTTAGCAATTCATAATTTTTTTCTTTTTTCCATCATATATTTTTGAATAAAATTATTCGTTTCTTCTTTTCTCCCGTGTTATACATATTATGAATAACTGAATTATTTCACACATACTATTTATCCACAAAATAAAAATATAAATAAATAAATAAATAAATAAATAAACTTAAATATACTGAAAGTCCAATTGAAGAGTGGAAAAAAAAAGTTACATTAACAATTCACAATCTAGTTTGAGTGGATCTTTCTTTTATAAAACTTGTACTTATGTAAATTAATGCGATTCGTTGGAAACACCTGCGGTATTTGCATCAGTGCTACGTCCATTTGTATATATGTATATCTAAGGGAAGAGGGTTGCATATCCCGTAGGGTTGCAACGTCTCAGACATATGCGTGTATACACTTCAGTGTCGTCTTCAGTATAATTATTTTTACTACACACGAATAACCACATAAAAATATTTTAATACAGTAAACAGGGTGGAATATTTCTTGTGGAAATAAAAATTTTTCACGTTATGGGAATATAAAAAAATATTAAATATACACACACATATATATCGCTTGACGTGTGTACACGTAAAATGAGCGTTCACATTTTATTGTTTAGATCCCTTTTACTATTATATCCTGTTTCAAATACCAGTTGCAAATGCGTTTCATTTACAAACATCCATATATATATATAGATTGTGCGGAAGGAATGGGTGCACAGGGTCACGCCACAGTGACGTTTCCGCTTTTTACTGTTTCAAATTCCAAAGTTAAAAAAAAAAAATATATATATACAATCAAAAATAAAATGCAATGTTGTAGAGAAAAAAAAAAAAATTTGACAAATATAAAATCAATTGATTTTAAATATTTATACGATCACAAGTGGATGTGATGGATTAGTAAAAATAACAAGAATAAAACGGATAAAATAAAGGACGAAGAAGAAAAGAGGGAAAAAAAAAGAAAAAAAGTAAAATCCGACAGTTTACAGATAAATTAATTGATGAATTTTTTATACTGTATAAATATGAAAGTACACGAGGTTTATTTTTAATCGTCTTTAAGATTAATCCAAGGTTTGGGTTTTGCTTCATGCAATTTTAGTTTTATTGAATATTTGAACGGCGTATATTTTACTCACATTGAGAGAATAATCCCAATGGAAAAAGTATTCCCCAAGGATATATCTGTTTTCCCCATTCACTTTGTGTGTGTGTGTGTGTGTGCAAGTGTGTGTATGTTTATATATATACAATGACTTATATTTCAATCGTACGTACAAATATATAAATTAATTGAATATGAAAGAGTATAGATGAAAGTGAGTGTTAATTAAAATCAATACGAAAAAATGTGACTCGTTAGCAATTTATAGTTATGCGTATGTACATATGTGACAATCACAAGGGGATAATAATTCAGGACCATCACGTACAATGTGATGAAATAAAGAGAGACAGAAAGAAAACATAGGAAAAAAACACAATAGAGAGGAAAAAAAATTGGAACAGTTGTGAGAGTATGAAAACAAAAAATAGACGAAGAAAAAATAGATAAAATAAAAATTCACGTCCCACATAAATATATTTTTACCATTCTCATGTGTGGTACCCTCTTTCTATATTATATATACAAAAAATATAACATTTAAAGGTAGTAGTTCCCATGAGACCTCTTGTCATGCTAATGAGACTTGCAAAGCCCCCGCAAAATAAAGCGCGTGAGTTAAAATGTCCAGGCACTTCAAGGTAGAAAAAAAAAAAAATAAATAAATAAAATAAAAAAAGAAAAAAATAATAAATAAATGAAATACCCTGAATATTTATCTGAAGTGTCTACAATTATTTGATCAATGATAAAAGAAAATATTGATAAAATAAAAAAAAATAAAAAATAAAATAATGATATAAATAAATAATGTTTAATTGATAATTTTTAAGATACATCGATTTGAAAATTTGTTTTTTTTTTTTCTTTCAATTTTTACTCTGCAAACCTGTTTTGAGAGAAAATCAAATACAATCCATTGAACAATGGCTCCAAGGATTTTTTTTACTTCTTCGACTTATCCTACAGCCATACATATAAATAAATAAATAAATAAAAAAAATGAAATTCAAAGAAGTGGCTTTGGGACCGTATCAACAAACGAGGGAAACAATGGGTAACTCGTTCGCTCCCACGACTTCTTTCTATTCTTTTTTTTTTTTTTTTTTTTTTTCTCTTCTTCTTCTCATTGCACTTGACTTTCTGAGTGCACGCTGGGTGTACATACGTTGGTGGATAATGAGGAATAGAACACACACAACTACTTCAACAAATCGTAACTACAGCACCAACCCCCTCTTGTACACTATTATCCCGACGCTTTTGCACTTCATACCATGTATATGCTATTTTCTATTATTTATTATTATTATTTTTTTTTATATTTTATTTTACCTTCGTTTCTTTCATATCCTTCCATTTTCTCACTCAATATTTTCCTCATTATTCATGTTTTTTCCTTTTTTTATACGTAATTCATACGCTGAATTCATTACGACAGCGTAGGGATAATATAAAAAGGTTTGAAAAAAAATTTTTTTTAAAATAAATATTCTATTTTATTTAGAAAGGAAAATGACCATTGAATTGGTACAATGAAAATTGTCAGACTGACAGATGAATGAGATATTGAAGTGAATAATGGAGACGTCGAGACACTTGGCGCCATCAGTTTAACAAGTCCATGTATACGTATTGAATTTCCTATATTATTTAACAATTAAATTATTTCCCCTCATACTTACATGAACAATAGAACCAGTGATGAAGCACAAAATAAAAAATAAAATTGTCAATTGTCGTGAGTACATTTTATTTATTATATTTCTATATATTGATTTTATATTAATTAATAAAATTAAAAAATTTCAAACACTCAACACACGTAATAATAATAATATATATTTATTTATTTTTTTTTTTCAATTTTTCAATGTTTTATTTCAGTATTTTAATTAATAAAAATAAAAATAAAAATAAATAAAAAAGAAAAAAAAAAACTGAAATATATTTAATCAATTAAACTTCACACATTTCATTGATATATAATTGAATTGTAAGACAAAATAAATTTATTCATCTGCTACAGATTGATAATTTTTCATTGAAAAATCGGAGAAAAATGAACGTACGATGTTACTTGAATGCCGGTCGCGTGTAGAGTGAAATAATCGCGCACGATTTATGTGTTGCAAGAGCAGCTGCACATCACACAACACACGAGGTCCCATGATCACGCGGTCACTGTATCATCCCCACTACAATGATGAAATTGGTCCAACAACCCTCCTACAATTTCTTCTTTCAAAAATCTCAATTGTATGTATATAAATAATATGATAAATATAAATAATAAATTAATGCTTACAATAAATTTTATTATATTTCATATAAAAATTATCTATGATACATTTTTATTTTATTATATAAAAATATAATAATATTTATTCATCAATATTTTCTTTGTATAAATTGAAATATAAAATTCATTGAATAGTAGTAATAAATAAAATGATA
This sequence comes from Dinocampus coccinellae, assembly GCA_963920625.1. NCBI lineage: Eukaryota > Metazoa > Arthropoda > Insecta > Hymenoptera > Braconidae > Dinocampus > Dinocampus coccinellae. The sequence continues at coordinate 18,602,904 of OY987184.1, forward strand.
ATAAAAAAATAATGAGCGATATATAGCAAATAATTTTTTATTTCTATTTGAATTGTGTTGGAATAAATTAATTGGATTCATACAAGTTCAATACAAATGATGCCTTGAAATTCAAATATATTATGATACACTGTATACACACACGTAGGATATTTTTATATAAAATCGCCCCTGTTCATTTCCATTTCAGCTGCGTGAACAGCGGCAGTGGCAGCTGACAGCACCAGGTCGACATCAAGCGATTGCCTTCTGCGTCTTTTTGGCTTTGACCCTTCATCGTAAGTGCGCGTGTATCCAACCGAGTCGCATCACTTATACTCATAAATACCTACATATAAGTGTTTGAAAAGTGGTGAGACAGGTGTACATACGGCACGCGACAGCCGGCAGTCGCCTCTCTCTTCAATGCACTCATCACTACTCACCAATGAAGAAAGTGATCAATAATAAAAATTAAAAAAAAAAAAAAAATCTTATGTTTATCATTTGTATATTTTATGATACTAAAGTTCGATCATGTAAAAATCAAAGAAAAAAAATGAAATAATTAATCAATTTATACTCCATATGAGATTCAAATATATGAATAATATAAATTTTTATTCGCACAATGTTATAAAAATTTATGATAATGAAAAAAATAAAAAAGGAGGAAGATAGAGAGGGGTAGAGTTAGGGGAGTAAGGGGAGGAAGGGAAAGGGAGAGGGCGGGAGAGAATAAAGAGAGGAAGGAAAAGGAAGAAACAGGAATGAATAAATTTGAAAATCAACTGCCGCGAATATATAAATAAAAATTTTTAATTCAATTCAATGACGATGGGAGCATGTAAAAGTTAAAGAGGACCCACATTTATGATGTATACACACACACACACACATATATATATATATACATATACACAGATACGCAAAAGTTATTTCCGTTCATGTCAAAATTTCATATACATTAAAATTCTCATTATAATATTTTTCTTTTTATTTCGACTTGTTTTCGCACCATCAATACAGAAAGACTTGCGTCTACATTTAAAAATCGTTTCACTGTCGATGCGTAATGGGCATCCTGTGATGTAAATAGAACTTGGCAATTTGAAATTCGACAAAATAAATTACTCCATTTAAAAATTTAATATATCAGATTATGTAAAAAAAAAAAATAATAATAATAATAATGTCGTTTAGTTTGTTGTAGAAATGTAACTAGCCACTTGACAATTGATATTTCCGTGTATTTTTTTTTTTCCGGTAAAATTAATTATTTCAGATATATGAAAGAGAATAAAATAGAAAACGCTTTTATCTTTGCCGGTGAAGAAGAGATTTCTTATTCATTTTAAAATTTTAAATGGTAATTGATTGATTTATTTGTAAATGAAATTTTTTTTCATTAAATGTATATTTCAATTGTAATAATAATATAAAAATGAAATTATGTATAATTTTTTTTTTTTTTTTTTTTTTTTTTTCATATATCAATTGATGAAAAATAACGTGAAAACAATAATAAAATAGATTGCGCATGCTTAATAGAAGGCACATATAGAGTGAGTTGTCGCGATAGTATTCGATCAATGCCAAAAAGTCTAAATATATATTTTACACTACAGTCAGTCTCACAATCCCAACGTTTTGGTATCAAGCAAAAATTCACATCGTACAATGCAAAAAATATGCATGATGTAATAATATATTTAATCACTCGGGTATAATTTATGTGCATGAGATGTATTTGATACATTAATCTGGATGCAGCATTGCGTACTATCACATTTCTACTTTGATTTTCTGCCACATGGTAATTACTGTATTGTTATCGTTGCATGAAACAGACAATAATTACTATCATTCACTTATTATAGAGACCATATTATTTAATTTATGAGTCATTTAAAATTTATTACATAATAATTCATTTTTTGCATTACAACAAATTAAATTTTCACACAAGTTCGTGATGATAAAAAAAAAAAAAAAAAAAAAAAGGAAAAAAAAATTAAAAGTAATAATAATAATTATTGATTTATTCTTATTTCTTAACAGTAAAATAATTGTATGTTTTTCTTTTTTTTTCGTTTTTTTTTTTTTTTCTTACATTTCCTGAAAACAACAACAAGATTCACTCGGTAAAATTAATAGTTTGTTACAGTAGAAGAAAAATTTTGGGAGAGGCTGGAGAGGAAAAAAAGAAATTTTTTTTCAATTCGATTGAGTGAATTTTTCACTTGTCCATGACCACATAAGATTCCTAGGCCAAGGTCATGGTTGTAATGGTACGAGGCATGCGCCAGTAGTTTTGCATTGAACAGGAGGCTAGGATATATAATGAAAGAACTCTAGAAGGACGACCGGTTTATTATGCCAGAGTTTTTATATCCTTCAGTAATAACCAGGAAAAATCCAATTGGAATTTATTCATTATTTTATCGTATGTGGAATATTTATGATGAAATAATAATATTATCGGTACAACTGAAGTATCAATAAAAATAATTTTTATATTGGAATACACGGAAATATATCTTAAATAAACTCGGCCAATTTCACTTTTCACAATTGCGTGTCAACGCAGAAAAAAAAAAAATATATATATAATAATAATAAATAAATAAATGAATAAAAACAAAAAAAAGATGTAAAATTTATAAATTCATGTCTAGTTATATTATTACGTAGAAATTATTTTTATTATACAGCAAGTTGATTGATCTTATGGTACCTGAAAAAAATTCTCGCTACTTTGTTGCATTGCTGTTTAGTTGCTGTTGTAAAGAAACATCATTATGATCATATAACTTTGTAACAAAATGGTTTTCCGCGATGTTGCACAATCACCAACCGAGAGCCTCACGTTATGACGTGCAGAATTGAATTTATCATTGAGGTAAATATGAAAATACAATGACGACGGTAAAAATATTATTATCATTACATTTAATATTTTATTCATTATATTTTTGCATTGCTGAATGAACTTTGCTAATAATTAATTGTAACAATCAGCAAACATAGCCTTTATTGCACGTATAATTGACGGTCGAATGTCCGAGGTTAATTGACTACTTGCGACAATAATAATTCTGTTTATTATAATTACCAATGTGTTGTGTGGTATTTATGAAGGTGAATATTTTATTACAATGAATGGACACAGTATTCTATTTAGCGATATAGCGGTGTCGAGAAATATTTCGAAAATTGCGCAAGATCACTGAAAAGAAAAAAAAAAAAAAAAAACAACAAACAAACGCACATAAAGATAAACAAAATGGAAAATTTAAAATATTCTGGAAACGGCTATTAACATGAATTTAATCCTTGACCAGGATTTTTTTATTTAATAAATCAAGGTCAGGACTAACTTAGTATTTCATCATTGTATTTTTAAAATATAAATTTTATATTCATTTACTACATTTGCATTAATTCAATCACGGAAAAATTAATAATAATTTTTACATTACTTACGTCAATTGTGAATTTTTTTTTATTGATTCATTTTTTTTTCCACTTGACGCATTAAAAACTAAACAATAAAAAATGATAAAAAATAAGTTGTAAAATAAAAAGTAAAAATAATGACTTGTGATAATGTTATATGACTTGGAAACAGAAGAGAATGGATCCTTATAAAAATGTCAGGGTTTTTTTTTGTGCATTTTTGGTATTTGGGTTTGTTTGGTAGCTTGAGGAAAAAAAAAAAAATTCCACTTGAATATTGATTGGAATGTATAATAGAGTTTTGTGATATTGAATGTGACGGTTACAAGCAGAGCATTCGCTGACTATGAATATAGTAGGGACGGATTGCATTGCGTCTAGCAGTCTATATAAGACACCAACTAGTTTTGCTGGCAGTCACAAGCGAAAAATATGTAGTTGCAGTTTGACTGCCACGACGTATCCAATCAATTTATTCAGATTAATTCTATTGAGCAATGAGACGACGTTTATAACGACAATTATTGACACGACTTTATGAATATTCAATTTGATATTAATTATTAAATTAATGTGTGTTGTCACTATTATTTCAAGTGATAGATTTTATGTGAGTGATTTGATGTCTTTGACGAAAAAAGTTGTTAGTGGAATACAAAAAAAAATATTGAATTGATTATATTTTTTTTTAAAAATAGTGTGTGTTTCACTGTACAGGAAAGAATACGGAGAGAATAGTGAGGATGAAATATCCCGTAGAGTGTATTAAAGAGGAAACCGAGTTCGATAACCCAGAATGTTTGAAAGCATTGGAGGAGAACATGAAAAAATCTTTGAACTTAATCAACATGAGTGAATCTGCTGGCCAATTGGAAAACAATACTACGAATAATCACTCTGTGATAGATTCAAATGAAAAAATGTGTGATAAAAAATGTGATAATGTTAATTTTGAAAAAATACCTGAGTTATTGGGCACTGAGAGTGACGTTTTATCGAGTTGGGATAAAATGGATGAAAAGGAAAAATTCGAATTAGCAATGATATGGAGACGAAAAAATTTTCCAAATTTACCCGATACACTTGCGCCTATTATAGTAGGTTCATTTTTTCCTCAAGATAATGCAAAACATGATGATCAAGAACCTCGATGGTTAGATCGTGAAAAGTTTGCGCGAGGTCAACGTTTTGCCTGTGATTATTTATTTGGAATTTCTTTTGCTGAAGTATTGGGTCTCTTTATACTTTTTTCATTTGAAGACGGTTTGAAACCTTTAATTATAACGGGAAAATCAGCAGAGCCATACACTGCATTTACAAGGTGGGACATTGATTAATTATCTTATTTTGTTATTCACCATAATTGATTAATTTTATTACAAATAGATATTTATCGACGGCAAATCGCGTGAGGAACTGGTATATGAGTGATCCATGGACAAAGGGGACAGCCGCGTACACAGATATTCTAATAGTCAGAAAAAAACATCAAAATGTTCGTGACAAATTGAAGAAGATGACGAATAAAGAAATTGACAATGCAACACAAATGAATAAAACCTGGTCGCCAAGTCGAGATGTTTTGCTTGAAGATTTTAGATCACTGTGTCCAGTAGCGAGACCAGGACAATGTCCATACGCAATAGATAAAATGCGCGATGCCAGACCATGTGGATTAAATCAAGGTGATATGGCTGCAACGCAATTTGGATTCTTTGGATTAGTTATTTTATTTCCTCAAGCATTCGGTATTCACACAGCGACTAACGATGATTTAGATGCGTTTTGCCATGTATGGAGAGGAATCGGATTTCTTCTTGGCATTAAAGATGAGTGAGTAAATGAAGATATAATTTATTATCAGCATTTGAATTTTCTCCTCTATATTTTATTAAACGTTGGGTAACGCAAATGTTGATTCTTCTCGTAGGTACAACTTTTGTCGTGGGACTCTGGATGAAATTAAACAACGATCTCGAGATTTTTTGGAAATGTGGGTGAAGCCAAATCTTCGAAATATTACACCAGAGTGGGAACACATGTCACGGTGTGTCACAACTGGATTGCAATATTATTTTCCGGGTGCGCCATATGAAACGACATTACTTTATCTCATGGAATTAATGGGCTTAGGAATGCCGCGTTTTCAATCATCAATGAATTATCACGCCAAACTACGACACTATATGACCAAGTTAGTAATAATTATATGAAATAAAAGATTTTTCTAAATAATCAATTGCTCATATTAATTTGTTTATGCAGGTTCATTTTGAAATATCCCTATAGCCTGTCTGGCGTGCGAAATTTGTTGAATCGAAGCCTTCATCAAAGTCTGGATTGTGCTTTGAATTTCGATAAAGAAAAACACAATAAATTACGAGAAAAATCATCTAAAACTATGTCTACAGTATTGATAAATAAGTCCAATAATAATGATGAGATTGATGTCAATGTATCATCAATGAGCGTGGCAAAATATTCACAATATAAAATAATTGGGGCTTTGATGATTGTTACTCAATGCTTGATATTATGGCTAGTTACGACATTTTCCGTGCTCTGATAAATTATTCTAAATCCCTTTTTTTTGTTTCATTATTAATAATCGTATAATCTTATGGCATTACATATCTAACGTTAGGTTACAAATATTTAGTCTGTGATATAAATAAAGTAATTGAATTTTCTATCATACACATTTTAAATCATATTTATTTCTACAAATATCATCAGTTAGTAATAAATATACCGGATGGCGCTTGAATAGTTTAAAACGAATATAGACACCAATTCATCACAGCGAAACTTATTCTCCATCTGTTGGTATCAAATGTATTAAAAATGCCGTTCGACGTTACGTGGATTTTCCAACTTGAATTCACTCGGTTAAACAGGCATTACTTTTCAAATATTTGCACGTGGCAAGTACGCACAGTACTCACATTAAATTAAAAATTGATTTTTTTTCCTAGATTCATTGATTAAACAAATTCTCAAACAGAAGTTTATTCTTGTATTTTCCAAAAATGTCATATTAATCAACGTAACCTCAGATAAATAAAAAATATTTTCGTGATTATTTGACATTGTTATTTTTGTATAATTTAATAAAAATTTATTATTTGCTACTCAATATGAAAATCCGTCGGAAAAGTACCTTGAGAGAGTCACTTAGTCACATTAAAATTGACAAAAAACAAGATAAACATGTAAGTTGAATGAGAAAGTTGATAAATTTATTATTTTTTAAAATTTTACAAAGGATTATTGTGTATCGAAATGATTATGCTATATTTTATCACAGATAGTACGATTACGAGGTCGATATTTATTCAGAGCAGCAGTCCGACTCGTTTTGGAATATATTGATTGGATTAAAGGTGATTTGACAATTGTTGATGATACTAGTAGCGATGACATTGATGTCCCATCGGTTTCTCGTAGAAAATCAATAAATAAGTCGCATATACTGAAGTTACAGGTATACAATTGATTTATTTCATTTTATCCTCTCGATTACGATTGGAATTTTCGATTCAACGTGCACATTATGACGTTCATGTTGAATTTTTATATAAAGGACCGTTCAATTCTATTGATCCAACCGCAATTACGATCGACAATAGACAAATCTTATATTATAAAATTGATGAAAAAATTGCAAGCCTTTGAAAAATATCCTGATGATTCAAGAGATTCGATTGCAGCTATTTGCCGCTATCAATATCTTGGTCCAGGTCGAATTATTGTACGACAAAATGATCCTGCAAATTTTCTGTACTATATAATTAATGGTCATGTCGAATTGACTAAAATTAGCAAAGACAGAATCACAGGTTAGTATAATCACAATGTGATATATTGAGTAGTACAATCACTTTCTCATAATGAATTTTTATATGACAGGAGAAATATTAGAGACCAATGCCGGTACATTGGGACGTGGTAATATTTTTGGTGAAGTTGCACTTCTTCATGATATTCCCAGATCAACTACAGTCACAACTAGAAGTACAATTGATAAATTTAGAATTTGAGAATTATAATGAAAAATAATAAATAAATTATTTTATAAAAATTGTTTTTAGCACCGGTAGATCTACTTTGCATCAAAAAAATTCACTTTGACAGATTATTAAAATCCAATTTGTTGGAAAATTGGAATGTTCTTCAAGATGCATTAGTTACGTTTAATTATTTCAGTACTTGGGACGATACCACTATCAGGGAATGTTGCATCATTAGCAAGATAAAAGATTTTCAATCTAACGAGGTGATTAATGATTACTTCGATCATTCATTTTATACAAATATTTTATATTTATTTTCTCTCAATAATTTAATGTATAAAAATGATTTTTATATCATTTTGAAAGATTATTTTGGGTGATGGAAAAGGAATGGTGAATTATGTTCACTTTTTATTATCTGGAAATTGTCGATTAATTGAACACATGGTAATTTTGGAGGAGCAATGTTGTGATCATGTGAAGTACAAATTGTATAATCCAAAGACACATAGAATTTCTGAAGATTGTAACAGACGTTCGAGTCGTAAAGTTGATGACACAAAATTAAAAGAAATAAATCATTTAGTAATAAAATTTATTTTATTCATTTTAACAATGAATAATTTTATTGAATAAAGACTTTTACTATTTCATTCTTCTAATTAATCAGCGGACAATAAACAAACTTGAGATGGACTCTGAAGTGCAACAGGATTATCATGAAGTTTTATTAGATAAAAGAACAGAAGATATAATTGATGTTGAACGCATGAGTGTAGTAACGACAACTCTACAAGATGTAGTGAGTTACAATTCAAATTTGATAATGATTCAATTCTATATCTCAAGGACACTTATAAATTTGAGATGGTAATAAACAAAAAAAAAAATATTTTCATAGGTTAATCAGTGGCATGAAATCACTGAAGTTGCAGCCGCTTTAATGCGTCAACCGTCAACTTCATCACAGCAGACTTATCCCGATGGTGTACGAACTGTATTTATGAAAATTTGTGAATTTCATAGAGGCGCTTGTTTTGGCTTAGGTCACTTTTGAATAATTTTATTCCAATTAATTCATCATTCAATTATAAATTAATTTTTTAAATATTCCAATTGGTATTTTTTATTACTTGATAATTGAGTAGGTGAAGAAATGCGAAATCGTCGAATTATATCTTTGAATCCTGTTCGTTGTTTATTGGTCCCACGATATTGGCTATTAGAACATAATCGCGGGAATATTTGGGAACGTGTAAAAGTTTTCATGAATTCAAAGTATCCATTGCCAGATAAATTATTCAAACAGTTCGTTAATGATAGACGGTAAGGTTTATATAATATTTAACTATATTATGTATATTAAATATTATATACATAATTTTACAGTATTAACTATTTTGTATATTTCAAGGTGGATGATGTACAAGAAAAATTTGATGGATGATATCATTAAAAAGGGTAAAAATATTTCTAATAATACTACAATTCATGATGTGCCTTATTCTATTCGGATAAATCAACAATTCTATGGTTTATAAAATAATAAAATTTTGTTCACGTATGTGAACAAAAATCATATGACATTGTACTATGATTTGTACATTTTCAGCTTATGATATATATATATTAGAAATTAATTATTAATTACACGTATATGGAAAAATCATTCATTGTATATTGTAGATGAATCAATAATTATCACTCAATAATGATTTGACGAATACAATGGCACACAAGAAATAATTTTAATTTTGAAAATATTTTGTTCTTTTTATGTAGTGCATCAGTAAACATTTAATCGATCCACCTCAATTACCAATATTCTCAGACTTTAGTTTCATTATTATCTCCATTTGTCATAAATACATAACTGGGATTGGTAAAACTATCAGGTGTATCTTTTCTAAAATCAATTTTATGCTTTGGCATATTAACATAATTGTCTTGAGTTCTAATAATACCTTGAGTAAAATTATTTGGATTTTTTTGTTTATCACACTCATCATTAATATTTTTAATGTTTGCATTATCCTTACCGTTATTTTCTTCAATTTGAATTTCGAGTAATCGTAAATTTTTTGGTGCATTGCAGTAATTTGAATCACATTCCATTAATTTGTTTTCTTTAATTGTATTATTTATTATTTGCGGTTGTCGAGCAAATTCTGTACATTGTTCCTGTACATTTATTGGTTTTAAATAATTGTCATCTTCACTTTTGTGCATTGGTGATAATTCAACATCTTCAGATTGTGAATTAGAAATAATAATGGATTTTGGTTCTGGTGATGGGAAATTAAAATGTGTTGACTCTGATCCGTTTCGTGGACTGAATATTCTTGTATTGTTATTTGGATTAACTGGTGTCATACAAATGTATGAATTATCTGTCACTGGACTTGATGATTTTCTCGGTGAATTTACGTATTCACGTGTGGTAGGTGATGACAAAGCCTCATGATCTGGAGCTGACATCATCGTTAGGTAATCATTTTTTCCATTCTCAAAAATCATTGTATTCATATCCATATACGGTGTATTCAAATCCAGATAATGCTGAAGAAAAAAATATTCAAAAATATATATATTATACTTATTTCATCGTGACAATGTTCATATTTTATGGTATATTGAATATATATTTTTATCTTTACCAATTTGACACTTTCGTCCAACAAATCACCGATACTCTGGACTAAATCTGTAAATGTTGGACGTAATGTTGGCTTTGCTTTCCAACATTGTAACATAATGTCATATCTAATGATAAAAAGATTTGAGTAAAGTATTTACAATGAACAATGAATGGGAAAAAGTTTAGTTGAATGTATGAATTGATATTTTTTTTTTTTCATTTAATAAGATCATCTTACGTACATCTCAGCGGTAGAAAATTCTGGTTTTTCCATTCGGTAACCTTCAATCAACTTTTGATATTGTTTCTCCGCTTCCATTCCCGGATACGGTGTTTCCGCGAGAGTGAAAAATTCCCATAATACAATACCGAATGACCAAATGTCAGATTGCGTTGAAAAAACACGATCTCTTATCGATTCAATTGCCATCCATTTAATTGGCAGTGGTGCATCACCCTTTTTCTTATAATTTTCATCTTTATACATTGTTTTTGCAAGACCAAAGTCACATATTTTAACAATATTATCTTCAGAAAGTAGAATATTTCTGGCTGCTAAATCACCATGTAATACCTAATTGAATACAAAAAATAAATTTCATATTCAATTGATTTTGTTGATGACACAGTTGCATAAAATTATATACATTGCGTAATGAGTATTTCTACCTTTCGTTGACTTAAATATTCCATTCCACGTGCAACTTGGAATGCCCATGATAATAAATCTTGAGTACAAATTGGTTTTAAATTTTGATCCTTATAATCACCTCGATAATTGGATCGCCAACCAGGTTGAACAGAATTATTACTAAGTATCATTCCATCTGGTGACATATTCACACATTGGGAATCACTACCGGATGTGTAACTTATCAATTCTGGTCCACTATTAGAATTCATACTAATACTGCGAGAAAATGACAATGCTGCATATTTTATTCTGATGAATTAATTGTTTGAATACACCAGTGCAGCCATGATATTGAAAAAAAATAGAAAAGTATTAAATTTTTAATTACATTATGTGAAATAAAATGAAGCTGCAGTCAAATATGATCAAATCTAAAATTATATATTCAGTACCTGTTTTGACTTCCAATACTGACTGATCTCATTAATAATTCGCGACCAATTGAAGAATCAATTTTTTCCGTAGCCGGATCAATTTGATTAATAAATTCAGATCTATGACGTAACAAATAATTGTGTAGGTTTCCAAATCGGCAATATTCAACAATCACAAGTAATTCTCCTGTGAAAAAAAAAGAAAAGAAAATTAATCGACAATTATGTGTTTTTATGGACATTGTTAAAATTATATTTTTTTGATTAATTGACATTGTGTATATATATATATATATATATTACAAACGTTTAGCAATATTTCTTGTACATGCCCCAAGTAGATTAACAACATTTAAATGTTTTCCAAGATGAACCATAATTTTCAATTCACTGGCAAGTGCTCTTATGTATGTTGATTCAGTTGATCGTCTCACCATCTTAACTGCCACTGTGGTTGATGATTCACCCTCACATATACCGTCCGCTTCCGCTTTCATTACTACACCAAATGCACCACAACCCAATTGCTTGCCAAATTTTAATCTTTCCCTCGGAAACTCCCATTTCTTATCATATGGTAATAACTCGGCTTGATCATCAACTGTTAACTCTGGATTGAGACATTCTAGTGCACCTTCTTCAAAGTGCGTGAGACCTGCTTCCATCAATTGTTTTCTTATTATCTTGAGGAATAATTCAAATAATAGAATTATCATTAGTTTATTGTAAAATAATCACTCGTCTTTTGATAAATTCAATTGTATCTAATATTATACCTTTTCACGATGAATTTTAATTGAAAAATAAATCACCAGAATAATACAAATTATCAATAATATGCTTATTGATACAATTAAAATTTTGGATATTTCTTCACCATGTATTGTTATCCTCTGAAATATTTCAATTTTCCCTATACGATTTTCCGCTTTACAAGAATATTTACCACTGTCTCGTGATCGTGGATATTTTATTTCAAGCTCACGATTTCTATTTGAAAATATATACAAGTCTTCAGTTGCATTGACAATCCGATCATCCTATAATTTTAGGAATTTTTTTTTGTTTTGATAACAAAGAATCTAAGAATAATGTACATGTTAATGTGTACGTAATGTTATACTACTGTCAACTTACTTTCCACCACGAAATAATAGGTGGTGGCATTCCGCCAATGTAACATTCTAATATTACTATTGTTGTACGAGCAGTCTCAGAATCGTATACGTTTTCCGTTCCATTCATATTCACGTTTATAACATATGGCTCACGCGCTTCTAGAATGCCATGAATAAATTGTTCTATGAATTTTGTCGTAAAAATTTTGAATACCCCATTTATTCGAATATTTAATAACATTTACCATTAACTACCAATTTTCGTTCTTCCTGACGTATAGTTCCATCAATTGTCGATACATTACAGATATATAATCTCCCTTCATCCGATTTCTCGATATTATTTATACGCAATATCGATTGATATGTAAATGGAGTTTGTGTATTGATAATGTCAATTTTTTCTAAATATAAACGGATAAAAAAAAAAATCACAAAATCAATGAATATTTTTATATTCTTGATACTTACTCGTATTTTTAAGTAATAATTCAGTATCTTCAGTCAGAATCCACTCGACTGAATTTGTATAATTATAAATTGATGCACCACAAATTAGTTCCACATTATCCCCAACTGTTATATCTGTGGATGGTTCTACTATTCCAAAACCATTTGACACATCTATAAAGGATAAATTTCATAGATTTTTCAATTATACTACAATTTATTTTACAAAAAAATTTTTGATTTTATGTATTGAAAGAACTTGTTATGTTTACCAGATACAAAAATCGGTTGTTCGAATGAATTGCAACCAATTTTATTACATGCCTCACAAGTGAGAATTCCAGATGTATTTATTTTCATAGTGAGCATTGATTTGATTTCCGAGTGAATAACTTTATTAATAAAATTCTGAAAATAAACCAATTTATTATACAATTATATCGATCACGAAAATATTTATCGTTTTTTTTTTTTTTTTTTTTTATCATATTATTATATTATCATATCATATTATTTAATATAATAATGTAAGTTATTTATATTTATTCAGTGTAACCTCGAGTAATTTTTGCTTAGAATTATTCTCCAATGGATTAACAACAAATTCTTGAAAGGTCCAAGTCACATTGGGTTTTGGATATGCTCCAATTTCACATAAAAATGTAATTGTCTCAAATGGTTTATAATAAGGTTTGATATTCTCAAACTCCATTACGAGAGGTTCGGCTAATAACAAATGAAATAAAATTATACATTATATAAAATAAATATGTCAATTATTTAATAATTGTATTTAAATGTAATAATAATAATTATTCATTACACAATACAGTGAGATTAAACATCAGTCGTTCAATTTGTGGATCTTTCTCATCTCTACTTTCAGCTTCAACTGTATAAAGACCCATATCAGCCATAATCAAATTACGAATTTTCAATGATGTTTTTGTCAATGTTTTATTCACCACATATTTATTATTGTTAGTGTTAATAGTTTCATTATGTGGACCTAACCTGATAATAATAAAATCGATAAAATTGCTCAATTTTTTTTTTTTTTTTTTTTCTCCTTCATAATGACTGTATTTATTTAAATATTTACCATCGAACTTCTGGTGGCGGATAACCAGAAATTTCAACGATCCATATCACATCTGACCCTAAGTAACGTTCGTAGTTTGTTCGATTACTGAGCGCCGTCATATTGATAAATTTCTCGCTTGGATCTGTAACAAAAAAATCGTTGAGATTATTTTTTTTTCTAAAATACTAAAGGAAAAAAAAAATATATATATATAATTTGAATAGATAAATACCGTGTACTGTTATGTAAGTTTTTGTTGTGTTTATTTTTGAAAATGTCCCCAATTTACACGTATACTCTCCCTCATCTTCATATGAAATATCTTTGATTATTAACTCTTTAATTGCTATAAATGAACTTCTTTCAGATTTTTTTTCATACATTATTGTAAATATTCGACTACTCTGTATTCAATAAAAATAGTAAAATATAATAAAAAATAAATATTCATTCAGCCATTGTTGAATTTTATTTTTATATGAATGCAATAAATACGTTTTGGGGAGTAATCCAGTCAAGAATGTAGAACATATCGCGTTCAACAATTACACTGCAATTGACATGAAGTTCTTGACCTTGAACCACATGATTTAATGTTTCCTGTTCTATCACTGGCTTAGGTATAAATACTCGTTTCCCTGGATAAAAATATAATTTATTGGTTTATGATGATGATTAAAGGATAATATTTGATTATTATCATAACAATATGTTATACTCAAAACATTTAAGTGAAATGCGACTGTTTGAAGTGGCAAATCTTTCATATCAATTTGACAAGTGATGTATCCACCATCGCGCATTGTTATATGATCAATGATAAAACCTCTTCTTGGATCAAATGATCCACGTTTTTCAATGTCAATTACCTAGAAGAAAATTATATTGATCAACACATAATTAAAAATTTCAATATTTTTTTAATGGATGTTTTTTTGATTTACATCTCCATCATCTGATAAAAGTTCAACGTGATATTCTGGTGACGTGGGTCGACATTGAAATAATACTGAATCACCCGATTCAGGTTGTAGAATTTTGAAATTTCCAGTGTTAACAAATAAACTGACATTTGCTAAATTAAAAAAAACAAAAAAAAAAAAAAAAAACCATAAAATTTATATTATATCATGAATTATTTTTTTTTATCATGAAAATATTTTTACATACATTTAACGAAAACATACATCCACGTGACATTAGATTCTGTATAAACATCAGGTGTAACATCGATATCAATATCAGCACAGCCATACCATCCTGTATCCCCAGAAATAGTTTTTTCTCGACGAAATTTTATTTCATACACGCCCATATGAATTTGTTCTACATCAACAAATGATGTGACTGGATTGTACTGCAATAAAATGAAAAAAAAAAAAAAAAAAAAAAGTATATCATAATTATATTTTTACACAATAGTTATTTTTCTCTTGTTATATTATGACAATTGATTTTAATGAGATTTTATACAAACTGTAGTATTTGGATAGTAAAAATTCATGGGCTTAAAACTATGACAAGTTATTTCTAATGGATCGCCTTCATTGAGATAAATTTCAGATGTGTCAGGCAACATTGATGGTGCATATGCCATTGATACTGAAATGAGATAAATACACAGTTAATATTTTTCAATATTTTTTTTAGATATTTCTGTTGTTTTCCAAATTAACTTGAGAATTTATAAAATTACTGAATATACAATACAATAATCTACGAATTAATTCCATCAATTTTTACAACATATTGTTTTTTTGAGGAAGTCCTTTCTTTCCTGCTTGATAAGACTACAAACCTTATCAAACCAGTCTCCATCCTATTATACATACGAGCCATACTATAATATATAACAAAAAAAAATTCTCACAACTTCCTTTATAACAATAACAACAATGATACTAACAACAACAACAACAACAACAACAACGAAATTCGATATTTTTTCTTATAATTCTAGAATTTATCCCAAATGTTTGTTCAATACTAGTCAATACATTTGCATATCACGTGTTTCCATGAGATATTTTTATTTAGTGACATAAAAACAAAAAAAAAAAAAACAAGAAAAAATGATAAGTGACATGCAGATAAAATATTTGGAAAATCTCAGAGACTTTATAAGTATTTGAGAAAGGCAAAACAGATGTTCATAATTTTTATCATTATTATTACTATTGTTATTTTTATTTTCTGATATTTTTTTTTTTTTTTTTTTTTTTTTGAAATGAAAACTAATCAGACTTCAGCATCCTGTTCAGAAACAATTCGTTTCAGTCAAGTGACTTTACTAATAATTAAAAAAATTACTTTTAATGTACAAAAAAAATATATATATATATTCCTAACTAACTTAAAATTATTATTATCGTAAAATTGAAAATCACTTGAGCATTTGTTTAACAACAATGAGAAATAATTTTTTAGAGATGAATAATTCCCATGAATAATTATAACGATAATTTTATCTATAATATAAATGAAAAAATATATTTAACTCACATTGACAGTTAACGATGATCAGAATTAATTGTAGACACTTTATCAAAGACAAATTCATTTTTATCCGAAAAATTTATGAAAATAAAGAAAACAATACAATTATTATTTTGCTTATTGATGCACTATATTTTTATTTATTTATTATTTTTCACATATTTTTTTTGGTAATTAATGTGAAACCATAAACGGTCATTCTCAAACTGGACAACTAGAATTCCACAACTTGATGGCGTCTGACCAAGTCTTGTTGAATTTACAACAAACCCCACCCCATTGACTTTTACGATAGACTGATGTGTGTAAAACACTTGCCATATCAGAGGAAGATTTTTTTTTCTTTCTCTCTCGTCATATCCTTAGATTATGTTTTTTTTTTTTTTTTTTTTTTTTTCATATAATTTTACTCGCATTTATCATTGTAATATTATTGTGATCATTAAATTGTCTCAGGTGAATACAATTGTTTGGAGATTATAAATATTATCAATATATATTATTGTTTAAATATAAAAATATAAATGTTTTACAAAAATATTTTGACATTATTAAAATTATTCTAATCACAATATACAAATATGAATATCGTTGTATATAGGCACTTGGCAATTTAGATCTTAAAATTGAATTACTTCATCTGAAATTGAATATAAGATATCGTAAAAAAGTTGAGTCGTAAACAAAGAAGAAAAGAAAATCATTCAGTAACTGAGAGGAAATAAATAGCACTTGAATATTGATCTTTAGATGTTTTTTTTTTCTTTTTTTTCTCCTATGCAATAATTATTTTATTCAATTTTACAGATGTAGGACATATTTATTTGAAAAGTTGAATAAACTGTGAGTACTTTCACTATTGATGATAAAAATAATTTGTCATTACATTTTTATATCAATGGATTATAATATTGATATTTCAATTGAATTATCTGCAGTTTATATTAAATTGTGATTTCAGGTATCATCATCAGATGACATTGAAAGTTCAATAATATATTTATGAAATTTCGGTGATATCCAATTTAATTTGATATAAAAAATTAATAATGATTAGTTTATATTTTTAAATTTATATCTACTTCAATATAATATCAATATGTATTTATTTTCTTGATTTATTTGTGATGATTAAGCCTCAATCAGAAATCAGAAACACGGATAATTGTATTTAACTCTATTTTTCTACATCAAAGAAATTACTGTAATTTTCATAAAAGCATAAAATGTTCCTCAATCATTTTCTTGATGAATTACAATTACTATTATTTTTTTTTTTTTCCCCAATTGAAATATCAAAGATTGTTTATTATACAAAGTAATTTAGCTATAAATTTCAAAATATTTAATATATATAAAATAAATGTGCATGACGAATTATTTCAAGTTTAGATTCAATGTTTGAACGAGAAAATTAATATTGGAAATGCTTTTTTACGCGTCCTTGACCAGGAAAATCGACTCCTAGGCCAAGGCTATGTGGTTATAATGACTCTATGTATGTGGTTGTATTAAGCAAGGAGCAAAGATGTATAAAGAACGACCGGTTTATTGTGTGGCAGAGTTTATATCTTATTTTTAAATAATCAGAATAAATTCAATTGGAAAAATTATTCATGATAATATCGTATATAAAATATCCATTATAACCATAGTAATAACATTGGTACAATTGGACTATTAATAAAAATAATTTTTACGCTTCAACATGCGGAAATATATCACAAAATAAACTCGAACAATTTCACTTTTCACAACTGCGTGTCAAAACAAGAGAAAAATATATATGTATATATATACAATAAAATTTATAAATTTCAAGTATAGTAATATTGTTACGTAGAAACTATTTTATTATACAGCGAGTTGATTGATCTTATGGTACTTGAAGTGAGTTGTTGTGACTTTATCCTACTGCTGTTTAGTTGTTCGTATAAAGAAACATCATTATAATCACATAACGCTGTAACGAAATGGTTTTCCGCGATGTTGCGCAACCAACAACCGAGAGCCTCACATTAAGATATGCAGAATTGAATTTATCATTGAGGTGAACATGAAAATACGAGGAATAGTCGTGAGAATTATCACTTGAAACATTTAAGATACAGCATTTTCAATTGTATATAAAAATGAAATGAAAAATAAAAAATTATCATCACCAATACATTCACCTTAATATTTTCCTACTTTATACGTCATTCATTCATCATTTGATACAATACGACGAGAACATAATTGCAAAAATAATCGCATTGGAGAGATCTGCCAACATCACTTTTGTCCTTGGCAAGAGTTTCCTATTCATCGAATGAAGGTGAACATTTTGTGTCGATTCATCATAAATTCATTGACACTAAGTGAATCACAAGGGATAAATAATTATACATATATATTTTTTTTTTCCACTGCATTCATATTGGTTTTAAACTTTATATTTAATAGAAAAATAAACAGACAAAACTGAACGAAAATAGGAGGAAAAAAAAAAAGTAACAAAGATTTCTTTAAATTAAAGTAAATGACGTGGAAACAGAAGAGAATGGATCTGTGAAAAAATGTCAGGGTTTCTTTAATTTTTTTTTTTTTTTTTTTTCTTCATTAATTTTTTTATTCCATCATTAGTGGTTACAGATATAATGCCATTTCCATCTTCTTATATTAGTTGGTTGAAATAGGGTTTTGTATTATTGCACGACACCTTGAGAGTCGGTAGATTTGTTGTGGAGAGAAAATAGTAGGGGCGGCTATACCATTCCTTGCAGTCTATAAAAGAGACTGACAGGTTTTGTTGCCAGTTGCAAATGAAAAGTATATTGGTACAGTTGCGCTATTCTATGATCAAAATTTATTGATTTATCTATGAACTATTTATAAATATTCATAACATTATACAGTAAACAAACAACTTTGATGATTTAGTTTTTCATTTATTGACATTGTATGTATATTTTTTTATTTATTTGTAGATTTTTTGATTAATTTTTAGTGTAATGTTTGCTGTGAATAATGATTTATTATTATTATTATTAGTATTATTATTTTATTTTTTTTTTCGTTATGTAGAGATGGATATGTGAGAGATTGAGAGATATCAATAGATAGTGAAAATCGCAAAGATGAAATATAACATTAATTGCAAAAATAAAGGGTCTGAGTGCAACGACCGAGAATACCCAGAAGCATCACAAGTTGACTTAGAACAATCCATAAAGTCTGAGAACATCGGTGAAAAATTCAACGAGTTGAGAAATAATTTTTTAGAACCGCAATCTATTATTTATACAGAAGAGAAAACCTCCAATCAAAAATATAACTCGATTTGTATTCAAAAAGTAATTGACGTGCTGGGCTCTGAGTGTGTCATTTTATCAAATTGGTGTGAATTAAGTGAGAGTGAGAAATTTAATTTAGCAAGCAACTGGATGACTAGACATTTTCCAAATTTACCTAATACACTTGTGCCTATTCTAGTAGGTTTATTTTTTCCTCAAGATAATGCAAAACATGATGATCAAGAACCTCGATGGTTAGATCGTGAAAAGTTTGCGCGAGGTCAACGTTTTGCCTGTGATTATTTATTTGGAATTTCTTTTGCTGAAGTATTGGGTCTCTTTATACTTTTTTCATTTGAAGACGGTTTGAAACCTTTAATTATAACGGGAAAATCAGCAGAGCCATACACTGCATTTACAAGGTGGGACATTGATTAATTATCTTATTTTGTTATTCACCATAATTGATTGATTTTATTACAAATAGATATTTATCGACGGCAAATCGCGTGAGGAACTGGTATATGAGTGATCCATGGACAAAGGGGACAGCCGCGTACACAGATATTCTAATAGTCAGAAAAAAACATCAAAATGTTCGTGACAAATTGAAGAAGATGACGAATAAAGAAATTGACAATGCAACACAAATGAATAAAACCTGGTCGCCAAGTCGAGATGTTTTGCTTGAAGATTTTAGATCACTGTGTCCAGTAGCGAGACCAGGACAATGTCCATACGCAATAGATGAAATGCGCGATACCAGACCATGTGGATTAAATCAAGGTGATATGGCTGCAACGCAATTTGGATTCTTTGGATTAGTTATTTTATTTCCTCAAGCATTCGGTATTCACACAGCGACTAACGATGATTTAGATGCGTTTTGCCATGTATGGAGAGGAATCGGATTTCTTCTTGGCATTAAAGATGAGTGAGTAAATGAAGATATAATTTATTATCAGCATTTGAATTTTCTCCTCTATATTTTATTAAACGTTGGGTAACGCAAATGTTGATTCTTCTCGTAGGTACAACTTTTGTCGTGGGACTCTGGATGAAATTAAACAACGATCTCGAGATTTTTTGGAAATGTGGGTGAAGCCAAATCTTCGAAATATTACACCAGAGTGGGAACACATGTCACGGTGTGTCACAACTGGATTGCAATATTATTTTCCGGGTGCGCCATATGAAACGACATTACTTTATCTCATGGAATTAATGGGCTTAGGAATGCCGCGTTTTCAATCATCATTGAATTATCACGCCAAACTACGACACTATATGACCAAGTTAGTAATAATTATATGAAATAAAAGATTTTTCTAAATAATCAATTGCTCATATTAATTTGTTTATGCAGGTTCGTTTTGAAATATCCCTATAGACTTTCTGGCGTACGAAATTTGTTAAATCGAAGACTTCATCAAAGTATGGATTGTGCTTTGAATTTCGATAAAGAAAAACACAATAAATTACGAGAAAAATCATCTAAAACTATGTCTACAGTATTGATAAATAAGTCCAATAATAATAATGAGATTAATGTTAATGTATCATCAATGAGCGTGGCAAAATATTCACAATATAAAATAATTGGGGTTTTAATGATTATTACTCAATGCTTGATATTGTGGCGAATAACTGCAATTTCAGTATTATCATGAACCATCATGAAATAATATTTGCTTCATTATCATTTGCTCAATTGCATCACACAACTATTTTGTTCGGAAAAATAAAATTTCGATACAAATAAAATTTTATAATTTTTTTTTTTTCTTATTTTTTCCCTTTTAATCATTCATATCCTTCTCCATTAACAGATATATTAACACGTATCGACACAAGTTCACATATTTTTGATGTAGATGTTTGAGGTAAACAAAATATTCATATCATCTTATTGATCGACAATTCCCATTAATACTTATATTATTTGTTATGACTCAATACATTTCGGTTACAAAGTATAAAAGTGATAGGAATACGTGTATGTCAATAATAACACAATATTCACATTGGCATTGTTATAGCGATGTGATTGTGTTCAGTTTGAAATACGCGCTTCAGCGCTACACATGCGTGATCATCTTGTATCAATACGACGCCATTAATCAGTTCGTCGCGGGAGTTTTACGACGCGTCACCAATTTCTTGAACACTTTAACTTGTGATTTTTTTTACGCGTGTGTTCAATTGTTGATTCATTTTGTTAATTTTATAAATAATAATATCGTAAAATAGTTTCGTGATCTGTGAGAATATTTAGTGTAGTTTAGTGTGAATATGCGTAAGTGCCATGTCGGAGGCAAATCAATCAGCAAATATTTTCATGGCATCTAATAGATTTCTATCATGCATCTGAGTGTCAGGTAAGTTTGTGAACATATTTCAGTATAATGTTATTATTCAAATATTATTTTTGAATAAATGAGCTGCTATTCAGTGATTTATATCAATACATAACCTCACAGAGAAAAATTATTTGGGTGATTGTGTAATATTTATCGATAAAATAATTCATTGTAATATTAAATTGACTAAAATTACAAAATAAAAAAAAAAAACATATTGTAATATATCTAAAAGCGATCACTTGAAATAAACTCAATCCAAAAAAATTATATTACATTTTACATTCCACATATTCAATTTATTTTATACAAATTGTACAAAAATTTTTTATAAAATAAATATTTTAATGTTACATAGATTGAATTTAAAAGTTTTTAATGACAATTTCATATCGTAAAAATGAAATAATTTAAAACCAAAGTAAAGATATTTTGGTCATTTAGTATTTAGATGGAATACATGTTGTACGTGATTAAATATTATGTATATCTGATGAGCGATGTATTTTTTTAAGCATAGAGCAAATGATGAGTTTTATTGTGTTGTTTTATGAATAGCACAACACTGAAATAATTAGTCGATTAATTTCAATTATAAACATCATCAAACTTTTGCTCGCCGATTGCCTGGATTTGTCACAAATATATAACTGGGATTAGTGAAACTATCGGGATTATCTATCCTAAAATCATCATTATGTTTAGGCAAATTAACATAGTTATCTTGAGTTTTAATGAAACTCTGAGTAAGATTATTTGTGTTTTTCTTATCAGATACTCCATGAAGACTTTTATTGTTTTTGTTCAATTCATTTTTGATGTCATCATTCTGAATATCAATTAATCCCAAATTACTTGGTGTATTACAATAACCCGAATCGCGTTCCATTAATTTTTTTTCTTTCATAGCATTCTTCATTGCTTGTCGTTGTCGAGCAAATTCCGCACGTCTTTCTTGTACATTTATTGGTTTTAAATAATTATCATCATCATTCCTGAGCATTGGTGATAATTCAACGGCTTCGGATTCTGAATCGGAACTGACGCTTGATTTTGGTTCTGGTGATGGGAAATTGAAGTGTGTTGATTCTCGTTCATTTTCTACACTAAATATTCTTGCATCATCATTTTCATTTGACGGTGTCATACGAATATATGAACAATCTGTTGTTGGACTCAATGGTATATTTGGTGAATTTACGTATTCACGAGTTTTCGACGATAATAAAATCTCATGATCTGGAGCTGACATCATCGTTAGATAATCATTCTTTCCATTCTCAAAGATCATTGTATTCATGTCCATGTATGGTATATTTAAATTCAAATAATGCTAAAAGAAAATAAAATTATAATATATATTTTATAATTAATTGTCAGATATTATATTTAATGGTACATTTGGGATATAATTTTTTTTCTTCTATTTACCGTTTTAACGCTTTCATCCAATAAATCACCAACACTTTGTACTAAATCTGTGAATGTTGGTCGTGTATTTGGTTTCGCCCGCCAGCATTGCAACATGATGTCATATCTATTGAGATAAAAAAATATATTTAAAATATTTTCAAAATTAATAATAGCTAAATAAATTTGATAAGGAATTTTTACGCACATGTCATCAGTAGAGAATTTCGGCTTTTCCATCCGGTAACCTTCAATCAATTTTTCATATTGTTTCTCCGCTGTCATTCCCGGATACGGTGTTTCCGCGAGAGTAAAAAATTCCCATAATACAATACCGAATGACCAGATGTCAGATTGCGTTGAAAAAACACGATCTCTTATCGATTCAATTGCCATCCATTTAATTGGCAGTGGTGCATCACCCTTTTTCTTATAATTTTCATCTTTATACATTGTTTTTGCAAGACCAAAGTCACATATTTTAACAATATTATCTTCAGAAAGTAGAATATTTCTGGCGGCTAAATCACCATGTAATACCTAGTTGAATACAAAAAATAAATTTCATATTCAATTGATTTTGTTGATGACACAGTTGCATAAAATTATATACATTGCGTAATGAGTATTTCTACCTTTCGTTGACTTAAATATTCCATTCCACGTGCAACTTGGAATGCCCATGATAATAAATCTTGAGTGCGAATTGGTTTTAAATTTTGATCTTTATAATCTCCACGATAGTTGGATCGCCATTTGGGTTCAGCAGAATTATTATCAAGTACCGTTTCATCTGGCGACATATTTATATCTGAAGAATCACCACCAAATGTACAACTTATTAAATCTGGTTCATTATTGGAATTCATGCTGCTGCTGCTGTTGCTGCGAGAAAATGACAATGCCGCATATTTTATCCTGATGAATCGATTATTCAATAAAGGCCATTTTTTAATTGTGCCGTTATACCACAGACCACATGCATCCGAGGTTAAATGAGATCATCATCAAGACATAGTATACCAAAGTAGTCATGAAATTAAATTAAAAATAGCAATGTGGTGAATTTTAGAGGTGCTAGGAATTATTGAAAAATATTATGTATAGTGTTATGACATTGCGATGGTGCAGTGAGATAGGCTTTTTTAATCTAAACTTTTGTATTTCCTACCTGCTTTTGCTCTCAGCATTGATTGATTTTGTCAATAATTCTTCATCAATTGATGAATCAAATTTTCCAGTAGCTGGATTAATTTGATTAATAAATTCAGATCTATGACGTAACAAATAATTGTGTAGGTTTCCAAATCGGCAATATTCAACAATCACAAGTAATTCTCCTGTGAAAAAAAAAAAAAGAAAATTAATCGACAATTATGTGTTTTTATGGACATTGTTAGAATTATATTTTTTTGATTAATTGACATTGTATATATATATATATATATATTACAAACGTTTAGCAATATTTCTTGTACATGCCCCAAGTAGATTAACAACATTTAAATGTTTTCCAAGATGAACCATAATTTTCAATTCACTGGCAAGTGCTCTTATGTATGTTGATTCAGTTGATCGTCTCACCATCTTAACTGCCACTGTGGTTGATGATTCACCCTCACATATACCGTCCGCTTCCGCTTTCATTACTACACCAAATGCACCACAACCCAATTGCTTGCCAAATTTTAATCTTTCCCTCGGAAACTCCCATTTTTTATCATATGGCAATAACTCGGCTTGATCATCAACTGTTAATTCTGGATTGAGACATTCTAGTGCACCTTCTTCAAAGTGCGTGAGACCTGCTTCCATCAATTGTTTTCTTATTATCTTGAGGAATAATTCAAATAATAGAATTATCATTAGTTTATTGTAAAATAATCACTCGTCTTTTCATAAATTCAATTGTATCTAATATTATACCTTTTCACGATGAACTTTAATTGAAAAATAAATCACCAGAATAACACAAATTATCAATAATATGACTATTGATACAATTAAAATTCCAGAAATTGTTTCATTACTTATCATTATTTGGTGATACATTTCTATTTTTCCGTAACGATTTTCGGCTTTACAAGAATATTTACCACTGTCTTGTATACGTGGATATTTTATTTCAAGCTCATGTTCATTTTCATGATCGGAAAATATGAATACATCATCAGTTTTATTGATAATCTGATCGTCCTGTTAGTTGAAAATCATTTTATTATGGCGATTGCGGAATTGATTGACATATTATATTATAATTTTTTTGGACTCACTTTCCACCATGTTACAACAGGTGGTGGCATTCCCCCAACATGACATTTAAATTCTATTATTGTTTCCCGAGCGGTTTCAGTATTGTATATGTTTTCAGTTCCATTCATATTTCCTTCGATTAAATATGGTTTACTTGGATCTATACAGTTATAAATATTTTGATTCATTAGTTTTTATACAAGATCATCAAGTACTTTTATTATTTAGCCATTGAAATTTACCATATACTTCTAGTTTTATTTTATCTTCTTTTGTGCTTCCATCAATTGTCTTTACATTGCAGGTATATGATTTTTCATTAGATTTGTCGATATTATTTATATATAGAATTGATCGATAAGAAAATGGAGTTTGTGTATTAGTGATATTAATTTTTCCTGAAAATGAATGGATAAAAAGTTTGTTAATTAATGAAAAAAAACACAAAAAAAAAAATACCAATGAATATTTTTTTATTCTTGATTCTCACTATTCTCTGGGTATGAATGTTCAGTATTTTCGATTGGACCCCACTTGAGTGAATCTGTATAATTATAAATTGACGCACCACAAATTAATTCCACATCGTCTCCAATAATTATATATTTGGGTGGTTCTAAAATACCAAAACCACTTGGCACATCTGAAAATAATGAAAATATTTGTTTTTTAAATTATTAATTCAAATTAATTTAGGTCAAATATTATTTTTTTATTATTGAAAAATAATATTTACCAGAAACAAAGATAGCCTGTTCATATGCATGTCTACCATACTCATTTTCTGCTTCACACCTAAGTATTCCGGATTCTTTTATTGTCATACTGAGCGTTGATTTAGTTAATGAATGAATGACTTCATTGAAAAAAGTCTGAAAAAAAGTAGAGTTATGTACATCAATATTTATTACAAAATTACTTATCAGTTTTTTTTTTATTCTCATTGCAACCTCGAGTAATTTTGGCTTGGATTTATGTTCTGATGAGTCGAGTTCTCTAAAACTCCATGCAACATTTGGTCTAGGATAAGCATTGATTTCACATAAAAAGTCAATGTCTTCATTTGGTGCATAATAAGGCCGAATATTTTCAAACTTCGTTACCAAAGGTTCAGCTAAAAATGAGTACACAAAATATTTTATCCGTTCGTTAAATAAAACTTAAAAAAAAAAAATGATAATTATATTCATCACTTACATACAACACTGAGGTTGAAAAATAATTTTTCAATAAGAGGATCTGATATTCCTATATGTTTTACTTCAAGTGTGTAAAGACCAGCATCTTCCTTAACTATATCAAAAATTTGCAATATTATTTCTGAATATTTCATTGTCACTAAGTATTTTTGATTATCAGTAGTAATTATTCTGTTTTGTGGACTAATCCTGATATAAATAATATAAATAAATTTATGTAAATTAATGCATTATATGTTGAAAAAATTTATTTTAATTATTTGTGAATTTCAATATTTACCATGCGATTTCGGGAGTTGGATTTGCAATTAGATAAGCAACCCATGTAATGTTTGATCCTACCATCATGTCATAGTTTGATTCATCATGCGCAGCAGTCAAATTGATGAATTTTATATTAGAATCTGTAATAACATCATTTAGATTATTCTTCTGGACTTTCTGAATGGAATTGGTAGCTGCAAAAACAAAAATTAAAATAAAATAAAATAAGTACCATTGACTGTAATGTGAACTTTTTTTGAATCATTTCTTAAATGTGATTTCAATTCACATTTATAGTCTCCCTCGTCTTCGTAAGAAATCTGTTTGATTGTCAATGTTTGATAAATTTCATAGACATCGGGTGACTTCAAATGATTCTTAGTAAGATTCTGATACACTCGATTACTCCACTGTTAATTATAACGAGTAATTTAATATAAATATACCATTTGTATTAATATTAAAAATATTAAATATTATAAATGTCATGGATATACATTTTGTGGTGGGATCCAGTTGAGAGTAAATCCATGAACGCTGTCAATGCGCAATAAACAATCAACATGAAGATCTTGTCCTTCAACCACATAATTCAATGGCTCTTCTATAATTCCAACGGGAGATGTGTATGTCGCCAGTTCTGGATCATAATTTTGTTTATTTATTAATTAATTTATTTATTCATTTAATTATTTATTATGATAATTTGAAACGAATAATTCGCTATCTTAATTGAAATATATATTATTTATTATACTTGAAACATGTAATATAAATTTTCTTTTTTGAGCTATGTCGTTATTCGCCATTCCACAATAGATTAATCCCGCATCAATTAATTGTACACGATTTATAGTAAAACCTTTCCTCGGATCATAAGAACCACGCTGTTCTACATCCAATATCTGAAAAAAATATTGATTAACGTGTAATGAATAATTTCGAATATTTTAATAGAGAGAATTTTTCAATTTACTTCGTGATTTAATGCAAGTTCAAGATCATGTTTCGGTGACGTTGGCCGACATGGAATTAGTACTGAGTCACCAACTGCACTATATAGATTCATTTGACTGTCGTCAAGAATGAAAGTGGTATTTGCTAAATTTAATAAAATAATATTTGAGAATATTGTGAATTTTTCTTTATCGTGAAAATGTTTTTACATACATTGAACGAAAACATACATCCACTTGACATTATTCTCATTGTAAACTTCGGGTGTTACATTGACATCAGTATCGGCACATCCGTACCATCCTGTGTCCCCAGGGATAGTTTTTTCTCGATGAAACATTACAGTATGCGTAGTCGTATTAGTAAAGAATTGTTTTATAATAGCTGGTGATGTAATTGGTTTATTCTACAACAAGAAAATATAAGAAAATAATAAAATAAAAACAAAATATAATTAAATTATGAACATTAGTTAGATTTCTTTTGCAATATCACGATTCATTTTTATATAATTTCATACTTCAATTGTAATATTTGGATAATAAAAATTCATTTCTTTCAAACTATTGCATGTTATATCTAATGGATCTCCTTCATTCAGATATATTTCATTTTTATCAGGCGACATTGTTGGTGCAACTGCCTTTGATACTGGAATAAAAGAATAAAAAAACATTATGTAAAACTTAATTACATGATTATTTATCAAATATCAAAAGTATATTTCTTATCTCATGATATAATATAACTTATGTTTCTATAATTATTGTAATATATTAAATTGATAATAGACATTGAAAATTACACATTGCATCTATATTGTTAAAACTTATTATTAAATGCACATGTCATAACGTCATCTATGTAAGTGTATATATATCTTATTAACAATCATAATACTATGAAATGACAGTGTGTCTTATT
The DNA here is from genome assembly GCA_963920625.1 of Dinocampus coccinellae. NCBI lineage: Eukaryota > Metazoa > Arthropoda > Insecta > Hymenoptera > Braconidae > Dinocampus > Dinocampus coccinellae. Next base: position 18,631,851 of record OY987184.1, read on the forward strand.
GAATGAAATTAATTTGATTATTTATATTTATGTAGTGAATAAGTATCATGTCTGAATAAATTTTAAAAGCATTCAATTCATACATAGATAGAAATTCCCTCTCTCTTTTTCTTATTTCCTTTTTTTCTTTCACTTGAAAAGTGAGGTATTTATATATACATGGTAGGTGATTTCTAGATTCATTTTATTCTGATAAAATTGGTGTCAAGGGATAAAACCCAAACAAATACGAATACAATTCATCAAGTAAAATTCAAATATTTGCTCATTTTTTTTTTCAACAATATTTACACGTAATTCGTTTCATTGCGATGAGGCAATAATAACAAATATCATCATTATCAATAGATATTTTTTGACAATTAAATTGATAACAATTAATAGATATAAATAATTGATTATTATTATTATTATTTTTTTTTTGTTCTTTAGGATATCACAAAATTTTTTATTTTTTATTTTTATTATTGGTATACTGATGGTTGTCTATACTTAATCAATTCCATGGAGAGTGTATTGGAATGAGGATTAATTTAGACACACAAAAGTACACACATAAAAATATATCAATCAATATATCAATGTACATATAATTAAGTTAGACAAATATCAAATGGGTATTCATTACTTATCGCTTTTAGGTCTAAGCTGGTCATTACAATCTACGTTATGACAAACATAGATGCTAAATGAAATATTTCTTACAGAGTTTCACTTACTCGATGGTTATCGTGTATAAAACTATTAAGAAACATTAGTGAAACTTCGTTAGTACGCACTGAATAAGTAATGAGAATTGAATATTTAACATTTTTCAATGTATATTGTATATCTTTGAATAAATTATTTTTATCCGATATAGTATCTGAGATAATTGTATTTGGTACCAGGAATCACGATGAATCACAGTCGTCTTGTGATCGCAAAAAAAAAATAAAAAATAAAAAATAAAAAAAAAAAATTGAAAAAGAAATGGCATCGTGTTAAGTTGGAAATTCCAAAGTGAATACGTCATAGTTGTTAAACAACTTTTTTTTTATTTAAACCTTTTATTTATCATTATTATTTTTTTTATTTTCCTTTTTGAATGTATAGAATGAATCGTTATGGGTTTTGATGGGTTTTTTTTTTTAATCTTATTTGTTTGTTAATTTTGCGTGACAAAGGCATGAGCCGCCGCCGCCGGTACATCAGAATCATCATCAAATAGTGGCTTATGCTCACACACATTTATATATATTTATTGGTTGTGTATTTTAGCACTACAGGTAAGGTAGAATGTGCATTCAGGTATGTTGTGATTGTATGTTTCAATGGAAGAGTTTAACTACGTGCAGAGACTATTCTAAAATTTACATGATAACACATGTATTTCTATAATTTTTACATCGCACTATCGATAGTTATGTTTACATTACATTATATATAACAATAACAATTAAATAATAAAAAAATATATTCATAACTCACATTGACAGTTAATAATGATTAATATTAGTTGTAGGCACTTTATCAAAGACGAATTCATTTTTTTTTTTTGTTAATGTGTGAATTTTATAAAAGTGAATAAAAAAACAGAGAAAATATACGGAATATAAATAGTCCATTCACTAATCCACTTCATTTATATTTTTATCATTTTTTTTTTTTTTTTTTTTTTTTTCACATATTCAAAAAATTAAATTGAAATATTTTGTAATATTGTTGATAAACTTGATTATATTTATATTAGTAAAATATGTACGCTGAGATGCACTGCCTTTTTCATACTGGATAGTAAATTGCGTTACACGACGGTTCGACGGCATGTGGCCAAGTCCCGAAGAGCCTTCAAATACCCCACTCTATTTCTACTCAACCACGTATAAATGGATCGTGAAAGTAGTCGTGAGCTATCGGAGAAGGAGATTTTTCCGTTACTTTATCAAAAACGCAGTTTCTTGACGCAGTCCTATATTATTAGTTTCAATCAAAATAGCTTTGGCGCCTCTTGAAGTAAATTATATTGTCCATTTAGTTCTTAATATCTATTGTTTTATATATTGTTTTAGAGTAAACAAATGTATCATCTACGTTTGAAATTATCACTATATGTGTTTTTTATTCTTTGTCTTTCAATTTTTTACGTTTTGTCACGTAGACCATAGAAGAGTATTGAAATTGTTTTGGAGTTTGACCGCATGTATGAAGTAAATTATATTTTTAGTTTTTATGATTTTATCAGTATTATTAGAGGGAGCTTTTTTTTAACTTTTGAAGATAAATCAAAAAAAAAATTGATATTACGTATAGCTGAACTTTTAGATGGCAAATTTTTATATTGGACATTCGAAGAATTTAATTTTGATGTTTAATGTTGAAAATTTAATATTTACAAGCATTTTTTCGTGGAAACAGGTGCAAAAATTTTAATTTCCTGTTACAATTATCCCAATATTAAATGATCAATTTTATTTTTTATCATATGAACATGTGGATATCAGTTAATAATACGTATAATTTCAAAAATTAGTAAATAGGCAAATCACATAAGAACAATAATAAACTTTTTGTTTTTTATCAACTATTTTGAGTAGTATTTTTCCTTTTTTGGTAGTGTACTGTGTTGTAAATTCAATCAATTGTTTACTACGTTTAAACAAAATCGAATGTAATGAAATATTTTGCCAGTAAATTAGGATTGAAAAAAAAAAAAAAAACAAACAAACAAACAAAAAATTAATCTTTATGATATAACGGAAATATTATTAAAATCACAAATTTGATATAATAACTTGGATCCAAGTGACATCTGACTGATCATGTCTACTTTCATCAACATCAACATCATCATTGGCACATCCATAGAATCCAGTATCAGCTATATCAGGTGATGGTTTGCGCAGGGTATGTGTCCATGAATGCATTCCTACAGCTGTTCCCATTTCTTCAGCTTTTGTTGGTTTGATCTTGCAATGAAAAAAAAAATATATATATATAAATAAATAAATAAATAAAAATAAAATATATTATTCCATATTGAAATATTATTATTCACATATTATAACTTACTGTTCCTAAAGTGATGGGAGGAGGTTGTATGAATTTCATTGGTTTCGAACTTTTACAAGTTAATTCGAGTGGATGTCCCGCAGTTACTTCAATTACAGGACCAGCTGGTGTCATAGTAGGTTTTTCAGTAGCTTCAGTGAATAATGAATTATTATTAATATATAGTATTTGATAATTTCATATACTTATTTCAATTTATTTACAATATTTACCTAGAGACTGTGCCACTAAGATACTGAAAATTACGAAACTTTGTCGTGAAGTTAACATTATTGACAGTTGATTTGATTCATATGCTGATTTAATTATTACTGAATAAATATACATTGTATTTCACACTTTATATATATATTAGAGGCAGATAAAAAATAAACAATGTGTTTTATAAAAAATAGTTGTGTAATCAATGATAATTTAATTGGAAGAAATTGAATGTGTCTACTGCTGTTGTATGGGTGATAGGTCAGATAAATGTGTAGATATTTGACATTGAAATATAATTTTTATATCGATGATAATGAAAATTATGAAATATTAATATAAAAGATATCATTGTGAACTTGGACATTTAGATTTCTCTGTATAAAACTCTTGATAAATTGCAAAAGTTCCTATCTCTATATATATATATATTTTTTTTTTTTAATTATGAAATAATTAATATTTTCTAATGAAAAATTAAATTAATTCATATTGTTTTATCTAAAAATTGAACAAATTTCGTAATATATTAATTTCTGTTTGATTGAATTAATATTTTCATAATGAGATTTTTATATTTTGATGATTAAAAGAAATTTTTCTTTTGGATAAAATGAAAAAAATAAAAAATAGAAAATATATATACGTAATATTCTGATATGTATCAAGATTTTTATTATAACTAGAGCAATTATTATTTTTTTTTTTTATCATCAAAATATTATTATTGTATTTATGTACAGCATATTTTTTTAATACTAAATCCAGTCTTCTGATCATGATTATATTTTTTTTCTTTCTCTTATTTCGAATTGTTTCGTGTCGAAAATTAAAATTAAAATGCCAAAACACTTATGGGAGTTTCATCACCCACCATTTCATCATTTTCACTACTAGTCGAATGATTTACATCAACATTTATTGCAATCATATTTTTTTGTAAATTTATTTCTGTACTGTTCAATTCATCAGTATTATTTGCCAATTCTGATTTCGTATTTTCATCAGTATTTAATGTGTATTTCACTAAATCAACATTTTTTTGTTCACTTGGTTCTGTTGGTACTATTTCTTTTTTTATAAGTCGTTTATTTATTGCACTAACACGTTTCTCCGATTTATTTGATATAATTTCATTGAGCAAATCATCTTTTAAACAACATTGCGATTGAATACAACGTTTGCCACGACAACGTATTAAACAATCTGTCGTGTCACCATTGAATTTCATCTGAAAATTATTTATAATAAATTTTTATAATTGATATTTATAATGATTATTTATTGAAAATTTATTTTTCAACTTACTTTATAAAATTCAGGTTGTATCGTTACTTGAGTGATACCCATTTCAATAAAAAATGCCGTTACCTGATCAGTTATACTCGCATAAACCTACAATTAATTCAATGGTATTTAGAAGAAAAAAAAATCTATATATATATCTTTGTCTTAGTAATAATAATAATGATAATAATAATAATAATAATAAATATAAATGAAATAAAATAATTACCATTGGATCTAAAAATATTATGTGTGCAGAAGATATAATTTTTTCACCGGTCAATTGCCACACGTGAAGATCGTGAACGTTTACAATTCCTGGAAATGCCTCGAGTAATTCTTTTTTTAATGAGTCAATATTAATATGATTTGGAATTGTTTGTAACAGTATCATACACGATTCTCTCACTATTAAAAATAAAACAAGAAATTAAATTGAAAGATATTTATACAATTAATTTTTATATTTTAAATAAATTATTTCAATATAAAACTTACAATATGGATAGCTCAGAACAAATAAAGAAATAGCTGCAATAATTGCAAATACTGGATCGAAAAATTTAGCCAGATGCGCATCAGTTATATAAACGAGTATTGAAACAATCACAACGAATATACAACCAAGTACATCACGACACATTTCTTGTAAGCCTTGTCGTCTTGGTATTGCCAATGGACTTCTTCTAGTTGAATTGACTAATTTGTCTTCAGCACCAGAAGTTCCATTTGATATATTTCTATAATATAAAAGAATTTAATTCATTTTTTTTTCTTTTTCATTAAATAATGAAAAAAAAAAATTTCAAACATTAGCGATCCATACTTTTGAAGTACTAATTTACCATCCTTAGTAATGTGTAGAAACAATCCTTGATTGAATGTATATCCACCAATGATTAGATAGCAAAATGCATTGAGTAGTATTCCAGATATTCCTATACACATAACTGGCAATGGATGATGCATTTCATCAAGATGGTCAATATGAATAAGAGTTTGTAGTGCTTCCACTAATAATGAAAAACAAAATGATGCTAAAAATACACAACACACTAGCATTGTTAAAATATCAATTCTTGCCCATCCAAAGGTATTTTTCATTCGTCTATCCGAACATGAATGCTAAAAAGTAATAGAAATAATTAATATATTTTTTACTTCAACAGATTTTCTGTTAATAATTTAAAATAGAATATTGAATAAATAAAACATACAGTTGTATTGCTGGGTAGGGTTGGTATTGTAGATTGTATATTTTCAATTATACAAATTGATGAATTACCAACTGAACTGCATTGACTGTTACCTCGATAACTGTACTGATTACCATACTACAATATAAATAAAATAAATATAAATTTTACATATATTTTTTTACTTATTATAATTGATAAGTATTTAAAAAATATATTTATGAATTGGTACTTACTTTAATTGTTGCGATACACCCAACAAGTGCAATTATATTGCAAAGCATGTGATATGCATTGAGAAGTAATGTCAATGAATGCGTAACGTGACTGGCGATTATTTCAATAATAAAAAATGCTGTGGTGAAAAATAGTACGAGATATAGTTGTACGGGATTGAGTCGTCTGAACCAATCTTTTACAGCCATGATGGTGATGATGATGATGATGATGATGATTTTAATGTTCGTTCAATTGTCGACGCACGTTTGATCACGTTTTATCTCGTTGATTGAATAAATTTAGTGTGCAGTTGAGCGAATAAATTGATCAAGTTAGGTACTGATTTTTTCCTTTTATTTTTCGTTCTTTTTTCTTTATTGTAATTCTATATGTGTCAATGGTTGACCAATTTTACGGATAATATTCTGGGTCATTCCTAAAATAAGAATAAAAAATACATGAGAAAAACAAGATTTTTGAAAATCATGAATATATTTTTGAATGGATTGTGTACGATTTTCAATGATTTTATTTTATTTTATTCTTTTGCCACTTGTATATTAATAGAGATAACGTCACTTTGATGGAATTAATTTTTTTTTTTTATTTATGAGTGGTAATTTTATTTTTGATAGAGTGGATATATTTGATTAAATTCCTAGTGGTAGTTTAATTAATTATTATTTGAATTTTAATTGAAATTGTATAATGTTAATTGAACACAGGTAGGAAACAACATCAATCACTTAAATTTTTTTTCATTTCACATTCACAGATTTGATGACAAATTTATTTTATATTTTTTATTATTTTTATTTATTTATTTATTTTTTTTCCATATTGATACGTGTGATATTTAAGCCTATGCTAAACTCATATATATATATGTCCTCCTCTCATGATTTTTTCATGATTTGAATATAATAAAGAAAAAATGTAAAAAAATATGACTTTAATTTTTAAAGAAAAATTTCACGATGATCACGATTTTATTCTTCTTATCACGTAATGAATAAATATAAAATTATTTTAACATAATAAAATATCGGTAATAGAGAAAAGAAAAAAGAAAGGAGCGAGAGAAGAAAATTAAAAGAGAGAAAGGTGAAAAAAATGAATTCACTACACACTGAATGATGTACGAGTATTGGTATCTCAACGTCAACTGTTGAAACTTTCATGACACTTCATTGCCTAAAGCAACTACAAATCACAATTCATTATCTATATATATCCTGAAGTGTCAGAGTCAGATTTCTTTTTACATATTTTTCCGAAATTCCCGTCGTTTCACCTAAATGACTCATAAATATCGACGAAAAAATAAAATTTTTTTTATTTAGATTAGCATTACTTAAAAATCATCGACAATTTATTTTGCAAAATTATTTCACCAATATATTTTAAAATTAAAATTTACCATTTCACTTTAAAACTTGATTATTAATAGATAATTTTTCATGGCAATACATGATTGAATGCGTGTATAAGTAACGAAATTCAGTAGATATCTCATTCTTATATTTTTCAGTAAAGATAACATTTCTCAGATTACCTCAGAATATATTGAAAGAAAAGACGAAAGAAAAAATAAATAAATAAATAAATGAATATAATGTGGATAAAAAAAAAGAAAATATATGGAAATAATTAAACGAAAAATTTAACAATTAAATTTAATTGTATTTGAAATAAATGAATTATAATTTTTAGTTTTATTAACGTTGATTCAAATAAAGTACGTGGATAAATAAATATTATCAATTGTATAGGTAGATGTATTGTACTGGTATAAATGCGAATGATTACCGTGTAAGCGTTTATATTCATTGAAGTGTGTGTTGTGTATGTGCGATGATGATGACGATGGAAGGACGACTATATCAAAGCCCTAGTTACCAACATCCGGATCTAACCCGCGTGTTCACGAGGTTTTTATACAGTTGCTGATTGAATGTATACAGTTAGACAATATAGAGGACGAGAGGAAGAGAAAAAAAGAGAGAGAGAGAGAGATCATATAATAGAGATTACACTAATGAATTTTATCATTGTAAAAAAAAAAGCGAATAAATAAAATATATAGAAAATATAAAATGAAACTGAATTTTCACAATGAAAAGAAAAAAAAAAAAAAAGAGAGAAGAAAAGAAAAAAATAAATTAAATAATAAATATTTAATTATTGGGTTTAAATTATTTTTGACTTTATTTTTTTTTTTTATTCTTATCACTGCAACATTGGTTGATGTTCACTCACCTGCTAATTACTGTTAACACAAATAAACAAAAAAATGTACTGTTGTATTGTAATATAACGAAAAGTATAAGCGATAACAATAAATCATTATCATTTTGTATATCAATGATTTTCAACCACATTCAAAAATGACAATGATCATTAATTGTTATTGAGCGATATATTTATATATATTTTATTTATCGAATATTAATCAGGGAATTAATTATGCCAATGTACTTGTTACAATACATGTGTGTATGTATAATTTTTTTTAAATTTATTTTATCATGCATTTATTTAGTTATATCAAAAAAAAAAAAAAAAAAAAAAAAAACACTATTGATATTATATGAAGAAAAAAAATTTTCAACTTCATTGCAATTTATTTGTGTTAATTATATACTTTTTTTTTTTTTCTCTTTATCGAGTTTGTATTTTATTTGTTTGACGATTAAATAATTACACTTTCCGTCCGGTTGAGAGCAATTTCGTATCTCTGCTGACACACGGATTGGATAAATATAAATAATATGTAATGAGATTATATATATTGTATATATGAAATAAATCAAATGGTGTTAACTGTAACCTCACAACATTGTCGGTTAAGACTCGTAGTAAACTAAACAAAAAAAAAAATAAAAAAAAAACAAAAAAAAAACAAAACTAAATAAATAAAATAAAATTGAATGTAGGAAGGGGGAAAAAAAAAAGAAGAGATTTAATGTATGTTATACACACACTATTGTGTATATGTGTATGTTCCATCCAATGTTGAATAATGGGAACGATAAGCTTTACTAAATATTATCCGGTTGTTTAGTCACGCTAAAATTTTATACGGTATGGATAGGCAATGGAACAACAGTAGAGTAGTAATCATCCATCATTTCTTCAATAAAAATGATGAAAAAAAAAAAAAAAAACAAAAAACAAAAAACAAAAAAAAATTAACAATGAAAGAAAATAGAAAGTAAAAGATATTGCCTTTATTTACTGAATGTATTCACATAATTTCATGATTTTTTTTTATTTGTCATTTACTTATTGTTTTTTTGTTTTTTTTTTTTTTTGGTGAATTAATTCGCATGAAATTGAAGTTATGAGAATGTGATTCGTGAAAATGGAGTTTTAATATAAATTTAAACTTACATATCTCACACGCAAATGAATAAAATTATTGTGTTTAAATTTGATCAATCAGTGAATGCTTACCTCGTGTTAAATATCCAGGTACTGATAACGTAGCAGTTATTGAACTATTTATCTTATTTATTATATCAGTGAACATTGATCAAATGAAATGAAAAAAAATAAAAAAAATAAAAAAAATCTATTGAGGTTTGTATATCGCATTGGATAGTGAGATATGATTTAAGATATTTTTCATTTATTAATAATCTATAAATAAAAAAATAATGATAATGAGAATAAAAGTACAAAGGCGGCTTAAAAACGGTTTTCCCTTTTTTATTATCATATATAGATCATATATTTTCTGAAAACACTTAATATATCGCACTTATTATAATAAATATCGTAAATTATTGGACACTCTTTTATTGTGGGTTTCATTTTTTTTTTATTTTACCATAAAATAGTGGCAAAATTTAATTCATCGCGATAATTGCTTACCGAGCTACGTTATTTTCTGTTTCTTTCTTATTTGTTATTTTTTTTTTTTTCTTTCTATACATCGGCTTTCCCATTTAAGTTATAAATAAAAAAATAATTTCACGTTCATAATATTGTGTCGCGACGTGTGATAGAGATTAAAATGAAAAATTAAAAAAAATAAGAAATAAAAAATGGATAAAAAATAAAAAAAGGAAAAAGATTTTTTCATTTTTAAATTCAATTATTGACGTGTTTTTTTTTTTTTTTTTTTTTTTCTCTTTCTATTGAGATTTTGGGTGTGCAGTGAATTATGATTTATCGCGATTTTAGGTTTGACGAGTATAATTCAATTGTTTACATAATTCATCTTATGTATTCTCATATATAAATATGAAATATTGACAATTGATCGTGGGACATTTTGTTTTGTTATTTTCATTGTGTTTTATAAACACGTACTATATTATTTATCTCTCTTGTTTTATAATAATAAATTTTTTTTTTTATTTTTTTTTGGTTTTATTATATTTTTTTTCTCATTAATTATAATATTTATTTTTCAATTATTTAATTTATTTATGTTGTGTATATAGATATAGTTGTGATAGAGAGGTCAATTGGACTGGGGAATGGGAGGTAGGGAGGGGGCGCATTTTTTATTTTTTTTCAGGCAGGTTCCATCCAATTACAGATATATTATATCATAGCAAACATCGTGACTATTTACAATAAATACAGTCGATTAATTATATAAATAAAATATATATCGTTATAGTATAGTTATTTTTTTTTTCTCTCTGGTTTACAGCAACACGTGACGGTAAACAATCGGATCAGCGGCAAAATAGCATAAAATTTCTACCTAGGTAGTGGTCGTTAGCTATAGCGTGGGCTGAATTGTGCTCTTTTTCTCTCGATTTACCCCCTCTGTCATCACATATACATTGACACACACGCACGCACATTACACACACACGCATTCAATTAATTTTGTTATTTTTTTTTGTTTTTTTCCTGTACTTTTTCTCTTTTTTTTTTCACTCAATTCGTTTTCCGGTAGTCGATAGTATGTATTTCTCTCATGAACGCGTGCTAATTCATTTAATCCTGATAATTGAATTGAACGGTGGACAGAGAGCGATTTAATTTTCTTTCTAGTTTTTATTTATTTTTTTTATTTCGCCATTCTTTTTATATTTTCATCTTATCTACCAGGCCATTTTCACGCTCTTATTTTCCGCGGTGTTTTACATTTTTTCATGTTACGTGTGCTAATACCACTCTGGAATTATTATGATCTTGAATAAAATTATAATCTTTGATCGCCCTCTCTTCATATTTTTTTTTCTTTTTTTATATTTACTGTTATGTTGTGGATAATCTACCGCGTTAATCGAAATGTTTCATTATATTATATATAAATTATCAGGATATTCATCCACTTTTTTTTCGCCCTTTTCTTTCTCTTTTTTTATCTTTAATGAATGTACAAATGAAAAAATAGAAAAATTATTTGTGACTAAACGCGATATAATAAAACTTCATGGAAGTTGGAAAAAGCGATCGAATTTTATTTTTTAATTTTAAAAATTTTTTATTGTTTAATTTTTTTTTGTTTTAATTTTCTAAAATTTCTTTGTTTCTCTTTTATTATGTTCAATTATTATTATTATTATTTTTTTTTCTTCTTTATTTATTTTCTAATGACATGCCGCGTAGATTTTCGATTTATAATTTGACACTTTAATGTTTGAAAAATAACCGATATTCAATTATTTATTTATTTTTATTTTTTATTCGTTTACTGGTCGCATTGACAGTAGAAAAATTGGAATTTTCCACTCAATTGTTTCAGTTAAGAATTAAATATTTACGCGGATATTTTGTTTCTTCCTCTTTATGGAAAAAAAAAAAAACAAAAAAAAAATCGATATACGATTGAAGTTGTGTGGATATTGTCAAAAACATGACACGTACATATTAATATATATATGTATATATATACCCATATAATTTATGGTAAAATATTTTACCAGTCAGTTTCTTTATTCACTTGCATTTTCAAATTCCACGTATTTTTCATTTCTTGTTATGCGCGTTATTTAACAATAACAATATTTGTGAATTTTATCTATCAACTAATTTTTATACACTTAATATTATAATTCAATATATATATATTTATTTATTTTTTATTTTTTGTTTTTTTCGACAATGTCGCACTCGTGCATCACCTATCTAATTGATAAATTGGCGTTACGCTTTCACGCATTAGTTTTTTTTTTCTCCCTTTTTTTCCGGCCTTTCTCTCAATTTTCATTGACAATATATCACACATTTTCACTTGTTTTTGTAAAAAGTCAGAAATAAATGCAATTTATTAATTTAAAAAAAAAAAAAGAGAAAAATATATATATATGTGGGTGTGTGTATTCAAGAGAAAGAGAGAAAATGTTGGGGTGAAAAATAAAGATAATCGGGCAAAATTTTTTTCTTTTCTTTTTTTTTTCTATCCATTGGGCCATTGCAATGATGGACAATAAATCGTAAAAATTTCAATTGAAATGTCCATCAGTTCAATATTGATATATTTTAGTAACTTCGTGAAGAAAATTTTTTTTTTTTTGTTATCCATTATTCAGCAAGCTCAAATATGTATGTGTAGTACGTATTATAGTATACCGGCATTCAAATCGACATAATTACTTGGTAAAATAATGTATTCATTTTTTTGTTCAGAAAAAAAAAATTTCGACAATATTTTTTTTGTTCTTTTTTTTTTTACTTCATTCATTACCCTCATTCAAGATCAGTTTGTCGATTTTTCGATACGCCGATTATTTATTTATTTACTTGTTTATTCATTTGAATTAAATATTAATCTTATAATATATCACTTAGTTTTTTTTTTTTTTTTTTACGCAGAGAATCATTGACATCTCAATGTAACTTCTCGATATTTTCGAGGAGCTATGGACGCTATAGCGTTATAATCTTTGATTAGTTGTCACATTATCACTTAACACGGCTAAGTAGTTTCTTGTCTCTCAATTACCTCCAAAAAAATTCTTTAGTTGTTCATATTTTTCACCTTGGGGGTAATTGCTTTATAATTTTATCAATTTTTTTATTTTCTTTTATTTTTTTGATAAATATTTTTTGTTTTTTTAGCATTGCACCAATTTTTTATGATTAATTTTTTTCTTTTATTTTCATCACTGAAGGAGAAAAGCACCACTTTATAATTTAAACACGATATTAATACACGTGATTCTTCACAGTTTACATAATCAAATTGACGATGGATACAATTCAATATTATTTTTGTTTTTTTCCCATTCACAATTTTATATTCACTCATATTTGTATATTTAAACACGAAAATTTTCGTCATCTTGATGTATATACATTATTCGTGATTGTATATTTATTCATAGTGAAAACTTGATGTGGGAATATTGCGCGAGTGTGTGCATGAGTGAATGTGTTGCATTCAAATATATATATTATTAATTCGGTGGATGATGAATAGTTGATCTATGGCCATTCGTCAATGAAATTCTCTGTTCCCAATTGTATCTTTTACTCGTTCCTTTCTTTTTTTTTTATTTTTCATTTTTCTTTCATCTTTCATCTTTCAATTTTGTATTTTTCATCGGCCATCATTCGTCAATGTAAAGCTAATTTTTATTGACTAGGATTATCATTATTTATTTTTATTTAAAAAAAATTTAATATTGACAACACTAAAAAGACCAACTGACCAAAAGACAGTGACATTTTTTCTTTTCACAGCTATTGGAATTTCCATCTTCTTGGTATTTTCTCGTTCAAAATATTCATATTATTTTTCATATTTATCCTTATGATATTTCATGATCATCCAATGGCAATTCCCACAAGTACAATTGAATTTTAAATCAGATTGAACGCCAATTATTATTCATGCATATTAATCTCTCCACTTTTACATACATGTATATGTTTATATATTTATACTTTTGTTTTTCTTTTTCTGCGAGAAATTTTTCATTTCACCCAATACATTCAGTCAAATTAATAAATTGTGAATCATATACATGATACACAATATTAATTAGTACCTTAAACACTATAGGGAGGGGCTTTTACAATATAACGTTAGTGTTTTTGGCATCTTTGAAATACACAAATAGACTTTGGTATAAAATTTTTTGATAGTGTGTTTAGCGTATGTATGTATGTATGTTTGTATTTATGCATGTATGCATGTATTTTATTTCTTATTTTTTATTTTTATTTATATTTTTCAATGTATGATTCATACATTCGCATTATCAGCGATATATTATTTATCGTTTTCTCCGACATCTGTTACAATATGATAAGAAATACGTTGTTGATTCTCTAGCAGAGCCCATTGAGTCGCCAGTGTTTACAAACTGTTGATATCCCTCTCCTCCTACGTCGTTTTTTACTCGATGGATCTGCTGCCTTTTTAACAAATTTAATATTGTATGGATCTTCAGCTAATTCAGGATACAATTGTGCATCATGAATGTATTCGCCTTCATAATTTGACGCAAAACCGTGTTTGGCTATTTCATTTTGTTCAGCCGCCATCCATTCAATAGATGTAGGTGTATTTGCTTTTAGAGCTTCGCGTTCACGATGCCAAGCTTTACGTACTGCTGTTGCTTTTGCATGATGAAGTAATCGTTGTTTTTCTTTTTCAACAGTTGTTCCATATCGTAAATTGACAACATAACTTGCACCGTGAATTTTAACGTCAACACTACTCCCACTGCCATTTTCATTTTCGTGAAATGTCGTGTTAACTTGGCCACCAAGACGTTTTAATTGTCCACGATCATCGCCCGATTTCCATGTTTCCTCTTTTACAAAATAAAATGCATCTTGTTGTGCATTATGAACGACAAATGTGAATGGCAAAAAGTATGATCGATTAAATACTGTTGTAAAAACATCGCGATAAATTTGATTGGCAGCTGGTACACTTGATACAACGGCTTGTCCGTCTGCTGTTCTTGATACGAGAATACCTTGACCAAACGGTGGATCAGATGCTGCACCCAAACGATTTGGTATTAATTCACTTGGGTCTTTTTTCAATGCTGATCTCGGTGGTGCTAAGAGACTCGCACCGTCACCCGAATGTCGTTGGGCAATATGCGCGAGAAAACCAGATTGAACCCCAAGATTACGGTGTTTCTTTTTACCACTGAATATCAAAGCTTCGGGATTTAATGATTGTGGTACAATGCTGTCAGGCAGTTCATTGGGGAATAATTGTGGAGCAAGATTCTTCAAATCGTAACCAAGAAGTGAAAGCCATGATATGTGATCTGTAGGAAACAGAAAAAAAAAAAAAAAAAAAAACAATGATGAGTATAACACATTTATAAGAAAATTATAAATCACCCTTAAAGTATACAATTTAACAAACCTGTTGGTTGATTGCGCTCTTCACTGTGCCTTACGTCAATTGGATCATTTCCATTGAATCTGTACAAATGTAAATGAGTTGGAGTTGCAACTCGATCAACAACATTTTCCCATAGAGGTGACATCCAGTGGCCAATAAGCGGATCATAAACTTTACCATTTGGCATATGAACTAGTGTCGTTGCCTAATAGAGATGAAGTTGAAAAAAAAAAAAAAAAATATGGGATAATTTTAATTTTATCAATAACATTAGTTATATATTAGTCTGAGAGAAAATTATAATTAAAATATTGATAAAAATATTTTCACACTACAAACCTTATCTAAAAGTCCACCACAAAAATCAACGGGTAGATAAATATATGGATTAGAATCATATACGATATGACCGTATGGTGATCGCATAATTTCTCGAATTCCTTCACCATATTGATTAAACACCATAATTGGTGTGCCACATTGATCTGTGGCAATATAATATTTATGTCGATATATTTGTGCATAAATAAGATGGCCCCTGTCATCATAAATTAATGACATTAATTTATTATCACGTGGACTGTAAATTTGACTGACCTCGTACGGTCTCTTTTGATTATTATAAAAGAATTGTGTTATATTTGCGTAATTATCTTTGCGTGTTGCCAAACGATTCATATGATCGTAATAATAACGTACATCAAATCGTCCTTTTTTCACAGCGCGAATAAGTAAACCTTTTGCATTATAATTAAATCGCTCTTCACGTGGATTTTGTACAACTTGGCCTCTATTATCGTATTTATATAATCCATCGCCAAATTTAACAATTCTACCCATTGAATTATATTCCATTGGAATTGTATTACCACGATATGTTAATGATAACATATTTCCATTACCATCATATTTAAAGCCCCATGGTTCTGGTGCTTCAACGCCCGTTAATTGTCCATCCGAATCCCATGAATAATTTTTGACATTTGTATATGTATTAACGCCAACATTACTCGTATCTGTACGTGTTTGATTAATTCGTCCTTTTGAATCATGAGTAAATTTCATTCGAAACACGAGTAAGCCACGCATTGTTACAGTTACTTGTGTTTCCAAAAAATATTTATCAGTAATACGTGAAAATACGGCATCACCATCGTATACAATTGTCTCATTTGGGGCAATTTTCATTACTTTGAATTGTCCAATTTGTTCGAGTGCACCAGTTTTTTGATTGTAAGCCAACGTATATGATGGTAATGTTTGACCACCAATTCTACCTTGTACAGCAATTAATCGATAATTCGCATCATATTCAAATGTAAATTTAGCATTATTTAAATTAGTAATAGCTTCAAAATCAATACGCTCTTCAACTAATAATCCTGCATTATATTGATAATCCCATTTGTATTCAATATCTTTTTCTGTATGAATTACTTCAGATGGTAAACCACTTTCAGTGTATCTTATTTCACTTTTACCGTCACCATGAACGACCTCAGATAATTGGCCCCACGGATGATAACGATAAACAATACGTGCACCATCACCAGGAAATACAGTTTGCAGTAAATTTCCATCGTGACTGTAGTGTTGTAAATAAGAACGTGTACTGCCTGGTGGTGTATAAGTGACACGTAAAAATCCCAATGACGCTTGACATGAGAAGGAATGTCTTGTACCCGCGGGTAATATAATATGACGTAATCCACCATTATCATCGTATTCAAATGAAAATTCACGACCGCTTGCCAATGTAATTTTTGATAGCATATTAAAATCATTGTAGAGATAACGTTTAGTTCCATCTTGACTGTTTGTCACTTTCGCCAATCGTCCACGACTATCATAGCTGTAAGATTCATTTGATGCACCCCATTGCCAACTCTGAATTCTATTGAATCTGTCATAAGTGATATTTAAACTGTGTCCATATTCATGTGGTTGCCAACTCAATGGTAATCCCGACAAATCGAATGTCACATTTAATAATGGATTTGATGGCTGTCCATAAAATGTTTCACGTCTCAATAATTGTTCATATTTAATGCCAATTACACGCGAATCATTTACCCAAATTTCACGATTCAATGTCTGCTGTGGATGACTGACATCACCAACAAGATTGTAAGCAGTTGTCATTGTGTTGCTCAATTCTCCAAGAGTTAAAACTTGATAGCTCCACATCGGTAGCATTTTAGCTTCAACTGGTAATGCTGCCTCAAGCAATGGATGTTTAGTTGTTGCTGCACTCAAAACTCTACCGCCACTTGGTAAAATAACTTCTAAACTGCTATTAGTAAATGCAGTTGCCTTTTGGATTTTTGCCCCGTCTGTTATTGTCAATGTATTCGTGTCTTCTTTCTTCATTTTATATTCAATTATACGATTTTTATTTGTTTTTGCCAATGCCTGTAAGAGAGCTTCAACTTTTACTGATAAACCCTCGTCATTTGATAAACCAGATGTTAATTTTATTTTTTCACCAGTTGGTAATATTACATCAGAGACACGTCCCAAATTATCATAATTATAAATAAATGTTTCACCACCACCCGATCGACTTGTTAATAATCCAGTTTCACTATCGTAATCCAATGCAATTTCTGAACGTCCTGTTTCAGTTAATTTCACAAGAAAACCTACCGCTGATATTTTCAATTCTGATTTATGATCTTGTGTATTTTCAATTGAACTAACAACACCACTGTAATCACGTAAAAATGTTATTTTATTTCCAGCTCCATCTGTAACTGTTGATAATTTACCAAAACTCGTATTTTTACTGTATAAAAATGAATATCTCGTTGTACCAGTTGTTAAATCTTTTGTCGCGGCATGTTGACCATAACGATTAAATACGTAAATTTCATTTGATGGTGGGAATGGTATTTGAAATTCACCGCTTTCATCTAAATTCGGTAAATACGGTTGCAATGCAAGTATATGAAGACTACCTTGATCTGCTACATGAAGTACACCATCAGGCGAAACAGTTAACGCGGATATTGTTGTAAATTTTGCATTTGATGACAATAATGTTTCTGTACTACTTGTATCATCAGTACACGAACATGTATCAATATTTTTTGTACTTGGCGTTGTATTGTTACACTCACACTGTCCGCGAATATGTTCTTGCATTCGTCCAGCGTAATGTGACATTTTTCCAGCTGAATCAACAACACGAATTGAATTAACACGGTGTGAATCACTGTCAGCAATATAGAGTTCACCAGTTGGACTAAAACTCACAGCCAATACAGTGCCCAACACTCCATCAGATTTTTTAATTGTTGTTGCAGCAGTTGAATTAATTTTAGTCATTATCCCGCCATTGTTGGCATTGCTAGTACAATGTAATGTCGTACCAGCGACAACGCGTACTTTTAAATCGCTCGTTAATTTTAATACCAATCTGTCATCAATAAAGTGTAATGTTCCATCGAGTGGACTCAATGTTAAACCCGTTGGCCATTGGAGTTGTGCTTGATGTGCAGGTATTGCACCAACACAAGGTGCTGGTGACCAATGATTGTGATGTCCATGATGTCCAACGAGTGTATGAATAATTCCACGTGGATCAACTGCTCTTATATTAGTACCGTCTGCAATATACATTGTTTTATCAGCCGCAATTGCAATGCCTTTTGGATGTGCCAGTTTTGCCAATATTGCCGGTCCTTCATCGCCACAATGTCCCTCATCACCCGGTAAACAACGTTCACCACTTCCAACTACCGCTTCAATATTAATACTTGGATCGGGTTCTTGTTCAAGTGACAATGCTTTGAGTATCTGATGTTTTTCCGGATCGCTGATATACAAATGACCATCAGCCGGTGATACACACAAATAGTATTGATATGCAACTTGTGTTGCGCTGAGTATTAATACTGTGTAAACATTGCCTTCGGGTGTTATTCGACGGACAAGATTAAAATCACCAACATAAATACTACCATCGGGTCCACTTGCCAGTGCAACTGGTGTTAATAGTCTTGCATCTTTGGCTAAACCATCGCAATTTTCACACACAAGATTGCGTTGCAGACCCGTTCCCATTACAACTTCTACTGTTCGTGGATATTGTTTAAAGTGAAGGGTTGAACCGTCACCTTTTTGCAATATTCCCTCGTGAAAATTGTAATGATGATGAATATCCAAACCCCAACCACCGACATCAGATATATCAACGTCAAAACCTTGCAATGTCGCAGTTTGCGTTTCCCAAATAATTGATGGACACGTTGAGTGTTGATAACCAACAGATATTCTTGCTTGTGCAATTCCATAAACTTTTTGTTTATACACATTGCGTTTATTCCATGCAAAGGTATGGGTTAAATTGGGATCGGCTTCATAAGTTTTTGTATGAACTGAACCTTCTATTTCAACGTGAACATGAACGTGTGTAAGAGATTTAGGAATAAATGGTCCCGTCATCTGCATTCGAACTGTTGAAAGATAACCCGCTGCTTGACTGCTCTGATACATTAAGTGAACATTTGAACCGGGAATTGGAATGCTCTCTTGAACAATCTATGAATGGATAAAAAAAAAAAAAAATTAATAAATAAATTTAATTACTGATATTGATAGATGGAAAATAATTATTTTATAATTATTTTCTTAAAATTCTTCTATTATTATTATTATTATTAAAAAAAAAATTTTTTTCAGCTATTATTTTGATTTTATACCTGGGTCTCTGCCAAGACCAAACTTTGTCCAGGCAATCCACCAACTTTTTCTGGCATCCATGTACCAACAATAATTGGTCTGAGTGTTTCATGATCGTGTTCCATACACGGTCCATTATCAACGAGAAGTCCCATAGACAATCCTGGAAAACCTAATACCATTTCATTTAGTAAATATATATATATATATATATATATTTTGAATAAGAAAGAAAAAAATTTTCTAATAAATGCTGATGATGAAATCGTGACTATTGATGATTTAAATAAATATTTATATGGCTATTATTGATAACAAGATAATGACAGATGTATTTAATGTACAAACAAGATGAAATTATTATGATATAATATTATTTAAGTGTGTGAATAACATGGAAAAGGCTGAAATAGGGTCAAAGTACTTACCAACAGCTGGCCTAGGCGGCTGGTTGGATTTATAGGACTCGCCTTTCTCAGGTAGTGTCATTACAACTGGTGGCAATACGACAATTTGATTCCACGGTACAAACACTGTTCGTGTAAGAGGGTGAAAGGGATTGCGTTGGAACTGAAGTGTCACAGCACCACCGCCATTGACAAGGATATCGAACCTGATTTAGACACGCAATAAACATTAGTGAAAATGAGAGATATGTTGAGAGAGAGAGAGAGAGAGAGAGAGAGAAAAACAAATTCAGATAGTTATATTGACAGATTGAATAGGAGCATGAGTGAGTTGGTAAGAGGAATCAATCAGTTTGAATTGATTTACTGTGATAACGGTCAATGCTTATGTGATGGTACTTTATACGTAATTGTAAGTGTTTTACATTACGTATGGCATTTAATTAATTTCTACAATCAAATTTATACATAATAATGATCAATAAATCACAATATATCAATTGTAATATATTTATTAATTAAAAATATATTTTATAGATGAATATTAATTTGACATTGTATGTTTGTGCTATTATATATATGTATCTCTCGAGAATTTCGAAGGATTTAATTAGCATAAGAGACGTTGATAAATTTTAATCCCTATAATACTCTAAATGTGGTCGTAATTAGTGAGCTATTGACAACATTGAATTGAATTTTGACAACATTTCTATCCATCATAGATATTTAATTCATTATATTTTCCAATAATCCCACTTGCTTTTGTTTCTCAATCTATTATTTTCATTAATATACATAATATCACTGAATAATTATCGATATATAAAATATATTATTAAATACTTACCATCCACCAGCTCTTGTCAATGTAAATCCAAAGCGTGATGTTCTATCGACTGAAACTCGTATTCCTACTATTCCAAGTCCATCCTCAGTTACTACTTGGCCCCGCATCACTGCCACTCGGCTGTTACAAATTTAATATATAATATACATATCCTCTAATTATTTACATTCATTTTTTTTTCTTTTACTTTTTTTTTTTTTTTTTTTTTTTTTCGTTTTTTCGTTTATTGAAGGAAAATGTTATATAATGCGGGAATGCTGATTCGATTTTATATTTTATGTATGTATAAATACATATATATATATATGGGTGTAAGTGTGTGTGCGTATAAATATAATAGTAGTAAGGGAAAATGTCAAGCTTCGCGTCCGGATGCTTGAAATTTCTAATGACGCTCTCGAGATCTCGTTATCAAGTTTATTAAGTTTCACGAAGGATGCTGGAGCGAAGTGGCCCCGACGTTTCTTAAGAACGTACTGGCACGAACAAGTAGAAAACGAATTTTAAATTCAAGGAAAAGAAGTAGAAGGAAAAGATGAAGATGAAGAAGAAGAAAAAGAAGAAGAAGAAGAAAAATATACTAATACAAAGAAGGGATGAAGAAATGCAAGTAGAGAATGTGGAGTCAGATTAAATAATAGAAAATAATAATAATGAGAATAATAAGTATAAGAAAGAAGTAGGAGATTGTACGAGTTTGGATGAAAAAAAAAAAAAAAAAAAATGAAAAAAAAGGATGAGAAGAAAAGAGACGTATATTTGTGTGCCATTGCGCAAAATACATCAGTGCAATACCGATTTTGTGGGTAGTTCGAATCAGCTTTCCCGGTCAACGATTCTATGCGATTTAATATTCTCACTTTGGCTTGGTGGTATATAACGATGCGCGCACAAATCGATAAAATGCTATTGCCGCCAAACGTTGTGTGCTTGCCATCTCGCTCGAGATAGTAATGCTCGATCGGGTCCGAATTTTGAAGCGACGAGCGGAACAAATAGATTTTACAATTGAACAATGGAGAACGAGCGCGATAACTCGACGCTGATATACGAAATATACATATACAGATATATACATATTTTTATTTAAAATTTTCACGAGTAGTACGCAAGGGAAATTCGAGTTGGCGCGAATATTTCGATTTACCTCTGTGAGAATATTCAATCATTCGATTATATATATTTATATATATCTTTTTTTTTTTTTCAAACTGGAAAACGAAAAAAGAAAAAAAAAATGAAAAAAGTAAGTGAAAAATAAAAGTGAAAAAATAAAAATAAAAAAATTCCATCCCAATAGTAGGGTTGATATATTTTCTTTTATAATTTATTATTATTATATAATATTATTATTATTATTATTATTATTATATTATTTATGATAAAGTAAAAATAACATGCATATATTATATATATAGACGTAAATGTATATGATAAATTGAAAATGGGTATGTGGTAGTGATGGTGATGTTGGTAGTAGTGGTGGGTGTGTGATATAAATGGGCATTAGGTAATAGGTTCAATTGTCAACATGGAGAAAAATATTTTTTGGATGACTGCATAAAAAAATTTTAAATGTCATTATTAAAAAAGCATTGGAATTATTTTAAGCAATCATGTGTGTGCTTGAATATAATGAAGAAAAAAAAAAAAAAAAAAAAAATGTTATTTTCTTTTTTTTTTCCATTTATAATAATAATAAGGATAAAAGAAATTTTTATATATATATATATATGTGTTATATGCAAGTAAAGATGAATAAGGTTTTTTTTTTTTTTTTTTTTTTTTTCATTATTATGTGCACGAATAATATAACAATAGAAAGTTGATATATACATATATATTTATACATATACATACATATATATATATATATATATATATATTGTCAACGAAAGAAAAAAAAAAAAGAAAAAAATGGAAAAAAATAAAAAAATTCCGAGCTCGTGGAATATTCAATTTTCACTGCATACATAACAAGCTGTACAAACATTATGCATTTATATATAAAAAATATATATAATGTATTTATATATGTATATATATTTATTGAATTATGATATAATCGATTATATCAATTTAGTCCCTAATGGACTGCGAACAGGGTAAGAGAGAGTATTATGTAGTGTTATTTCTTGGAGGATCGCACTCCCCAACATTGGTTGATCTTCATTACCCGCGTTCCACTCCAATCACGTGCACTAATTATACGTATAATAATTGATAAATATATAAATATGTAAAAAAATAAATAATATCAAATCAAATATATCACTACTATGATGATTAATATTTAAATATTATCATTGCAATATTGTATAGTTTCATTTATTCATCTATTTATTTATTATTTATTTATTAATTTTTTTTTTGGTTTTTGTTTTTGTTCTTGTTTTATTTTTTTATTTTTTTTTTTTTGTTATTACGGCGTGCCACATTATCGTTGACTTGGGGATCAATACAAGCCGGAGTGATGATCCTCCAAGTACTAGCACAGCGAGGTGGCAGGCACTGTCGTCAACTACTATAAATATAATGATTTAAAAATTTTAATAACGTATGATAATAAAATTTAAAATTGAGTAACGAATAAATTATAGACAGAAATGAGACAGTCACGTATCAATGATGGGATTGAGAATATAAAAAATAAAAATATAATTATAAATAAAAAAAAAAATCAATAAATAAATAAATGAATGAAAAAAAAAAAAAAAATATCAACGTAATTCGTATTAATTTATGATAAATAATGAAGAAATATGTCTGAAAAATAACATTTAGATATGTTAATACAGACACCAACCTAGAAATTAATTTTTTAAAAATCAAGAAAAATAACACGGGCCGGTGTATCATACGCGAATTTTTTTTTTTTTTTTTTTTTTTTTTTTCTGTAACTCTATTACGTTTGTAAAATACTTTATAGTATATTCCTTTTTTTTTTCCGTGATTTGATTTTTAATTCATTTTCTGTACTTCCTTTTTCTTTTTTCCTTCTTTTTTTTTTGCTTCGTCATTGTAGACAAGGAATGAACGCGACAGTTGCAGTTAATAATAGTAATAATAGTATTCAGTCGCAGTATAGTGGCAGTCGTGGTAGTAGTAGTAGTAGTAGTAGTAGTAGTAGTAGTAGTGATACTAAGTGATGAGGTCCATCCGCAATACACAGAGGAAAATAATAATTGGATTTTATTGCCGACAAATGCGTGCACAAACATGCCTTGTTTTCTGTATTATTTTTTTTGTTTTATTTATCTCATTATTTAATTTTCAAAAAATTCATTTCTCGCCCCTGTCACTCTTTTCCAATACTAAAAGTTTCATTCGTTATTATTATTATTATTATTGTCATTATTTTTTTCTTATCTGTCCCAATACAGAAGTGAAAATAAACGTATCCAATATATTAAAAATTAATATAAATCGAAGTGCCACTAATTAATAATTTTTTCTACGTAAATCACTCAGATATTTTAAAAACTATTAACAATTTTTTTTTTTTTAATTTTTTTTTTTCTAATTTTTTTATTATTGGTATTTTTTTTTCTTCTAAATCTCCGAATTGGACTAATATAGACAGTGGTGAATGCCAGATAAATGATTGTCAGAGGGTGATTATTTTTTATTCACTTTTGTTTTTTTATTTTTCTATCTAATTTTTTTCTTTTTTATTTATTTTGATTTTTTACAATTTTTTTTTATTTTTTCATTATTTTTTTTGGTTTTGGAGTGGATATAGACAATGGGATAGACAGACACAAGGTTTTGAATTTTGGGGTTTATTTGGAATAGGGTAAAAGTTTTGGCACATTGTTATAGACGATGATACAGAGACGTAGACAATGGACAAAGGAGAGAGTGTGAATTTTCAAGGGTGAATGTATATATATATAAATATATATATGTCAACAGATACAATAAATTTTTTTTTTTTCTATTATTTCATTTTTCACGTTGCATTTCAATGACTCGATTATGGTAAAAAAAAAAAAAAAAAAAATTCTCTTGCTCTACTTTTCTCGGCAATAATTTATACGAATTAATTCCACAATTATATAGAATTGAATTATTTTTCACACTTTTTTCTCTTTCTTTTCTTCTTTTCTTCCCTACTTTTTTTTTTTTTTTTTTTTTCATTTTGTTTCCTTTATTATTATTAATCAACTATAAAATATGATTATTATACATATAAACGAATATATATCTGAACAATACTGTAACATAATGAAAAAAAATTTTTCAATTTGGAAATTAAAATAAACTCAATGAAAAGAGTTTCGAGTGTCGTTGGCGCGCAATTTTATATATATTGTCATAATCTGCGAATGTGTATTACAGAAATGCAAAAAAAAAAAAAAAAAAATGAAAAAAAAAAATAAAAGACAAAAAAAGAAGAAGAAGAAGGACGTTTATTGTAGAC
The DNA here is from genome assembly GCA_963920625.1 of Dinocampus coccinellae. NCBI lineage: Eukaryota > Metazoa > Arthropoda > Insecta > Hymenoptera > Braconidae > Dinocampus > Dinocampus coccinellae. The sequence goes on from OY987184.1 coordinate 18,657,451, forward strand.
AAGGTTCAACAAGGATATACACAGATTTATACAAGCCTCGCAACACAAAACAACACAAGACAAAACATAAATTATTTATATGTATTTTTTTTTTTATTTCTTATTATTATTATTTTTTTTTTTTATTAATTATTTGATTAATTAATCTAACAGGACTAAAACGCACTAAGAGGACAAGAAGACAAGACATAACATAAAAATGATAAACAACAATCAGACAACAAATCACATATAGACACAGAGATATAGCTCGTACAATTCGTACACAATGTACGTGTGATAGGAAGTTCATCGCAGCTCCGGCCACATTTTTGTACATTTATATTTTATATTCTATTTACTATCAATTATTATTTTTTTTTTTTTCGGTACGGTTTATTAGCAATCAATTGTTGTTACTGATGAGTGAATGATAAGAAAATGAGAAAAAAAAAAATAATTTATTGAAATTTTTATGTATTGACAATATAAATATTGAAGAAAAAAAAAAAAAAAAAAAAATTTTATGTAGATATAAATTTATTTTTATAATTTTATAACTTGTACATATGAGATCAACACAGACCGGAGCTACGGAGACTATGAGCGGCCAAGAGCCAAAGTAAAATTGGTGACAACAAGCGTTCAAACTTTTAGCAACGCAACAATTTAAAAATAGCAAATCAATTGTAATAAATGAAAAAAAAAAAAAAAAAAAATTAAAGAATAAATAATTTAATTATTATAAATATAAATATTATTTTTATGATTGAATCAAATTATAATTTTGAAGAAATAAATTGTAGAAAATCATTGAAAATAACACGCAAAAAAAAAAAAAAATTATCATAATAAAAAATAATTAAAATACAAATCAATATCGAGCAACAACAAAATTTTAATCATTTACATAATATATACTCAACAAAAAAAAACATAATAACAATAAATTAATAAATAATAATTAAATTATAATAATATTTAAATAGCAGAAGAAATAAAAATTTAAGAGGCAAGCCAAAAAGTATATGGAGCAATTATGAAAAAACATGTAAGATGATTTGTACGAGCGACGATGCATAGATGGTTGGACATGAACGTTTTGTATTGCTTTTTCTTTTTTTTTTTTTTTTTTTTTTTTTTTTAATGCGAGAGCTTAGCTGCAACTTACCACGGTGTAAAGGAACTCCAGAACGCACTACGTGTGGGAAAAAACCAACGAGAAGAAAGGACGTTACCACGGTCACAGAACCCGCACGTGGGCGGGGGCAAAAAAAAAAAAAAATGATGCACGTACGTAACATTGCACACCCGAGTAACATTATTCGCAATCAATTTTTCCTTTTTCCTATTATTTTTTATAAAAAACAAATGTCTTTTCATTAACAATTAGTTATAATTTATTATTAAAATTTCTTATAATTTTTATTTATTATTTTGAAATAAAAAAAATAATAAAAAAAATCAATATTTACTAATGCTCAATAAATCAATTTAATAATTATAAAAATTGATTGAGAATATCAGTCATTTCAATTCTGAATCATTCAGACATTTACAATTTATTTAATTAAACAAATCTTGTTTTTTTTTTTTTTTTTTTTTTTTTTTACAACTCCTACTTTCATTATATTATTGTATAGCATTTTTTCATTTATTTTCATTTTTCTTTCATGCTTTATTTCTCCCTCTCCCTCTCTTCTTTTTTTTTTTTCTTTCTTTCATACCAAATATCCGGAATTTGAACAGAATTCCATTTCCGATTCTCTGACAAGCGACATATATATATATACATTTTTTATTTTTAAATAAAACACGGATGAGCGAGAAACAATGACGGAAGTGCGAAGAGCTCTGTGAATTTTTCTAGTTTTTCTCATCCACTCTCTCTCTCTCTCTCTCTCTCTTTCTATCTCTCGCACTTTTATCTTTTTTTACCTGCCACTTTTCTCTTATTCACACACTCGTATCCACTTACTCACACTGTCACTCGTTCATTTTCGCCCCTTTCGCCTCTTTTTTCCCTTCTCTCTCTTTATCTCATCCTCATTCTCTTCTTCTTTTTCTTATTCCTTGTCATTCATTCAATCACTACTCGTACAATCAATTCACTCTCACTCTTGCACTTGTCCATTTTATCTCGCTCCTTCCCCACTTCTTTTACCACCTCATTTTTTTTATTCCTTTCTCTCTTTTTTTTTTTTCTCTTTCTCGTTGTTGCAATGTTCCGTACGTCATTATACAGAAACAATAGACGTAGACACACTAATCAAGCGTACCCCTTCCCCAACCCACCCCACCATCATACACACTTTTATTTATTCCCCATTGCTCAACTTTTAACAGTCACTCACATTAAATATCAGATATACATAATATTCATTCATTCAACATATAGATGATTTAATATAATTGACAGACACAAGTTGGAAACTACGCAACATATCACAAATGAGAGTAGCTATAGCGTATTGGAAAAATAAATAAAACCAAACAGAATAAATAATATAAAAATATAATAAATTATTAAATAATTATACGCAGATATGTTTATGAATATTTATATATTTATTCGTATGATTTATTTATTTTTTTTTTATTCGTAAAAATGGAGAGTCCTATTATTATAGTTATTGTTATTTATTTATTAATAATTTTTTATTTCTTTTTTTTTTTTGTGTGATTATTTTTTATTTTGAATTCGGATAGAATTTAACCGATGGAAATGAATAAAACGGTGAAGCGATACTCGTGAGCGACGTAACGTGATTAATAATGTTACAAACTACAATTTTCCTCGTATGTGTGTATATATATATATTTATGTCTGACTATAATCGTATTTTTACCACTGACATTGCAAGTACAATTTTATTTGATAGTTGTGTTATTACTGCTATTACTACTATTATTACTACTACTTTATATTATTGAAAGTGCAGCTGGTGGTCATGTGAATTTTTATATATTGAGAGTGATAATGATGCTTGTGTGTTTGATACTAAAATTGATTATTGCAAGGCCCATTTTAAATTTGAAATATATAATATATTTATTGTATCAGTGTTTTATGTATATTTGAGTGTATTTGTATACACGTATATGTGAAAAAAAACTTCTTTCAACTCTTTCTTTACATGTTTTCTTTGCACAATATAACAACATCCCCTACGGCACTCTGGATAATCCCCGAGAATTCGACTTCTCAATAGTAAAAATCTAGAGAGAAAAAGAGAAAGAGAAAGAAATGTATAGGTGTGTGAATATGTTAGAGAGTATACTAGTCAACTTCACTTACTGCGAAAATGCCAACGCGTGATTTATTCTGTCCCGCGACAGTTGAAAAGTTCTATGCATTGGTAAGTGAATTTTTTTTTTTTTTTTTCAGAATGTAGATGTATATATATCTGAATAAATAAACGAGTTTTTGATATAAAATAAAAAAGAAAAAAAAGGAGAAATTGAATATGTGATAGAGTTGGTAGAAATAAAAAAAAAAAAAATCATAATAAATAAATAAATAAATGCCAAGAAATTTAAAGGAATTTTACAAAATATAAATTTTTATATTTTTTCAATAAAATGCATTTTTTTATTTTTTTATTATTATTATTATTTTTTTTTCATTTTTGGTGCCATCACTTTTTTATCTATCGATGATATATTTTCACGCGGATAACGTTCATTGAAAATAATTTGTTTGAGTAGTTACGCATGGGTGAAAAATATAAATATATGTGTGTGGGTGTATGTGTGATGCTACGACCGCTATTGACCCCATAAATCGATTTTGACTAGACAATAAACGCGACCGATGGCACGTGCAATGACAAATGTGAGTCAATGATGTCTGTCATTTTTATTTTTAACGGTAAATAACATAAAATAAAATAAAATAAAATATGTATGCACGAATATTTATATATTTTTTTCGTCATATCAGAGTTGACAAAAGCAACGAGGGAGAAATTTTATTTTCATTTTATTTTTAGATTCTCAATTCTCTGCTCGTTTCGTATCGCTCCTTCATTCTTATGTTCACGAATTATACAAACATCATGAAAATAATTTTACATTCTAGAGAATGAATAAATAAATAAACAAATGAATGAATAAATAAATAAATAAATAAATAAATAAATAAATAAATAAATAAATAAAATGAAATACAATAATATGTATATATACGTATATAGAAATGCGTATATATAACAATATGTATGCAAATATATACAAATTCTCCATATGAATTCTCATCGTCAAATAAATATTGACCATATAATAAATCGAACGGAAACTCAAAACAAAGAGAAGAAAAAAAAAAAAACAAATAATACAGATGAAATTTTTTTTATTTTTCCCCTTTATATTTATATATTTTTCTCAATATAAATCTGGAAATTTCAAACTTGTGTCAATCATGTCAGTTTTATTCATACGGAATGAATGACAAGTTACATAATCAATTATTATTAATATAAATGTATATATATAAAATATTATATTATTACTCATTCATCAATTGATATAACTCAATATTCAATTAATTAATTAATTTACGTAGCTTGTCTTCATAACTCATCAATTTAATTTGTAAAAAAAATATACATATTTTTTTTTGTATTTACCCGAGTACCTACCATGAGAAAATATTCAATTATTTCATTTTACTTTATATTATTAGTACTGTTATTTTGTTTATCAATTTTTTTTTTTTTCCGGAAATGTGCATATAAAAAATAGCTTTAGCGTTTGACCATCGTTATTATTAATATTATTATTATTACTATCATATTCAATTACGCTCATTCTCTTTATTATCTTTCAATCTTTTTTTTTTTTACACTTTCTCCCACACTCTCACTCTGTCAATAGCATGTATAATAATGTTTATAACAATACGGAAAAAGGAGGCTAATCAAGAAAGGTATTTAACACGCGAAAGCAGATGCTCTTTAAAAATAGCACGAAATATATTTACTACCGTCGTATATAAATATCTATATCACAGTTCAATATTTAAATAATTCTGTTTTATTTTATATTTTTTTTTATTTGCTTTTTTTTTTCTTTTTTTCTTTTTATCATTTTTTTTTTTCTGACTTCTTATTATTGAAGTTTTTGTTTTATTTTTCCTCTTTTTCTTTTGGTTTATTACTTTTATATTAACGAACATTAAGCCACAAATAGTTTTTTTATTTTTTTTCTTTTCTTTTTTTGCGGTGAGATTTTGGGGGTGACATTTGGTATTTATATGGTTAGTAGGTATAAACACACATAAGGTATAAACACTAGACAAATTTCACGATTCCATCGAATGCAGTGGCATTTATTAACGATTTATGAATATAATCTGTATTGAATAGATAAATTCATATATACGTCCACGCAACATTACCGTATGAACAATGAAATTTTTATTCTCAAAAAATCGAAAGTGTAACAAGAAAAAAAAAAATGACTACATATAATAAGATGAACAAAGATAATAATTTTTTTTTTTTTTGTTTACTTGTACAATAACCGAAAAAATATTATTCAATTAATACAAACTCATGATGGTAAATTAAATTATCCCCTTTTTTTTTACTTTTGTTTGTTTGTTTGTTTGTTTTTTTTTTTTATATGTATGCGTTTGTAAATAATTGCCCATACAAAGTGAAGAATATAAAGGAAAAGAGAAAATTGAAAGAAAAAAAAAAAAAATGCACGATCGAGCGTTAAACAATTAATATGACGTGAGACGAGATTTAAAAAGTTCTTTTGCTCATGGCAATGTTTCCGTGGCGATCGTTCAATGCATCTGCCATTCGTTGGAGGGAGGTGGTGGGTAGTTGATGGTGGTGGTAAGAGGCGGTAAAGGAGGTTTGGTGTTTTTTTTTTTCTTGCTCTTTGGTAGGTGAAAAAACACTGGAAAGTGGAAATGGTTCAGTGATTGGGGGGCGATTCGATGTTCGATTGGGTGACGAAATTTGTCACCCAGTCGCCCGCCACTGTCACCGTCACACATACGGTGGCGATGGTGGTAGAGAAACCTAAAGACTGTTACGACAAGATTCGAATGGACGATTCGACATACGTATCACATGTATATGTATTTATCCCGGTGGGACACGTTAAATAAAACTCAACCAACTGGTAAAATTCGTCGTTGCCACTTGACCGTCTCACTCACGACAGGGATGTCTATCTACATTTTTTCGTATTTTTTTTTCTTTTTTTTTTTTTTTTTTGTCCACTTATTCATTATTCTTTTGATTTTATTATCATTCAATCTTTTATCATGTTCTCTTTGTTTATTCTTATTCATTTTTTTTAACACGTGACTTCCACACGATAAAAATTAAAATTTAGGAATTTTATTTGTTTTTTTTTTGTTTTCCTTCCTTTTAATCCTTTGTTTGCTTGTTTTTTTTTTTTTTTTCTTTCTTCCATTTCATTATTTTATTAACTTTTATTTCTGTTCTTCATCTCTGTTTTCTTTGTTTTATTGATGAAATTCAAGAAGTCAGGAATATTGGCACGGAAACATTCCGATTATCAAAGAAAAGAGAGATTGCTCTCACGTGACTCTTATTCTCACTATTTATTGTCTACTACTTTTACCCTTTGCCCATTTCAAATCACACTGGATTTTCTCCGGTTCTTTTTCAAATTAATTCAATTGCTTTGGCAATGTGATCATTGCATTCGTATTCTCGTGGCAGTGTCACACAAAGACATAAATGAAAAAAAAAAAAAAAAAAAAAAAATTATTTCTCCAATGACATGATACGATTTTTCATTTTATTTCACATCTCAAATTATAAATATCACGAAATTTAATTCACACTTGAATTTCATATCATTCTGTTACCTTTATTTTCATCTCAATTTTATCCTTTAATTTAATTCAATAGAATCCCAATCGTGAGTGTACTTTATTACCTTTAATAGTCCATTATTACGATATAATTGTCATGAAATTTTGTGGCATATCACAAGATAAAAAACCGCGTATCTCAAACATATTCATTATTACATTTTTTCCTAACCCTTGATAAATTTAAAAAAAAAAAAAAATAAATAAATAAATAATATATATATATGGATGTAATTTTTCCAAATCTCTTCATCCCAACGGGAAATTTAAATTCCTACAATCGTTGAGTATTAAAAAAAAAAAAAATTGGTCATAAAAAAATATATGTATTTACACGACCTCTCTTTTTACACTTTATATTACTTTTTCAACTAAATTTTTTTTATTTATTTATAAATCATTCATTATTATTTCATTTTGATTTCATCCTGAACTATTATTTTGATTTATTCAAATTTTCATTTTTCTCTGTTTATACTCATCAATCATCAATTAATATAAGTGAAATAATAAATTGATAAAGTTGATCCTACCTTTCATCATATTCGTCTGTATGGGCGTAACTCTGGACACTTTTTTCTTCAATTAGAAATTTCACCCGTAACCAAAATGACGCAGTGACACTTGGTGGCTGTTTACGTAGTAATACTTCAACTGGATCACTGCTGACCAAACACATTACGTGTTTGGCGCAAGATGATTGCGAGCAACACTCGCTGTCGAAACAATCGGTCATTCCGTCTATGAAAAAAATTTTATTAATCAAAATTTATCACGTTATTGAATATTGCACCATTAAATCACGCAAAATAATACAATTACATATCATTGAAATTTCAATTTTCAATATAATTATTTTTTTTTCTTATTTTTTATTTTTAATTTTTTACTATTTCATCTAAAATATAGGTCATGAGTATAATAAACAAACTGACAATTTATATTTTATAATTGAATACATACCATTGTCATTATCAAGCTCATCACTACACTCCATTTCAAGTTCGATACTGCAATCTCTGCCTGCCCAACCTTTTGAACATTCACAGCTGTATTCACCGTCTTGAAGTGTGCATATTCCATGTCTGCTGCATCCATTCTCACATCCAGCTAATTACAATAACAATTAAAAATAAAAATTGAAATAAAAAAAAATCTAAAAGTCGCTAGTAAAATTCAAAATGTAAAAAATATATATATATATTTTTTTTTCTTTCTTTCTTTCTTTTATTTATTATTTATTTATTTATTTATTTTTTTTTTCAATTGCATTTCATTGTACTATACACTCACGTAAAGTACAATGACGCCCATTCCAACCTTGGCTGCAAACACAAGTGCCATTTTTGCATTGGCCATGCGCAGCGCAACGGAGATCGCATGGCTTCTGATCACATTTGGTATCCGTCCAACCGTCATGGCATCTGAAAAAGTGTCACAATATATCATGAAATAAAACCCAACAACAATGGCCCTATTCACAAATGTGAAATTCATCCACTTTGTCTTGATGGATTTTTATGACACAAAACAAAAAAAAAAATATGTATTTGTGAAATATTAAAATTAATAAATTTGTGTATATAAACTAAATGACACTTTTACATTTATATATTTTCATCTATATGTTAATTAATTATTTGTTGTATTATAATATTTTTACTGACTTGCAACGTCCCTGTTCACAGGAACCGTGTGGACCACAATCTAGGCCACAACTTGGTTGAGAACAATCAACGCCAGTCCAATGTTCATCGCAAATACACGCGGCTGTTTCAAGATCATAACTACCATGGTCAGAGCATCCTGGTAGACATTGGTAAACTCGTTGATCCACTTGATCACATCTTGTACCTTGCCAGCCGGCTTTGCAATAACATTTACCAGCCACACATGCACCGTGACCACCACACGTAGGATCATGACAATCAGCTGTATGTGAATATACAATATACATATATATATCGATAAGGATATTAGTAGATAAACAAAAAAATTAATCCAATTCATTTTTAAATTCTATTTATCAATTATATTTAAGCAAAGGGTAAAAATAAAAGTGAAAAATAAACAAAAAAAAAAATCATCCAACAATTGGATAGTTGTCTCTTGCACGCTAACTGCTAAAGTTTTGACGCCTATTTCCCCCTCTTTCACTCTGTAACTTCTTTTTTTTTTTTTTTTTTTTTATCTTCTTTTTTTCTTCCTGCTCGTGTCTCTCAAGACGCGCGTCCATGCTAGCACTGATTACAGAGAACGAGGCGAATGAATGGACAAACTTTTTAAATTATTACTCCCCGAACAATCGCGACCAGGTCTCACTCCACCTTCTTACCCACCGTCTCCCTCTCGTCATCTCACTCCCATTCCCCTTGGTCACCCTTGTACCACACCGAACTCTCCTTTCCATCCCTCATAGTTGCATCCACTCGACTCGAATTTCCCACGACTAGAATTAAAACTTATTCGAAAGTATCTCTCCCTCCCCAGTGGGTAAAGGTGTACCACCGACTCAAAATCGTTTAGAGATGAAGGTCTTGTTCTTTTGCAATTTATTTTGTTCACCGTCATTGTCACAATTGCAATCTTGTTCCTCTTGTCATTTTTTTTTTTTTTTTTTTTTTTTTTTTTTTCATCTTCACCCTCACAACCCCATTCAAAACTTCATCTCTCACGCTTTTTCACTTTTTTATTTAACTCTTTAACCCTTTTTTTTTTTTTTTTAAATTCTCCTACTTTATCGTGCATCTTCAAACATCTCGAATTTATTTTATAAATAAAAAAATATAATTTTTATAATAATAAATATATAAACAGGAGAAAAATTTGGTGTTAGTAAATTGTATTAAAAATATTTTATGAATTAATAAATACAAATAATAATAATAATAATTCACAAAACTATTATAATTATTGTAATTATTATATGAAAAATATATTTATGATAATTTTGTTGAGGAAAATTTCAGTGGAAATGAAATACATTGTGCAACGCGTGTACACGCGTTTCATATGTAAATTCATCGTCATACTGAGAAAGCTCTATATATTTGTGATGTTCATCGTGTAATTCTCTCTCCTTGTCGCGCACTTTCCAAGCATTAATTATAGGTTGTATACAGAGACGGCAGTGTATGTGTATATGTGTATATGTGTATATGTATGTGTGTACGTTGTGGATGTTGTGGATGTCCAATGCAGTTTGCCTTCACGTTATACTGATATCTTGAATCTCCATGCGAACATTTGAGCGCAAGTGCACTCTCAGAAGATGGAGTGAGTGAGTGAGTGAGTTAATGAATGAATGAAAGCATATACATAGAACGTACGGTTGAATTATGAGAAAATTAATGGTGTCTCAGGCAAATATGACGATATAATATCCGGTACAGAAATATCAAATCAAAGTCAAACAATTCATGATCACTTCTATATATATTTATTGTGTATATGAATAATTTATATTATTATGTTGTTGAATTTTTATAAATATTATTATTTATATTATAATTTATAATAATAATTTTTGGATAAAATCCACTTGACAAGTGAGAGAAACAAGTTAATCAACGAATAAAAGAATAAAAATGAAAAACAAAGAAAAAGAAGAAAAAGAAGAAAAAGAAAAAGGAGAAAAAGGAGAAAAAAAATTAAATTAATATAAGTAGAGACAGTTAAAGGAAAATAAAAAAGATAATAACGAGTGAAAAGCGAACACATGACTCACGTTCTTCGCAAAATTCTCCCTTCCATCCGGGATTACAGACACAAGAGCCACGCACGCACTGTCCATGCTGATTGCAATCGGGGACTTGGCAATCACCAAGCGGAATGTCGCACTCGGCACCCTTCCAACCTTCCTCACAGTGACATATACCACCGCCATATTGTCCGTGAGACGAGCACAGTACCGGACAAACGCTCTTACTGCAATCTGTACCCTGTCGTGACAAATTAATCGTCTGAAATAATCTTTATATATATATATATATATATATATATATATATATATATATATATATTTTTTTTTTTAATTTTATCCTATCGTGTTTCGTTTATTTCATTATTTATTTTCGGTATCATGTTCATCATATTCACATAATACTGTTGATATGAAATAAAATGAATTTTATTTAATAATTATACAAATTATATATATTTTATGTACCTGATAACCATCGATGCAATCACACTTGCCAAGATAACATGATCCACGTCCCGAACAATCATTTGGACACGTACTGGAAACACCCTCAGCTTCCGTTACCACGAGTGTCACTTTATACGGTTGCAATTCATCATTGTATACAGATAAAAACCAACGGCCAGTATCAAGATAGTGTAGTAAACTGACATTAACCAACATTGAATCTTGTATTGTTCGTTTAGTTAATACATGTTGATAATTTGTTATATCATCGCTATCATTGTTTTTTCTATCTCTAACTTTGTCATGTACAATTGATTCTTCCATAAAACTAACTGCAGCACCTGGCATCATCACATCACGTTTAAATCGATGATCAACCCTACCACCTTTGACAAACTTGACAAAATCATATTGTGTAACACTTGGCGCTACATTACGTCTGCCATAAACGGCAAAATTTGCGCCCCATGGCAAAGTCAAATTCAATCTTATAAATGCCGGTTGCTTGTTACGGAATTCCGAATTCCAAAATTGATATGGCTTTATAATTGCCGAATGAGCGACATCATATGCTTTTAGTTCAAGTACTGCTGGCCACTGTTGTGCTGATTGTTGTGTTTGAGGATCGCTCTGTTGTTCTCCAGCGCTGTCCGATGCGCTCGAATGTTCAGCTGTACTTGTTGGTAGAGATTCTGAAATATAAAAATATCATATATGAATAAATTATTGTACCCATTTTTATTCTTTTTTTTTTTTTTTTTTTGCCAAATTATAATTCTGATTACCTTCAGTTGGCAGCTGAGTAGATATAGGATCGTGAATATTTGAATTTTCATGGGTTACTGTCTTCACATCTTGGTCCAAAATACAATTCGTATTGTCAATCGGTCGCATTGAACTCACAGCTTCAATAACAATAATAAAAATAGAAAAAACATAATAAATACATGAATAATAATTATAATAATATTTATATTTGAATTGAATAGAATATAATAAATTTGTGTTGATGAGTTTGTTATGTATAGAATATTTGATGTGGATTAGATTAATTTGTTGGATGACTTGGATGGCAATTTGAAGATTAAGAAATACACCGGATGTGGGTTAGTATAGATATGTGGAGTGTTGAAACGGTTGAATGAGGATAAAGGTGGTTGAGTTAGAGAAGATTGAAGTGGAAGGGGAAACGGAAAAGAAAGAAAAAAAAAAAAAATCGAGACAAATGGTAGCTGAGACATATATATACATGTGTATACGTATTAAATAATCTTGACATGTGTGAACGGTGAATATTAATTCACATACTGATGAATGATAATACGCGAGTTGATATATTATAATTATTGTCTTTTATTCAAAAATATTTTCTATTTTTATATGATTTTTTTTTTCTTATTATTTTCAATATTTAAATAATATTTTTGTATACATGTGTAAAAATATTTTATAAATCTGACAATTCATTTAATATTCACCCCTCTTTAATATAAAATTTACAATTTTTTTTTTTTTTTTTTTTTTCATAAAAATTTTTTTTATTAATTTATGTATTATCTCATTTCAAAGATTTTTCATGTTTACATATATATGTATAGTATATACAATCTATATAAAAAAAAAAAAAGAATTGAGGGTTGGATTAAAATTGTTCACGAAATTTTACGTATTATTGATAAAGTTTTCATCTTATCCGGTGGTATAACCTGAGAAGAAGATGAGAAAATGGGGAGGAATAAAGAAGTAAAAAAACAAAAAAAAATAAAAAAAGTAAAACGGAAAAAGAAGAGAATGATAAAGGCGTTGGTGCAAATATCGAATTTTACGAGCGTCCCATTTGAACTAACTTTTGCGGTTTTGATATTTTGTGTTTACCAAAGGGTAAACTTTAGCGTAAAAGCGAAAAAGTTGTTGTGAAACACAAAGTACGAATGAGGATTCTCTCTCATATAACTTGAAACAAATACGTGCAAAAAGAAAATGTGTGTATGTATATGTGTGTGAACAAAAAAAAAAAAAGGGAAAAGGATTATATGTGAGACGAGGAAGAAAACGTAAGAAGTGGAAGGAGAATAATGACGATAGTGATGGTGGTTGTGGTGGTAGTTGTGGGCTGGTGATGGTAAACCACATAACTTCTATATTTCAACAATCCTCTTCCCTAAAACCCCAACATGACGGCAATAGAACAGTCACACAATCTATATATATATATATATATATGTTCCTTCAATAAAGACAAGTTCATGTGTGTGTGTATATATATGTACAATCGATGGTTATGTAACTACAATTGAAATAGAATTGCAGTGAACTGTAAATGACCTTGTTTAGTGAACTGGAAAAAGTTTGAAAAAAAAGAGTGAAAAAAAAAAACGAAGAAAAACGAAGAAAAGTATTACAAAAGCTGACATTACTATTTGATGAAATCATTCATATCAAATATTTGTTTCCACATTTCTCTTTCAATAGCTTTGTCTTAAGATAAAAATGATAGTTTGACATTGATAGGAAACTAAATGTTATATGTGAAATTTCAAACATAATAGAAAAGACATTGAATTGAAAAGATGTAGTTGGTGGTGTACTATGAAATAGAGGAAATTTGAAATAGTCATAATATAAGGACTTCCTGAGTCTATAACTCGGAAACGACCAGTCAGCGGATAGAAATTGGTAACGTACAACAGTGTCAATACATCCATTGGGGATGTATTATGTTGGATTGAAATTGCGGATATATACAAGCCAATATTGTGTGGATGGAAATTGATATTGAATACGAGGCAAAAGCTAATGGGTACACATACAGTTCCAAGTTAAGATGCCTCTTTCCTAACTTTTTCAATTATATCTGTCTAGCGATCAATACCAGAACTCAAATTCTCGAGTTATATTCACCGGATTATCGCTGGATAATCCACCCTTGTTAGTTCTATCTCCTCTTACTCACCCACTCGCTCTTTTTTTTTGTTTTTTTTTTTTCCATTTTCTGTTTTCTTTCTTTTCCTTTTCCTCTCCCAGTTTTTTCCAGGAATATTTTCAGATATATTATACAGTGGTAGAAACTATCTGGCAGCACTTTGGTATTTTGAAACATTGATAAGATATCGCTTGAAAGATTTTAAGCCTTCTCTTGTTGCAACGTTTCGAGTGGATTTTAGAAAACGAACATGAAACTTCTGCATTATTTCATATATACACATACACACACAAATCTCAATGTATTCTATATATTCTTTTAAATTGAGCTTGGAGAAATAATAGAGAGTATTATGATTAAATTATGATATTATATTTGTTCTCTACTGTTTGAAATGGAAAAGAATTTTTTTCTTTTCTTATCTTCATCTTTTTCTTTTATTTATTATTTTTTTTTTTTCAGATGTTTGTCATTTTTTTCTTATTCTCTCATCTTGTCTCTCGTACTTTCATCCACTTGCTTTATTCAAATTGCGCGGAAAAATCTCCAACTGTTCTCAAAACCCTCCATATTATTCACCAAAAATGTGGAAAAAATAAATATCATATACATATATGCACAGTTATATCGTCACAGACTTTTAATATAAGTAGGAAAACGAAAAAAAAATTAAAAAAAAAAAAATAATAATAATAATTAATAAATAAAAAAAATCATAATATTTTCTAAATATTTTGGTAAAATTTTTTCTGAATAAAATAATTACATGTAAATAAGAATGAATTATGTGCTATTATTAAAGAAAAAAAATAATAATAATGAAAATATTAATTTAATTTTAATCTTATCCTTCACTTTTTCAATTTTTTTTTTCCTCTCTTGCATTGTCTCTCATCACGTAATTTTTTCCTTCCTCTCTTATTATAAAATTATTTTTATTAACAATAAAAATAATGAAAATGTCAGGAATAAAAAGATAATAATATAATTTCTCTGTTGACATTCGCATGAAAATTATTTTTTATATTTGTGAATTGTGTATAATATATGAGATTGAATTTTGATCACAATGAGACATTATAAAAAAAAAAAAGAAAAAAAAAACACTGCGCAACAACATAATAACAACGATAAATTGAATGAAAGAGATAAATATAGGGGAAAAATATAACAAAAGTTATGTGTTTTTGATATATATATACACACACACAATAAAACAATTCATGAATATAAAGATGATTTTTACAGACTCTATCATGCGAATGCACTTTCAATAATGTAAAAGTAAAAAAAAAAAAAATAATAATAATAATAATAATAAATAATAAAAAAATGATATAAAATAAAATGGTGCAGATAAATAAAGAGGTAAAGTAAGAGAGAGAGTGAGAGAGAGTGAGAGAATGGGTAAGTAAGAGTAAGAAGAAAAAAAATGTATAATAATAATAAATAAATAAAAGAGTTTCAATGTGAATACAACGACAAACAGGCAGATTGGATTTCCAAATCGATTTACTGGAATGCAGGAATAACAACTACCAGAATCTATACTCACGGACGTTTTGGATTTGCAATCTCTCCACGCGAGGAATACGCGATGGCGTACGCGAGAATTTATATACATATATAGATATATTTATTTACTTTTTGTTATTATTATTATTTATTATTTTTTTTTTTTTTTCTCGTATGAGCCTCATTCTATTTCCATTTTTTTTTTTTTTTTTTTTTTTTTTTCGTTTCTACATGTCCTATATGTTACTTCACTTCTTGAATCCCATTTATTTCCATCCACTTTCCCAGGGATAAAATCTCTTACGTATGTGGATACACATATATGTATATATATATATATACTTGGATCTTACGGTTGCGTGTATAGACCTTGACCGTCGCTCACGATTTTTATATGTCCTCTTGGATGGAATACAAAATGAGTGTAAGAAAAGAAGAAAACGCGCGTACAATTCTCTGTTGAAAATTCTCTTCACGTTTATTTTATTTTATTTCATATATATATTTATTACAGTTTACTTTTTTCTGTCTTCATTTTCTTCCTTTATTTTTCTTTTTTTTTTTTTTCTTTTTTTTTTTTTTTTTTTTTGTTCTCATCTTTCCCAAATCATTATCCACTTTTCTATGTATTTTACCCTTTGTATTGTCTCAAAAGGCTAATTCAAATAAATTTTCCTCTAAATTTATTCGAACAACCGAAACAAAATGAGTTACGTGAAAAATATAATTTAGAACATTGAGGGTGACCAACATCACTCGTAGTATATAAGTTATACTCAGTATGTTACGGTAAAACTACTACTAGCAATAGCGATAGTTATTTCCGGTAGTGTCCCACTGCGCTGCCAATCAGTTTTCGTCAGATAGAACGAGAATGAGAGTGATAGGGAAAGAAAAAGAAAAAAAAAAAAAAAAAAAAAAAAAAATTAGACATGGGGTGATGAACAAAATGTGAAGGGAAATATTGAAGAGAAATGAGAATGATAAGAAAAGAGGGATAGAGAAGGAAACAAAAAAAAAAAAAAAACCCGTAGGAGCATATATAACGATTATCGGAGAATTTCGTTTACTCTCATTCACTTCCCCTCTTTATTCGTCGTCAAAAGCACTTGAACAATTCCCTCCAGGTCTTTGGTGGGCGTACAACGCAATGGGACACAATTGAAGCGACTACTCCCATTTATTCCGTCGTTTTCTTGGCACCAGTTTTTCGACCTGACTAAGCACTTTCCTATACACCATTTCAGCCAACCGTTGAATTTCTCCCATGCGACACACAAGACTTGAACGTGTATTCCCTGATGGTGTAGTGTACACACCTCACATCTCCCTTTAGTATTCACTCACAATATATACATATATATTTACTATTTCTATCTACTATCACTACCACCCATTTCACCCATCTGTTACAAAAGCCAGCATTTATTATGCATCAACTTAATGTCTACCACTAAATAATTCTATCCACTGTACTTTGTAACATCCCAGTAATGCTCTTTCCAATTGCCTACCAATCGATAATAGTCAAGACAGGAATAAAAATTAAAACAAAAACAAACAAAAAAAAAACTAATGAAGAAATTAAAATAGAAAAAAATTACGAGAAATTATATAAATAAATATACGAGATTATATTTTTATAGTGACTGTATATATCTATCTATATGATATAATCTAGAGTGAGTAGTACATTGACCCGTTGTGATTGAGGCAGTATTAGGTTGGGCATCATTAAAGCAAGTCGTTAACGGTCGATTGGCTCATTGAGAGCCTCACCCAATCAGTTTGTATATATAAGTAGATGTATATAGATAGTGAAGAGTGTAAAGGAAAAAGAGACGAGGAATTTTGTATGAAACGGGTGAATGTCCAAAAGCAAATGACTCTCTCGCTTCAATGACAATACAAGTTATGCATACACCATTGCGCATTGTCGTTGACTCATGAGAATGAACGTGACCCCCATTTGAATTGTCTCAGAGTCTGTGAGACGACGCCATCGTGTGATTAAGTAAGTAAATGAGAATGAGACGAAGACAAGATTGCGATGATGATGATAATGATGATGATAATGATGATGATGATGATGATGATGATGATGATGATGATGATGATGAGAATAGAGTAAACATGTATATAAATATATATAGTTATATAAAAAATTTTATTTGTGAAGTTTCATGAGTTTCAAATAATCATTCATTTCTCACGAACCATTTGCTCACTTTATTCGTGTGACAAATTTCATCCACACAATATAAATGAGGGTAAACTGTATACTAGAGAAAGATAACGAGAAAGAGGAAGAACGAGAGAATATTTATTGATATATATTTATATATATAAATATGTGATAGTATATAATGATATAGTTACCTGCAAAATACGCGAGTATTGCTGTGAGTGCAACGGCAAGAAGAATAAGTGCAACAGAAAAACATTTCCACGAGCATCGATGTTGGCAACGTTTGTCGATGTGAAAGCGCGAAGGCGAGTACGGTGAATAATGGGATCCACTAGCTGCGCGCAATGGAAATCCCGGCATTACCAATGGTTGACCCTGAACACCAGTGGCTGTTGTACCACCATTACCCGTTCCCATACCACCGCCCAATGAGCCCACAGTCACCTGCTGTTGTGGGGGTTGTAGTCTGAAAATATAAATAAACAATAGAAAATTAAATTTTTGATTTTTACTTATTTCAATTGAATTTATTTATATTTATTGCAGTCTTAAATTATCGAATTGAACTTTTATTTTTATCATTCCACGAAATTACTTATTTATTTCAAAAAATTATTTATTTATTTATTTATATTATTTTTTAATTTTCACTCTTATATATATATATTTTTTTTTTTTTCTATTTGACGAATAGCATTTGGATATTTTACTGTTGGCGTTGTAGTACAGAAAAAAAAAAAAATGTTTACAATGATGTATATGTTTAACAATGATAATAGTGAAGGAGTTTTTCACCAAATAGTAAAATGAAATATACTACATATTTTTTTTTGTTTAGCGAGGGTGAATTTTGTATTATATACTTTTATGCATATGACAGGAGCGACAAGATCAGGCAAAGAGAAAAAAAATTATCGCTGGTCTTTTATAAATCTCTCAATAGAGTGCAGGGGAATATACACAAAAAATATAATAAAACGAAACGAAAAAAAATTATATATATATATCTATAATGGAGAGGGTGCATATATATATTGAAAAATTATATATATGTAAAGATTCGAGAGCACGTTTAGACCTGCGTTAAAATTTTTATCATCGTCATCGTCGATATTTATGTCTGGTTGAAATAGCGAACAACATGAGCCTTCACATTTTGTATCCCCCGCCCATTATCACCCCTCAGAAAAAACAAAAAAAACAAAATACACAAATACAAATACAAATTGAATGTAATCGTAAATATATTTTCAAGAGAACGAAAATAAAATAAATATAAAAAATAAAGAAAAAATATAATAATAATAATAATAAAATAAAAAGCGTAGATATTTTTATGGATATTAAATGGAGTTGGTACAGTGAGAGGAAGTGAATATAATTTCATCAATAATCGGATTACCATAATAAATAGTGTTAACCGCAATAATAGGCTGAATATGTTTCAATTCTATTTCTCTATATGCACGGATGAAAAGGAAAAAAAAAAAAAAATGGTATTTCATATATAAGAATAGTACTAAAAAGTAAGGAAGACGACGAGTCACTACATATTTCAGGGCGTTATATATATATTTTATATGCCAGTGAGAAAGACACAGAGTGAACTAACGAGGGATATATAAAAGATGTATACATACATATGTATGAGAAATGAATTCTTGAAGGAGGGAATGTTATACACAGAAAGCTAACAATGCCTTAGGTCAATATTGAATTTTGCCGCTTTGAAACCATAATAACAGGACCCATATGGCATTTATTATGTACATATACATATATTTCCCTATATAAATATAAATATTCGTAAATTTTTGGGTAAAATGATATTGGCAGTGATGCTAGAGTATTGGAGAGGAGAAAAAAAAAAAAAAAAAAAAAAAAACGTGATAATATTATTATCATTTTATATTTATCACTATCGTTTCCAAATTTTTTATTTTACTATCGGTGATTATTTTTTATTGTAAAAAAATTTATTATTATTATTAATATATATATATATATATATTTTTTTTTTTCTATGTTATTTGCATTTGCAAATTGAAGAGTAATGAGAACATGGTAATTTCAAAGAAAAAAAATTTAAAGAAAATTCTATCGAGAGTGTAAAATATATTTTTTGACAATGATCTGAGTAATTATAAATAAAAGATAGATGAAAATTGTTGTGGTATACATTTGAAGCGGAAAAAAGGAGTAAGGAAGAAAGAGTTGAGGGAAAAAAAAAAAAAAAAAACAAAAAAATTGATAAAAGCGACATAGAATTTTAAGCGATAAATAACTTTTTTCTCGTTACACCGACCCGCTCTTTATTTTCTCGAATATCATTAAGTTAAAAAGTGAACGAAATAAACAGAAAGTGTGGTGGAGAATTAATTTAACAAAAATGATCGGGGCAGAGGGAAAGAGATTTTAAAATGTATGGAGAGAAAGAGAGAAGAAGAAGGTGGGAGAGGAACAGTGAGGAACATCGTCTTTTTTTTTTTTGTGAATTACATCACAAGCCCAGCGGCAAAATGAGATAACACAACTAAAGTGGAGATGAAACAAATATAGACAAGGGAGGAAAAAAAAAAAAATAAATAAAAATAAATAAAATGAAATAAAAAAAAAAAAGAAAGTTTAATGACAAAACAATAGAAGTACAAGTTTTCCTTTATTCCTTCCATTTTTTTTTCTGTTCACCCTCCCACTATCTCCGAGTTGGAGGAAACTCAAAATTATATGTTTATATTTCATACACAGCTCGGCTATTACGAATCATAAAGTTACAAACATGTCACAGTCAGGATAAAGTATAAAAAAAAAAAGAAAAAAAAAACGACAACAGATAATATTAAATATAAATATGTATATCTATAACCATATGAATTCATTGATATTCTTCATTATTTATATATTTATTACAAATAATTCAATTGATATTTCCCAATTAATTTTTTAAAATTTGAAAAATAAAAAAAAAATTGAAACAGCTTAAAAAGAAAATAATGATAAAAATTAATATACACAATATAAATTTTTTTACTTCAATTTTTTTTTTCCCATCACACTTCACTTCATTTGTCAGTTGAAAAATAAAATATACCATTATAAATAATTCATGATTAAAAAAAAAAAAAAAATACATACATATATGTATATAAATATTCTTTGGGTGCATAAAAGAGTGTTGATAAAAATATGCATAAGAAAACAACACTCAAAAAAAGAAAAAAAAAAAGAAAAAATACGTACATATATATATAGTGAAATAAATAAATAAATAAAAAAATATATCACACTGGGGGGGTATGTCGATCTCCAGTGTCGATGTAAAACACGAATTGCATTAATACCCCGTGAGGCGTGCAACGAGTGAATGGTAATCACTTCTCTCTACACACATACACATATATACATACATAAATTCACATATACACTCTCATATTAATTCTATTTGTGTTAAATAATTGTATTTATTCGTAGATAGTCGTAGACTTTATGTTGTACCTAAACAATTCTTCTTTCTACATTGCGTCACGTCATGTGTTGTACTCGACTTTTTATCTATATAGGCCACACAAATACACACACACACACACCAAAATACATTCAAACACGCGCACAGTGACAAATATAAATGAAAAAAGTAGGGAAAAAAAAAAAAAAAAAAAACAGCGAAGTCGACGGGGAAGGTTGAAAAAGTAAAATAGAAATGTTTCTGTGAGTAAATGCAACAGAGCAAAAAAAAAAAGTTTTTTTTTTTATTTTTTATTTTTTATTTTTTCATTTTTATTTATTTGTTTAAAAAGAAGAGTTTAGATGTGTATAACTTGTGGAAAACTACATCTTCATGACTTATATATATATATATATATATATACAATTACATTTTTCACTGCAGTTATTTAACACATAAAATTCAATTGGTATATATAGAATATACCGCAGAAATAAATAGATATACATACAAAGAACTTCAGAGATGTATATATTTATTGGTGTGTCGTGTCGACCCCTTTATTTTCCAACGAGACTCAATACGTTTGTGCAACTACGTCGTTTAATTCGAAATTGGGTTATATTTCCTAATCAATACGTTGAATTGGGTTTATAAATATATATATACATATGTATATGTATTTAATGAGAATGTGTGAGGTAAAATACTCGTGCAAGTATATAAATGTCATTGATCGTTTAGCTTCATCGACATCACCCAGACACACACACACACGCACCCATATATATATACATATATTTTATTGTCTTTTTCTACAGCTAAACATTAAAGCGAAATATGAGAGGGCGCGTTTTTACTTTTGTTCTGTATATAATTGGTAAATCGTCATTTCGGGTCACGATCTTCCAAGAAGAGTATTTTCTTGTATATTAGACCATTGGAGACAGTTGGGTATATATATATGTGTGTGTGTGTGTGTGTGTGTGGCAGATGGCACATCTTCGTTTTTCTTTGCTTCATTACAGTACACTTGAAGACAAGCACCAGCCTGTTCACTTTACAGTAAATATATATTCATATATAGATATATTTGGATATTTGTGAAATTCTCTTGTGGTTTTCGTAAGGTCACGTACTCTCCTGACATTGTTTGTAGCCATGTGCTCACGTATATATATATATATGTATATGTAATATGTATACGTATATAAAGGATGGGGAAAATTTAGTCGATATGTCAAAATGTATGTGGATAAGGTTAAATTGGACCCACACGTCGATGCGAGGCATTAATTCTGAAAATGAGTTTGCAATAAGTCTCCATATGTGGGTGATGTGCTAACACGCGTGTCTATACGTACATGTAGGTGTACGTGCGTGTATATATATATATATATATATATATATATTTCGAGTAATTAATTAAATTCACTCACTCACAGTCAAACTCTTCCTCTATTGCTCTATTTTTTTTTTGTTTTTTTTTTTTTTGCTTTGACTCAATGAATGAAGATAGATAAAATAAAAATGAAAAAATATTATATATATATATATATACATATATATTTCATTTGCCTCGAGGAATCAGTGATTGACTGATTGATTAACATTGAATTTCTTTTTTCCGTTTATTTCTTTATTTCACTTTTTTTTTTTTCATTCCATGCTCTTATTAAATATTATTTTTTTTTGCTTCTTTTTTTTCATTAGACCTAATATTTTTTTTTGTTCCCCCTTCTTTTTCTTCTACTTTTTTTTGTCTTTTATTTATTTATTTTATTATTATTATTATTATTATTATTATTTTTTTTTTTTTTTGACACTGTGCAAAATTGAATTGGGCAAAGTGGCGTGGTGGTGAAAAGGAAGGGTGAGAGGGAGGGAGGAAGGTGGAGGAAGAAAGGGAGGGGAATATAGGAGGAGTGTCAATATTGCAAAAAGCAAAGTGGTAATTGTTGGGGACGAGTTGGCTAACTGAGAGAGGTTGGCACATTGCAAGTCATGAGTGTCGTCTGAGTGGAAGATTGGACCACTCTCACTCTCACTCTCTTTTTCTCTCTTTCTCTTAAACACACAAACCCACATTAATTCCCTTTCTCTCTCTCTCTCTCTCTCTCTCTCTCTCCTGCTTTCTCTGTGTTGTGTTCTCTCATTTTCCTTTCTTGAATTCTCTCTCATTCATGAGTGTATTTTGCCTATGTACGTGTACGTATATTCCAGCGTGTGATCCAATTACATGGCAACGCCTGTGTGAACTACATTCAATGTGGCAGTATATATATAACATATAGCGATGGTTATAGGACAATGTGTAATATTGCCCATTGCCTATTGTCGTTGAATGTTGTTACAAAAATTACCACAAAAGTATCACTACATATATATATACAGCTACATTGAGTATATGAAATTTGTGGCAGATGTAGAATTTTTTAATAAACATCTGATACCGCCAATATGCCAATTTCATTTTTTTTTCTTCTCTTTTCTTTTATACTGTTTTTTTTTTTCTTTTTTTTTCTTTTGTGGTATTTTGGGGTAAATGAAGGTGGAAACAGGCATAAAAGCGACAATAAGGGAAGAAAAAAAGAAGGAATAAGAGATGGGTGATATAGTGAGTGTGAGCGCGAAAGGTGTAATTTGAGCGCGCACGAATGTCAGAAGCGAAGTGAAATTGAATCTTGAGTCAAGAAAACTTGAGAGGATGAAAAATTACGTGAGCCTTATATATATGTTAGCGTGAGATGTGTCTGCGTAAAAATAAGGAAACCAAAGTGCGGTGTCAGTCGTTCGTTGAAAGAAAAACTTCATCCCTCGCGTTCATATATACATATATCACTAGTACACACTCACATATATATAAATAAATGTATAGTCGTGTTCTTTCATCTTCTACCACTTAATATTTGTCTTTCATTTCCTCTCCTTTTTCTCATTTCACTTTTATTTCTCTCTTTCTCTTATCGCTCACTCTTTCTTGCTTTTGAATTTAAATTTTATTTTATTCTCGTATTTTTTTCTCTTTTATCCCCCTTCTTTATTCACAGTAATAAACTTTTATTTATTTATTATTATTTTTTTTTTTTTTCTTCTCTTTCATCCACTTCTATATAATTTTCATCGTCTTATAAAATATATATATTCATTCATATATCAACTACATACACCATTTATTTAACACCGCAAACTATTAATTTTGTTATTTAATATTCATTATATACCACTTTCATCTTATATATAAGATTGTGTATGGTAAAGTGTAGGCGACAACGAGGCGATTACATCAGGATTATAATTTTAATCGTCGTGGTAAATATATATATATATATATACAGTTGGTGTATATATAAATATGAAACTTGTAGATATAAATATAAGCACGCGATGTGTATAGTTATAGTCGGTCTCTCATTTTGAAAATGAGTTTGACTTGACTCAAACTCTCATGGTATTTGCTGAACTATTATCTCGCTATTATTCCTATATTTAATTGTATTGAAGATTTGATATCTCATATATATATACATAGAGAGACATTGTAAAACCCTTAGGGAGAGTGTATATATACATATAAAATATCGTAACAGTGCCAGTATTAATTATAATAATTCGAAATTTGTACTACTATCGAGAGACTATTAAATACTGTGCATATATTTAATATATAATTTTGCAAATCGATAATATTGAATTGGAAATATTGAGTTTAATTAAACAGATAAAATCAATGTTAATAAAATAATCCGATATATTTTTATATTATATATCATATAATTTAAGATTAATAATTTGTATGAATTAATAGTGATACATATTTTTCCCTTTACAATAAATTTCAATATTAAATTATTTAATGTACACATGAAATAAAAGAAGAATGTAGAAAAAAAAAACGCGGTCAATGAGTATTCTGTAGTACAGTAGGCATACGATAAGATATATATATATATATATTAAAAAAAAAAAAAATTAGAGCGCTCTCAAGACTGTCGAGAATGTGGCCAAGTGGATTTTCCATAAAACCTGCAACGTCAGTCGCGTATAATGCAGTTGCAACACGGGACGTTGTAAAATAGTTGACACTTTGCAACTACAAAAGCCTTTTCCACCCTTATTCATTTTACCCCCTAGCCTATATTTTTTGTATATACTTTCTATTTACTGTTTTACATGCGTCACATTCCTATTTCCGTTCTGTTGAAGAGACGACCAAGTAATACAATCTCGAGTAAATTCTTATAGCACACGGATATTTTGTAGCGTTCGGGTTAATAGTGGTTTTCTTATTACTACCTTGAATATATATCTCGTGCAGAGATTTTATTAATGACAATGACAACAACTCAACTTAAGAAATGAACACAGTTGTTTTATATATAAAGGTTTTTTAGGAGTGTAAGTTCATTGGAAATCGTATAACTGAAAATACACTAGAAGAAATGAAATAGTGCGAGAGTGATCGAGTATAAACTGGACTATTGTGCGTTTCCCACACTTGTATATTTTGTATGTATTTAGATAGTGTTACAACTACTGTATACGTTTTTTTCTTTGAATTATACTGCGGTATCAATTGCAATTCTATGTTATCTTTTTACTTTTAATGCTTTTTCCGATAATGGAAACATTGAAATATATCATTTTATTACGGGAATTAAATTCATTTTGTTTTAATATATAAATTAAAACACACCCACATACACACATACACATGTGTATGTGATTGAAAAAAAAAGTATATCAAGATTGTGAGAATTGAAAAAAATTTTAATTCACATAAAATTGTAAATTTTCAATGACTATTTGCATTTTTTATTATCATTTATAATATACAATTTTGAATTGTAGACACGAGAAACATTTGATATGCCAAGTTATATGAAAATACGTGAATCTGGATAAATGTGTTTGATTTTGTTATATCTTGAATCTTTTTGGTGTGGAAAAAAAGGTAAGAAAAAAAAAAAAGAAAAGGGTATATGAATGAATAGAATAGAAAATGGTCGATACAATTCTACGTGTCGGATAGTAAGAAAGAAAATATACATATATATATATATATATATATTTTTTTTGTGTGTATGATGGTGAAAGAGGAAAAAAAAAATGAAGAAATGTAAGTTATATCCGTATTTCGCAGTTCTTTATTGCCACTGATCGCGATTGAATAATGCAATAGTCACGACGCGTGAACGAGATAAAATGTATATCGATTTATGGTTTGTGAGGAAAAAAAATAAATTTCTTTTCACATTTATGGCATACAAGAAATGAAACATAAAAAAACAAAAAAAAAAATCGTAATAAATTATGAATAATAATAATAATAATAATAATAATAATAATAATAATAATAATAATAATAATAATAATAATAGGATAAACAGAAAAAAAAATAAAGTAAAGTACAAAAAAAAAGAACTGAAATTTTATCCCTTCGTACACCATAAAACAATTTCAAAATACACTCAATTCCTACAAAATAATATTTTTTTTTTTTTTTTTTTGATTATTTATTTTTCATTTTTGTTGAATGGAAAAAAAAACAAATCTCGTTTTTCTTCAATTCATTATTATTATTATTTTTTTTTTCTTCTATCCGTTAACATTAAAGAACTTAAGCAAAAATATCTATTATTAGATCGTTGATTTTTCGTTATATATTTTATCATGAGCTGTGAAGTATAAATAAAAAGAAATCAAAGGAGAGAGAAAAAAACGTAAAAAATTTTCGTTTGTCATGCAAATTTACCAGTATTTTTCCGTCCACTACGAATAACTATATACATTTACACATACATACACACACACACACACACACATACATTTGTATATGTATGTGTGCTTGCGTGTTTGTATATATATAGACGAAGAAAATTCCCGCGGGTTCATTGAGCGACGTAGTCGTGAGCGGGTGGTTAATATATCCGTGACAGCTCAAATTCTCGAGTGGTACGTGCTTGGCTTGTTTCATTCTGTCTGTGAAAGACCGGATGCCACACTTCTTCATTAAAAAAAAAAAAAGAAGAAAAGTGGAGAAGGGGTAGAGGCAGACGAGGAGGAAGAGGAGGAGGAGGAGGAACACAAAAAGAGAAAAAGCGGCGAGAAAACGGAGTACAAACAACAAAGATGGCAAAATAAGACACCCGGTTCCATGAGCAGAATCACGTTCATGTGCATATGAGGTTCGTTGTGACAAGAAAACTTGGACCACTTGTGTGTACAAAAGAAAATAAAGAATAAAATTACTGACATATAATAAACAGCAGTGAAATATATGAATAAATAAATAAATAAATAAATAAATAAATAAATAAATTTAATATCAACACACTTTTTTTTTGTTTAATAATATTATGATAAATTAAATGTAAAATATAGAATTGTATTGAAGTTGATGTTGTAAATAATTCTATACCAACGTCTTACATTACGTGAAATAGAGATGTAAAAAATAAATGAGAAATTCCATTTTGATTTTGTAGTTTGAGCATGAGGGAAATATAAATAAGAAAAATAAAATTGAAAAGATTTAAAACAAAAAAATAAAATGAAATAAATTAAATAGTACAAAAATGTCAGGAAAAATCGCGTGTGTCGTTATCAAAGAATCATATGTCGATTGGTCAACTGTACACCAGTGGGGAAAAAAAAAAAAAAAAAATCCAAACAAATGTGAGAAAAAAAAAAAGTAAACACTACGACTCTTGAAAGATGAAACTTATACAGAAAACGTGTTAGAAGTTGTTCATATAGATACGTATTATCGAAAAGAAGACGTGAAAAGACGATGAGGTAGAGAGAGAGAGAGAGAGAGGGAGAAGAGCCTTTCGCATTTTTTATCCTCAATCGTTTCATCTTTCTTCACATTCACCAACTCATCCACCCATTCCAAACATAACCGTCACGACCAAGTTCGAGGTCCAAAGTATATACACATCGTTGAGGGATGGATATGTATCATCTCTGGGTTGCGCAAACTTTGGCGGCATTCGATCATTACACGGGACATTCTCTACTTCACAAATATCGCTGTAAGTTATAGAAGAAAATATAAGATGAAACAGAGAGATGAACAAGTAGAGGATAGAAATAAATAAGAAAGAGAACGAGAGACTAAAAGACACTCAACCATTGGAGAAACAGACGGAGACGGAGACATATAATAGTCAGGATGTAAGAGAGTACGAGTATGGAATTGGTAGGTGTGAGAAAAAAAAAAAAAAAAAAAATTCAAGTGTAGGAGGAATAAAACCAGAGTGAGAAGGAATACAATAAGGCACTGAACTATCCTCATGACGACCCATTCGAGGGGTAGAATATTACACCACGTGTGCCAGTAATAAGATTGCGCGCGTGACAACAATGCAAAAATAACAAAATTCGAGTTGTGTCGTTGACGCTCCCAATAATATATATATATATATATATACACTCACGAGTAACATCAGAATAGGGAGAGATACGTATAGATGAAAACAGCAACAGCAACAACATCGTGACAATGATAATCCGCGTGTTATATATATATTTTTTTTTTCTGTCAACTTCTCTATTTCTTTTTCTCTTCTTCTTTCATCATCTACAGTGAAAATACGAAAAAAAATTATCGTGTGGTTCATTGAAGGGGACAATGAATGTATAGGTATATATAAAAAAAAAATTTTTTTTTACTGTACATGCATGGGGAGTTTGACGACTGTAATATATTTTTTTCATCTCGTCACGTACTTCATGAAAAAAAAAAGAAAAAAAAAAGATAAATAATTAATAATAATGATGATAAAGGGGGAAAATTGAATGTACGCGAGAAAGGATATTTTCTTTGAAAAAAATATTAATGTATATATAAATATATTGACATGAGAGAATGAGTGAGAGGAAGGAAAAGAGGATAGAAGCATGAGTTTATTTGAAAAATGAAAAGAGTTGCGCGTTTCATCTTGCGGGTCTTCTGACGTTATGCTTGAAATTAATTATAAAAATGTATATTTCATGTGTATAAAGTAGGCGTAAGGAGGGATAGAGAAAAAGTAAATTGGAAGAGAGAAATAGAGAAGAAATGAAAAATAAAGAGAGGAAAAAAATGTTCATTCGCATTAGTATCGGAAAATTGAGAATGAATTGTGAGACAACGAATGAGAGTGAAATGAAAAAAATAAAGATGAAGAAGGTGAAGAAAAAAAAAAAAAAAAAAAACAAAAAAAAAAAAGTGAACAAAATTGCAGAGAGTGCGCGATGAAAGAAATAAAATACATGAATAAATAATAATGATATTGACATGATAAATAAGTAGAAAAATAACGTCAATATACGTATCGCCCTTTGATATTGTAAGAAAATAATAGATAATTTTATTTTTATTATTTTCTTCACTTTATATAAAAATTATTATTTCTTTCTTCTCATTATTATCTTTATATATATATATATTTTTTTCTTTTTTTTTTTATTTTCTTCATCTTTTTCTTTTTCTTCTTCTCATCATTATAAATATTAATATTAAAAAATATTTTTATTATTATTTATTTCATGTTTTATCTATACTCTATCAAGAAACTATATTTATTTCATGTGACTCGTCGCTTTGGACACGTTAACGAAGAAAAATAGTGAACGAGAAAGATTGAGATATAAATTTAAACACACACACACACACATACACACATATATATATGTATATATTTGCGATTTATTTACTGAAAGAAATATATTCGACACATACATACATACATACATACATATATTCAAAGGTTTTTGTGGAAAATAAAATGGAGAGGGGTCGTGTGCACTGAGCCACGATTGACTAGGACTGGTGTATCTTTTCCCCATCATTATTATAAGTACAACGCATATATACTTAGTGGATAGTAAAATATGTGTGGGTAACGGAAAGAAGAAGAAAAAAAGAAAAAAAAAAGCTTAGGCAAAATGCAAAAATAATAAAAATAATGGCAGTATGAATAAATAATAATAATTCAATTGTGATATAATATTAGAGGGGGGACAAGAAAATAATAATAATAATAATAATAATAATAATAATAATAATAATAATAATAAATATACATAAAATTTTGAATGCGGAAAATAATATATTGCAAATGTCATTTTGTGTTTTACGTTTCATTGAATCGACGGGAAATATGTATATATATATATATTATTCAACATCGGTTTTGTGGATAAAATAAATAAAAAAAAATACCTACTGAATTTTTCATTTAACAATCCTCACAAAAATATATATTTATGAGAATTGTATTTTTTTAAAATTATTTTATGAATTAATAATTTGATAATAATATATTTTTTATTTGTATTTATTTTTTTATTAGATTGAAAATTGAAGTCTGTGTTGTGAGTTTTATTTGAATGATAAAATATAAAATCATTATTTCAACTCAATCACAAATTCATAAATATATGTATGTAAAAACATTGTTCAATAATTTTCTTTTTTTTTACAGTGGTAAATGTATTTGTATTTTTTATTTTTTTTTGACTGGTCAAAATGAATAAAGAAATATTATATGTAGACATATGTGAGAGACGAGAAGTCGATAAGAAAGTATTAAAGGGAAGAATGTGAGGAATGAGATATCCCTGAGGTGAAAATACGATGCAGTCAAAGAAATAAATGTAATTTGGTTTGGTTGCGCTCACGATTGTCTAATGCATTATATATATATATATATATATATTGTCTATATGCGACAATGTCGACCCTAGAAGAATCACCTCTCGCGTGTCAACTTTCATCTTTGTCTTTTATCATGACATACAGTGGTTTAGAGAAGGATGAGAGGAAAAAGAGGCAGAGAGATGAAGTAGACGACACAACAACGAAGAAACTTCTCTATCGATTACGACGGTTACAAAATGCGTCACGAGCGCGCCTGAAGCCCGCGAGGGAAATCGAGAACGACGAGTTTGAGATTATTCTCTGTTCATACTATATATATATATATATATTTTATTTTGCCATTCCTTCCTTATACTATACTCGGTTGTGTGCGGATTATATTTCAAGAAACATATACAGCAAAACCTTTCACGTCTTCTGATACATAAATCAGTGCTTTTGACTTTTGTCATTATTATTTCATGTTTATATTGCTAGCGTTTTCGTGTGATTTTTACTCATACTCCATTTCTTTTTATTTCAATGTATATATAGATGTATTTATTATTATTATTATTATTATTTATATTATTATTTTATATCCAACGAATTGTTTGACTTGTCGAGAGCAAAAGTCCAATAATTCAATTTACAAAATGTCCAATCGTTAATTCATTTTATTCAATCTTTTTTTTTTTTTTTTCATTTACGTTCAATCAGATTTTTTTTTGCTTTTTTTTTCCCCATCACGTTCAATAATTGTCAACAGATACAACAAGTAATATCCCAAATTGAGATCTTCCCAATAATTAACAATACAATATTATTATATACTATCAACTCGTGTGTCACTATGAATTATATAAATTCATAATTATGTATACCTTTTATTTTCCTTTTTCTCTTCTCTTTCCTCCATTGTTTTTTCATTCATTTGTGTATTAATTTTCCTTTTTTTTTTTTTTTTTTTTTTATATATATATACTTTGATTTGTGTATGAATTTCTCTCTGGTCGATTTGGGAAATTTTATTTTTATATTATATATGTCTCAAGGGAGTAGCACATTATTCATCAATTGCTTTGTCGTTACTGCGTGTTACACAACGGAAAAAAAAAAAAAAAAGAAAAAAAAAATCCTAATATTGCCTGGCGTGTGTTTCATGTCATCACGTAATCCCAAAACTTTAAATTCAATCAATCCGTGAGTCGAAAGACAAGAAGATTGAATTTCATTTTGCATCGTGAACGTGTACGAACACGTTGGCTGCTGATCGAGAACGAGCCATAATGGCGAACGGCACAGGGGGCACGGGGTTTTTTTTTTTTATTCCCTATCCTCATTTTATTTCTCCCTTCATTTCTTTGGTACTCTGTACATGTATATATGGGCCACGACGCGTACGATGCGGCTCGTTGCCATTGGAATATATTTCCATCGTGTGTATGTCGCCTGATGCGGCACTGTAGCAATAAAGGGGCGACGCCATCGTGAAATTCCAAAATAAGGGAGTGAGAAGAGCGATGGGATTGGTGGTGAGTCTTTTGTTATTCGGCTTGTGCGACGTCGGCAGTTTCCACTGAAATTACAATAATTGCTAATAGTTTAGTATACTGTGCTGTGTATTTCTCTCTTTCACTTATTTTCTCCACTCATTTCTCTTTAGTCTACAATATATTTATATAATCAACAATCGAAATCTAATATCTGGTAATTTTCAATATTATTTAAAAAGTGTATCATGATGCGTTTGCGTGTATGTAAATCATTCAATTTCATTGTAACATTGAAGTTTTAACAGGATATTTTTGTTTACAAACAAGAGAAAAAAAAATTCCATGTTAATCAAAAAGTAATAGAGAGATGTGTGGAATAACAAAGGTTAGACAACGAAAACATGGATGAAAGTACATAATGTAGATAAAGATAAAAGGAAATAGTAAAATAGGAAAATAGATGAGAAAAAAAAAAATACAAAAAAAAACAAAAAACCAAAAAAAAAAACACAAATGGACACGAAAAAAAAATATATATATAAAATAAGATAAAATAAAGAAAAAGGATCTGGCACGAGTTTATCTCGAGCGTACCGGTCTCGTATTTCGCCTAACAAGATGCTTTCACGCTCGCTTCACGACGGCAAGCATTGGCCCAACGGGCGGTCCAGTCCTTTACAAACAACATTAGAAATAAAAAAAAAAAAGTGTAGTGAGGTAGTAGTATACATCATATGTATATATATATGTAAGTACTGCACACCGAGGTAAGAGAAATAAAAAAGTAGTAAAGTGAAGAAAATGAGAGGAAGAAGATAAACAAACAAAAAAATAAAAATAAAAAAGAACAATAATAATGAATGAATGAATGAATAAATAAATAAATAAATAGATAAATAAATAATAATGACTGCATACACTGATCAATGTATTTGCTGAAGCGGAAGTTCTATTTCATACGTAATTATGATATAACCTCATTTCTTGTCCCACGACTGCGCCCATTCAAGGGAAGGGGGAAAAGAGAAAGACCCACACCTTAGTCATATTATATATCTGATAGGGAGCAACAGCAACAGTAACAGTAGTCGAGTTTGCTATATAAATATACAGATAATATCTACTCTAGCATTTATGGGAGTGGATTATTATAGCGTAAATATAATTGACCAATCGGAAGTGATAAATAATGCGTTACACATAATGACATATTCATCCGCCCCACCATCCTCATCTTGTTTTATTTATTTATTTTCTTTTTTTTTTTTTGTATTTATTTACACATTACTTAATCATTCAATTATGTATAATTTAGATTCTTTAACATTGTCTTTAACAAACGATAAATATTTCTCTGTCCTCTTTAGTATCTCATTGTTGGGTGTGTTTGTGTAAGAGGAAAAAAAATAAAATAAAAAAATAAAAAGAAATTCAATAGAATCAATTTGCACGAAAGGTTTTCCCTGTATGTATATATATATATATATATGTGCGTGTATGTGTGTGTGTGTGAGGTAACGGGTAATGCTAAAGCGGACCAGTTGTCTGAAAAAAGAAAAAAAGAAAAAATTGAAAAAAATAAAATATAAGATGAAGAATGAGAGGAAGGGGTGGAAAGAGAAAAACACGAGTCGAATAGAAGGAAAAAGAGGCTTGGAAAAACGTTCCTCTTTCGTGCGATCCCTCTGTCCCTCATCCCCATTCATCTCTTTTACTTGTCGTTTTTTTTTCCTCCTCTCTCTCCCTTTTTTTTTCCCCGAGATGAATAAGGGAGTCACCGTTGTGCGGTAGTAGGAAGTAGCTAACTGGGTATGAGAAAAAATTGTGTATGCGTGTGGGTGTGGGTTGGTTTAATCGTAGTGGGAATAAAGTGAGAATGGAAGGCAAACGAAAAGATAGAAGTTGGGAAGAATAGTAGAGAGTGAGAAGAGGAAACCACATGAATAAGTGCGAGTGTGTGGCAATGCGAAGAAAAAAAAAAAAAAAAAAAAAAACAGGAGAGAAAATAAAAAAACAAATAAAAGTTGAAAAAAAAAAAAAAAAAAGAAATTGGAATGGGTCACAAGAGAAAATAGAACACACGGTGGACGGTTCCTGTCTTTCTCTTCATCTCTCTCTTTCTCACTTTATCTTACCGGATACACTTGTGCGTTTTGCAATTAGCTCTTTCACTATGATGGAGTTTGAGTGCAATAGTTCTACGTTGAATATTAAATTCAAAGAAACTTTTTAACATAATATAAATATATATATATATTTATTTCTATTTTTTTCTTCTCTTTCTTCTTTTTTGTTTGTTTGTTTGTTTTTTTTTTATTTCGTATGAAATTTATCATTACACATTTTTTAATAATTTTTTAACTCCATCCAATTATATATCTTATTTTTTTTACATTTTTTCTAAAAATTATTTATTATGCTATAAATTGTGATTTATTAATTATTATTTTTGATATGTTTATATATGTCCAGCAGTCAATCACAATATTTTTTTTTTTTTATTTAAATAAAAAAATGTACTGATCATTATCATTGATATTCTCTACAGACACGAATGTTTATATATATAGATGTCAGATTATTTTCTGCTTTTCAAACGCCCTTAGAGGTGTCACTGTGACACGCGTACGGGTGCGGTCTTTATCGTTATTATTCCTTTATTATTATAATTATTATTATTATTATTATAATTATTATATTTTTATTTTTCCTTTCTTTCTCATATAATATAGTAACGTATGTTAAGGCGTGGTGGATACCGCTGTGAACACTATATAATAGATGTGAAGATACTAATCAAAAGAAGAATAGTAGAAGAATATAATAATTGTGCGTAGGTAGGTAAACATGAATGATCATATATTGAACAAGTGTCCAATTATAATTTCAATAAAGATTCAATATTACGATTGATAATATTTATAAATATAAATCACGATATTTATTCATTACAATCACTCACGACAATTTATAAAAGAAGATGAATAAATAAATGCAAAAAAATAAATGAAAACTGGTAGAGTGGGGGAATAATAAAAATGACTTTGTATAAATGTATGAATTGAATAATTTGACTTATTGAATATGGTCACACGTTGCAATAAATAAATTATGAAATTTTTTGTTTCCTTCTTGTTGTTTCATTTTTTTTTTTTTCTTCTTTGCGTATTATAAGGGCGTGTACTGTGATGTGTCTCTTGGAGTTTATTTCAACATGAGCATATGTGGATATACAACGAAAAATTATTCACCACAAAAAAAAATAGAAGAAAAAAAAAAAAAAAAAAAAAAGTTTATCATAGTTAGCATCTACAATTTCAATTAAAAATAATTATTAAATAATCATGTCTGGAAATTAATTCATTTTCAATACTATAAATAAAAAAATTTTTTTTTTTCAATTGAATTATTAAACATTAACCATCACACGTTAACAATAAATCAGTAACAGTAGGACACTGACTACCAGTAATAAATCAGTAACGCGGACGTTATTTCTCAAGTGGTCGTGGTAATGGTGTTGGTGAGTATGGGGTTTTGCATCAAGTGCACAGACACAGACACAGATAGACACACATATATATATATATATGTATGCATACACACACAGTATGAATATATACGTGAATACATTTGTGTTAGATTGACGACGAAACGCGAAACACAAAGCGATATAGTGAGCAATACGAGAAGGCTTTTCGGGCCACTCTACTGCTCCATGGTCGTTAGTTAGAGCACATTCACCATTGCATTGTCGTGTCATTCGTCTCAGATTTTTCGTTGCATTCAGAACACTTGACTTTACTCCCATGTATATACAATATATAACCAACAATACATATACATATTATATACTATCCATATTTATTCTTCTTCAATACAGATGTCGGATCACATAAAAATAATTATACATATAATTGACAATTGTGTATATTCTTCACAAATATATTCACAATAAAAATGACATTAAAATCCAATAGACCATTGCTTTGCAGTTATTACACGGTTGAACAATCACAAATAAGATCGAGAATAAGTGAGAACGTGAAGGAAAAAAAAAATTTATTATAATAATAAATCATTATTTTATTAAATATATGATAAAATTGGAATTTATTTATTTATTATTATTTTTTTTTCCTTCATATAAATGAATGAAAGGAAAAAAGAAAAAAAAAAAAAAAGGAAAAATGTGATTTATATTTTTGTAAATGATAATTATCGAATTTGACATAATTGTACATACTCACATTTATATATATATATATAAATATATTCTACATAGAATTATGTCTTGAGAAAAAATAACGCAAATCTGTCGAAAGGGATCTGTTGTATATATTATCATATTATTCTCCCCTTATATACCGATAAATGTAAATAAGAAAATCACTTTTAAAACCAATGTGATTTTATGTATACTATTAAATTATATAGTACACATTTGGCTTTGTATCTTAATACATTCTTCATACATATATTTATATAAGTTTAGAAAATTTTTTAAATGAACAATGTAAATGATAGAATTATGAGAACAGAGATAGAAAGAGGAAGAAGAATTAAAATAGACAAACTAAAACGCCAGTATTTTAGTCATTGTACAAAAAAAAAAAATAATAAAAAATAAAAAATGAAATAATATAATATAATCAAGTAAAAAAATGTAAAGAGAAAATAAAAATAATAAAAATTTCAACTGAATTTTTTTTTTATTTTTTTTTTATTTTTCATTTATTATTATTATTTTTTTTCTCTGACTCAAATAAATAACTAACGCGTGGGCGGTCAGGATATGCACAGTGTCGCCTTCCTCTACACTGTTGTGTATATAACTGTATATATAACGGGCACACATGCACAAATACACAGACACATGGTGAATAGTTTCTTTCATTTCTCTAACGAGTATACCACCACCCCTCGCTCTACGTCGCAATGGTCAAAAGCTTCTCTTCCCTTGCCCTGGCAATTAATTCGGCAACGTGTTTGTACGCAAGTATATATATCTGCACATGTGTGAGAGTGTGTGTGTGTGTGTCTGTCTGTCTGTCTGACTGTGGTGGGGTAGAGGAGGAAGGATGATCGTACTGGTAGAAAAATAATATTTATTGCCTTGCAGGGAAGTGCTGCAAGGTCAGTGGCTTTGTACTAAACGAGGGAAAAGAAACAAAAAAAAAAAATGAAATAATAACAATAAAATAAAAAAATATCTCATTTAGGTATAAATATAATTCATTGAAATTTATTTGGAGTTTTCTCCTTTAAATTTATTGAAAATTCATCACGTGTAAATTATTATTATGTTTTTTTTTTTGCTTCATGAATTTTTATTTTTTCTTTTACAATTGTTTTTTTTTTCTTCATTTTTTTATTTTCTTTTCTTTTAATACTTCTCATGAGAGCACAAAAGGAAATTGAGTGTCGTCCAATAGGCCCCCATCCTTTTGCACATTTGAAATATGATATTTGACCTTAGATTTCAATACAGTGAAAATTCGTTTTTACGAATGGTAGTGAAGTAGAAATGTATAAGATTCGTTTTCATCTACATATACGTATATACAGTCAGGACAATTTTATAATGCCTTTGTGTTCGTTTGCGCTGCTGCGCGTCATGAAGAAAATGAAAAAAAGGAGAGAAGAAGAAAGAAAAAAAAAAAAAAAATGAAAGATAAGATGAAGATAGAGAAAAAAGTACGAGAAGAAAATGATATCGATTCTTTCGAACTGTTGAGTTTACCAACTCGAGAATAGAAACGTTATGAAAGAAATGAAACCAAACACTGAACACTTTTGCTGACGTAAAACGACAGAACTGCTCAATAAAAATTTTTGAAATATTCAATGGTAGAAAAAAAAAATAAATAAATAAAAAAAAAATAATAATAATAGATAAATATTCAATGATAGTTAAAAATTTATATTATTTTTTTTATTTTTATTTATTCTTTCATCATTAATTTATTTATGAAAAATAACTATTAATTTATCATGATAAAATTAAAAATTAAATTTTAATAATTCGTCGAAATGGTATGAATTAATTTTACATAGACTTCACGAGAATATTATTAAATACACTTTGAAACGGTTACACATATAAAATTTTCCTGTTCACAGACACATAATGAATATCTACCATTGGATGGTGTTGAACTCAAGGAATTTTAAGTGGCCACCGGGTTACATTCAGAAAGCTTCAAGGGTGAGTGACAAATGAATGCCAATGATAAAATACACTTCTTCGTCACAGATTTAAATATTTTAAATATCTCTCATTATATACATATATGTATATATAAACATTTATATATACATACGTGTGTCAACTACAGTCATCCGAATATCATTAAATTCAAAACTAATACCACTTATTGTTACATATAACACACAGAGACACACACACACACACACACACACACACACTCACACATGAATACAAAAATAAATTCATATATACATAACTCATAAATTATTTTTCACTCGTGACTAACGCATTTGTATTATTATGTGTGACTGCATGGCCGGAGGGCGCGAGACATGTCACTCTCTCACTGAAAATTAGAAGAGGGAAAAAAAAAAAAAAAAAAAAATGAAGATAGAAAAAGAAAGAAATGAAATAAACATAACAAATAAAAAAAAGAAAATTAAGTCTATGACAATAAATTACACAACTTCATCATCAATCAAATAAAAAAAAATATAAAATATAAAATGATTGAAGGGTAAGATAAGAAAGTTTGAAGGTTAAAAATGTTGAAAAATATCTGTCATTCCGACATCTATGTGGGGTTTATACACACATGTGTATATACATATATATATATTTAATGCTTATATAGCTTGGATACATATAAATATATGTATATAATATACAATTTGTGGTTGTATATGAGATCGTCTTGCAATACAGTCTTGTATGCATTTCGATTGCTTCGAGCTGAGTCATCATATTGGATCAAGCATCAAGTCGTGTCTCTGCACGTAGTCGATATTTCAATATACGACAGCCACTCATCATTTCTCTCACTCATCTTGTTATGATTATTATCATTTTTTTTTTCTTTGATATATATTAGTGTGTGTATATGTATGTGTATGTTTATATAATACGTAGATTGTGATGCATATGTAAACATGACAAAAAAGTCTTTTATCATTTTAGATTTATATTTATTAAATATATACGTGTATATATATTGTGACATAGCAAGACGTTTATCACACCAAGAAGCAATTTTTACTGTATTGAACTTCCCATGGGATGTAATCGACAAAGTTGTAATTACTTCTCTGCATTGGCTTCACGTACTATTTTTTTTTTTTTTTTTTTTTTTTGTCATTTTCTCTTCATCTGCTATTTTTTTTTTTTTAATTTTATCACAAGGTGATAGAGATATCGACAGATGTAATACCACCACTCTCAACCAAGACTTGTTTTATATTATTTAAACATGTTATATATATATATATGAAGAGAGAAAGAGAGAGACTTTTTTTCCCTCAGTTTCACATGAACTTTTGCCCACTTTTTACTACCAATCGATAACAGCATCTTACTCTATACTCGAATTCTCATTGTCTTATTTTCATTTTTTTCATTATCGATTATTTATTATCAATAAAATAATATTGAATTTAGAAAGGTAAAAGAAAAAAAAAGAAAAAAAAAAAATACGTGAAATGGACAAATTCAATAATTATTTAATTTCACTATGTATATACATAATTAATTTTTATAAAATGTAAAATGAGTGTTAATTTTAAAACTCTATTTGAGAGAGTAATAAATTTAATTGTGTATTGTATGATGAATAATATGCATCACACACACGATATAAAATGAAAAATGAAGAAAAGAAAGCAAGAAAAGAAATTTAAAAAAAAAAGAGGGGCAGGAAAAAAAAAAAACATAATAAATAAGAGATAAAACAAAATTTAATTGACATTATATGAGGTTGAAAGGGCGTGGTAAGTTATTTTTTTTTTTTTTCTTTCACTTTTTTTTAATTCTCAAGAGAAATTTTCATTATATAAATATATAAAACATCATCATTCCACCCTCTGTTATTATTCTAATATCAGTAATGCGATTGGCACCTTCTGCACTGTAGAAATATATATATAGAGAATCGTTTCAAGATATTATATATATATAATGAATTATATATATATATATATATATACACTTGGATTGACACTGGGGAGAGCAAGGAATGAATAAAATAAGTCTAGGCTAACTCAAAGTTTTTAAGAATAAAAATGAGGTTAACGAGAAGTCGTGCGCATCAAAATGGTACAAGGAAAAGGTGCGCACAAAGACAGGTTACAAATCTTATGAAAAAAAAGAGAGGGGAAGAGGGAGAGAGAGAGAGAAAGAAAGAAGATAAAGAAAAATGATGGTGAGAGTGAAAAGAGAGAGCAACGAATGGGAATATGTGGCAGGGGAGTTGGAAAAAGGAGAAATGAAAAAGTTGCAAGTGCGAGAAAAAGAGTGAGAGATATGAAAAATGGAATGATGATTATGTCTGGCCAATTACAGGAACTTGAGATATCGTTTCTCCCGAGATGTTTCATCGTCTAGTACTGCCAGTGACACGCGCATGCTCACAAATTTATTATATATATATATATATTTTTTATCGTATATATATGAAATATTCCAATGAATTCAACAAATTCTCGGTAATTTTTTTTTTCTTATTCAATTTTTTTTTTTTTTTCCTCATTTTATCGACGTCTCACACCTTATTAATGAGCTAAAATGTAACCTCCATTTGCCGTAAAAAAGAAAAAAAAAAAGAGAAATAATAAAAGATGGGGGAAAAGAAAAAAAAATAATAAAATAAAATTTGAATACGATGAAAAACCGTGAAAAGTACCATATATACATGGACCGTGTACTTTACTAATAATCCTATTATATTTTTCATAATAGATCAAAGAGAAAAAAATGGAAGGAAAAAAAAAAATTGCATGCAATTTTTTTTTTGTTTTATTTGTTTTTTTCTTTTTTTCCATTTTTTTCATACACAAACAATTTCATTTTCGTCTACAACAAATTTTTGTTCTTTTATCGCTCGTGATAAAACAAAATATATATTTAAAATTCTCTCATATTATTTTCATCCTGTATATT
This sequence comes from Dinocampus coccinellae, assembly GCA_963920625.1. Taxonomy (NCBI): domain Eukaryota; kingdom Metazoa; phylum Arthropoda; class Insecta; order Hymenoptera; family Braconidae; genus Dinocampus; species Dinocampus coccinellae. The sequence continues at coordinate 18,698,779 of OY987184.1, forward strand.
ATAAATTATGTATACATATATAAATATAAACGTATGATAATCTAAACTCTCTAAATTCAATAGACGAATTGTCCATAGCAAGTCACACAAAATTATAGATACATGAATATATATATATATATGTGTGTTTGTGTATGTGTTGAACTATTCCCTACCACTACTACACACAAAAGGTACTTCATGGATATGTATTATATTCTCAATAGGATCAAGTGGATTAATTTGTGAAGCGTAACCTCCACACTCAAATATAAATTGGTCTCTCATTTCTCAATTGTTAAACATCAAAATAATTTATACAAATTTTCCCTTTTTCACTTGACAGTCATTGTTTCTATGTCTTATATTATATTCCATCTTTACTGTAAAATAAAAATTCACAATAAATTATCATAAATTAAATATGGAAAAAAAAAGAAACAAAAAAAAAAAAAACAAAAATATTCATTACAATAATTAAAAAATTTATCTATCTACGATTCTAAAGTTTATTTTCATTTGGATACATAAATCTTTATATGAATAAATTCAGCAGCAAATCAACAAATTTATATATGAACATTCAGTTGTTTAATCGAATGATCTTCAAAATTAATTCACCAGCACGAAATTACTTGATAAACTATATAGTATACATATATATTTATATAATATTTATCCAACACTTCAGTTGATACTTCGGTGATGTTATGTTTTTATTTAATATTCCCCTCGCATTGCGCGAAAACGTAATATTAACTCTGGCGTCCATCCAGAAATTCATTCGCTAAAAAATATATATATATATATATATATATACGAGAGCTTTTATTTCATTTTTATTACCATTAGAATATTCTGCAAAGTAAATTAGCTAATGTCTTCCTTCATTTTCCTCTACATTATTATTATATTATATTTCATTTTATTCTCTTTCTTAGTGATATTACTTTTTCGCTATTAGTCTAGTAAAAAGTTTGCAATATTCTCCATCCAAGTAATTGAGAACCTGTTATACATTTACATGAATGACGTCAAGATCCATCGATCATTTTCCTCACAAAGATAAATATATATATATATATATAATAGCTGCACTCTCTCTTATCATATTGAAAGCCACGACTATAATTACCATCTCCGCAAGTTTTTCTGCAAACATTCCGAGCTTCCAACAGCCACAGAGATGGCGAAGAGAGATGACTGACGTCGTAGTGAAAGGGAAATGAGAAAATTACAATGTAGCAACGGACGTGGATATAGACAGAGAGAGAGAGAGAGAGAGAGAAAGAAAATGAGATTGAGGGGGGAAGATATAGGAGAAATTATTTGTCTCTTTATTTACGATTTGTATATAATAATGTATGGATAATATGGAAGGTTAACATTTGTATTGAAAATTATTCAATTATTTTTCGCTTTTGAAATTGGCAAAATTAATTGATTGTTTGATTGTGGTATAATATCCACAGTAACAAACAAATGTACATGTATTTTATTTATATATATATGTGTGTGTGTGTCCATAATATGGCGAAAATGTCATCAGTATCGTTGATAAATATATACTTTACTCAAAATAGTACATTTACGAATAATACTGCGTGATAAAACACATTTAATGGATATATTTTGTAACATATACGCATATTTATCGTATGAATATCGTGGTGCATTCCTTTATTTCAACCATATTCAGCATTATTTATATAAACATGAAATTGTATATATATATATATATATATATATATATATATATATATATATATGTAGATAGATATATGAACGTTTTCATGTAAAATACATTCCATGAAGTCGTGGTAGCGTGAAATTAACTTCTGCTTTTCAACTATCCCGCCACAACTTTGCGAAAAGTCACGATATAATATACACATGTTTATATACAAACGAGAAGAAATAAAAAAAAAAAAAAAAGAAAAAAAAGTGAGGAGAATTTATGTTACAATTATTCTTCTACTTTTTGTTTCTATTGGAATTTATTTGTGTCATTTTTAATATTATTAATTGATGAATGACAGATTTTTTTGTTTGTTTGTTTGTTTTTTTTTCTTTTTTTTTTGTTTATATAGAGAAAAATAAAATATATGAAACAAAAAAAGTTTAATTACCAGCAATATAATTTATTTATTCATTATTATTTACTTCACTTAAATTGTCATCATGTGAAAATATTACCAGAAAATTAAATCGATCGAAACACAAACTCTACAAAGTCTCACATAAGTAGTAGCGCACAGTTTTGAATTTACGTAGAGATAGATTACTGTATGTATACATAAAATACACGAGGTTCAAGAGTCTTAGAGCTATGAATAGAGGAGTTGAAACTGATGCTCTGTGTGTACACATGCAAAGACATAAAGATGATGCTGGTACAGTTTCAGCTTTTGCTGTTGTTGTTGCTGCTGCTACTGCTCTTGCCTCTTTACTTCTCTGTCCATACCTTCACCATGATATATTTTGTAACATCACACATATACATTACATCCAAGCTTCAGTTGAGAAGGATGAAGTGTTGTTGAGAGTGATGGGTTAGTGGAGTATAAAAAGTCGATACGTAATTCGTGCCAAGAGAGTACAACGATGACTTCATTCCCCTCTAGAATACTTTATTCATCCCACACGTTTTACGTTTAAAACAAAAACCTTATTGGCGTAATTTTTCCATGTTATACTATATACATTTTTACACACACACACACACACACACACAGAGATAGAGACACTCGTCACACACTCATATATACAAATGTACAAGGATAAATACAATTTTTTTTTGTTTCGTTATAGTTGTGGATTATAATTTCTTTTTTTTTTTTCCCCTGTTCATTTATTTCTACTTTTTCTCTCTTCCACCCGCTCTCTGTTTCCCTTCTATTTCCTCTGTTGTTGTTGGATTTTTTTCTTTTTCTCTCTCTCTCTCTTTAGTTTCTGTTTTATTCTTGAGAGTAACGAGAAGCAGGTGTGTGTATGTGCCAAGTGAGATGTGGAACGCGATAAAGCTCGCAATGTATTTTTGTCCACGACAGGACGAAGTACATACATACACCGAGAAAATAAAGATATAGAGGATAAAAAAATTTATATAGACAGAGAGAGAGAGAGGGAGGCAGAGAGAATGAGGCGAATAAAATGAGTGAGGAAGTAAAGAGAAAAAAATGTAATGAGGTGGATGAGAAAATGTGAAATACACATGAACATTATCAATGCTCGTTACGTCAGCATGAATTCAAAAAAATTATATATTATCAGAGAAATATATGTGTGTTTATGAATGTGTGATTTTACAAATTTTATTTTACTCTTCGCTTTTATATTTGGTATTTTTTATTTTTTTTTATTGATGATGTTTGAGATTTTAATCGCTTGTAATTTGATTTTTGTCTATTTAAATTATATCAAATATTTATTTATTTATTTATTTATTTTATTTTATTTTTTCATGCACAGCTTTGTTTCATGTGATGTTTGTAATTTGAAATTTGGATGATGGTGGTGTGTTGTAAATGGCATATACAATGGAGTATATAAGTGCCAAGGTTTATTAGGGACTAAAGACGTTAATGCTTCGTGACGATGAGCATTCGCTCGAGTTCTGCCCCTTTCATCGTGGATACTCTAGTCACATCGTTTATCTACCGCATTATCTATTTATAAAGAAGACGATGGGGGCGCGTACATCCATGACGCACTTATAAATACATACACACACACACACACACACACACACACACACACACACATAAAGCCGTATTTTTCTTGCTTTCTGCCAGATATCAGCAGATAAGATTTGACGTTGAATTTTAAAGATTCAAAAATAACGAAGAAAATTATTACTATTTATACTATTATTATTTTATTTATTTATAATATTCACCGGAATTTATATTTTCGTATTTTATATATATATAAATGTCAAGTGGTTTTATTATTTATTCATTTTCAAATTAGTTATGATTAAATTCTTTTTGTAATGAATCAATGATTTTTTCTATCGCAATTTTTTATTCTTTTCTTTTCTTTTTTGGTTTTTTTGTTTTTTTTTTTTGTTTTGTGTTTGACATTTATATACGTACATGAGTGCACGCAATTGTCTCGTATTATTGGAATAAGAAAAAATGAGGCTGGATAAACAGAAAAGTGGAAGTTGTCGCTAAGAGTCGAATCTTTTTTTTTCTCTTTCGCTCGACATGCACACATAAACACATACACGCAGTTATAATCATCCCCACATATACTTTTGGAAATATATATGTATTAGCATATGCATGTGTGTTATGTACTGTACACGTCGTATATTACATATATACAAAACGGTCACGTTGCGTGTTGCGACAAGAGACGAAGATCGTTTGTCACCCAACGAATGAAGCGACACTTTATTTTTCATTTTGTATATATATATATATATTTTTTTTTTTTCATTATTATAATTATTATTATTTTACACCCTTCTCTTGTACTCCCACGTGATCTAATGCGTGTCGTGTTTCATTCGCTTTCTCATTTGATACTGTCAATGTCCATCATCCCATTTTTCCCCCACTCATTCTCACACGAACAATTGTCTTCTAGGCTTTCAATTTTTTGTTTCTTCCCTTTTTAGTACTACTACTATCATGATTATCATGATTATCATTTTTTTTTATGTTTCAATTTTATCACTGTATTGCAATATGTTCCATCACTCATGACACAAATTATTACATTAATTGATCATGAGATCCGTGATGTAAATTGTATTGAAAAATGTGTATTGAAAAATTTGGAAAAAAAAAAAAAAAATAGAACAAAATATGAAAAAATAAAAAATAAAAAATGGAAACAAAAAATAAAAGAAATAATGCAAAAATAACACGGTATTCTGTTGCAAGCGAAGTTTCCATCAGTCAATATTATTTCAAAAGACAGCGGATGTGTATAAAAATAATAATAATAATAATAATAATGAAATAAATATTTTTAATGCAAAATTATTTATTTTCAATTTTGTTGAAACGAGGGAAGCGAAAAAAAAAAAATTATTATTACGATAATAGAAAAAAATAAATGCCAACAATAATACTAGAATTAATGAAAATAATGAAATATATTTATATATATAAAAAAAAAAAAAATTCCAGTTAAATTGCTGTACTTAATTTATTCATATTTCATCGCTTACTTTGTACTTGTTTTCTATCTTTTATATTTCAATATGACAGACGTTTGTGGTATAACTATATTATGCATACGAAAAGTCAAAGAAAAAAATATGATAAGAAAAATGATAATCAATTTTTACTTTATTCCAATTTATTTTATTTATTATTTTCTTTTTTTCTCATCACTTGTTCTATCGATAAATTTATCTGGTATATATACACGCTCGATTTAAATTCACCCACCATATAAATATACCAAAAAAAAAAAAAAATAAATAAATAAATAAATAAATAAATAAATAAAAAAATAAAAAGCAATTTCCGCGAAAAATCTAAATAAAAAGTGCACAAGGTGTGCGCACTAAAGCGTATGATTCTCAACACATATATACCTCCACATATACATACTGCACTATACATAAAATTCTACATATAGTTCGTATGAAAAGACGCGCGCGAGGAAGTTGGCTAGAAAAATTTGACTGAAGACACGCGAAGTTGCCCGAGAAAATCGTGGCAAAGTAGCGTCTGTCGACTTGTCTGTAGTTTCGCAATCTCTTCCTTTTCTTCTTCTTCTTTTTTCTATCTCATTCCTCTCATTTTCTGTTTCACCCTATATCTCTCTCTCTCATACCTATATCGCATCCATCACCATCGTATTTCACTTGTATCGGCAGTACAGTGTCGCTGCCGCCATCCTCGTCGTCGTGACTTCGAGGCTACTCTTCCTTTCTATCGCACTACCTCCTCTCAACTCCCGTTGCTCAATATACGTACATCTTTTCTCTCTTGCTCCCGGTCCTGACACAAAAGCGCCGCGCGCGCTTGCCCTCCTCCCTTTATTCCTCCCTTCCCCCCTCCTCCCCATATCCCCTAGCCCGATATTGATCCGACGACGTGGCGGTGCCGCTCTGGTTATTACTTTATGCCCTGCATTCGTTGTCGCATACGTTTGTATTTAAAAAAATAAAATGAAATAAAATAAATAAATAAATAGATAAATAAATAGATAAAAAGGAAGTGGCGTTTGAGTATTTGTAGGTGACAAAGAGAGGAGGAAGAGAGAAAGAGCGAGATTGGAACAAAAAAAAAAAGAAAAAAAAAAAAACAAACAAAATACAATGTAAAACAAATAAAGCTCACACCGCGTGTCCACATACGATAGATCCGTATAAACACGTATACACACGCTCGAGACATCATGAGTACATGTACAAGGTAAAGAGAAGGGAGGAGAATTATTTGGGGGATATTACTACTATTCGCGCATGTATTTTACCCACACAACAAACATGAAAATACTACGTGCGTGCATTGATGCGTACCTACACATGTATAACAGAGAGAGAAAGAGGATTATGTACAATTTTAAAATGAATTATATTGGACCACAGTCTGCCAAATACCGTAGGCCTCTGTATTAAAGAGTAAAAGTTTGATTTTTTTTTTTTTTTTTTTTTTTTTCTATATGGGAAAATGTTGAATTCTTTATCACAAAAATATTTACCATTTTATATTTTATTTATTTAAAAATAATTTATTCATCATTGTATTTCATTGGCAATATAAATATTGAATATTTGGAAAAATATTTGGTTATTATTTTCTACAGTGAAAATTATTTTATTGAATTTTTAGGAGTTTTTATTTTTATTTAATTTTTTAAATTGAAAAATTTTATCAGTCTCGATTGTCCAATGTTATTTATTATATATAGAAATATTAGATTTAATTGAAATATCAAATTTATTGATATTCCAATATTTAATCTATTATAATTATTACATATGTATATTATATATAAATGATGTATGTAATATAATAAAGAATTCCATTGACAAATTGCGAATTTGTGAATAACTCTTACTTTCAATTTTTTTTTATTTATTTTACTTTTTTCTCTACTCTCATCGCTTTTCCAAACAGATTGCCAATTCCATTTGTTTTTTCTAATTAATTTTCCTTTGTTCTATTCACAATATTTGCTTTTTTCTTTCACTTTCTTTTTCTCGCTCTAGTTTTCTGTTCATCGATAAAAGCTTCGATTACTTGCAGTGCCACGACTCTACGATTCCCACCTCAATCACTACTCCTATTCTCTTCTACCAACACCACACACACACACACACACACACACACACACACACACACACACACACACACACACTTTTTTTCTCTCTCTCTTCTTTTTTATTCTCGTTCATTTTTGCTTTTCTCACTCATCTATCCTAACCATCGTTGCAGTGATAGATACACAAAAGAAATCGATTGGAACTGTGAACTCATTGCACGTTCAAACGCAAACGAAATGTAAGAGGTTAATTGGAACAGATAACTGGGCGCGTGCACGACTCTGCGTGTTCCAATTTATACTAAATAAATGAAAAAAAAAAAGAAAAAAAAAAAAAAAAGAATAATAAATTTATAACTTCACCACGAAAACGAGAAAAATATTTTTAACTCACCGCTACTTCCTATTTCACAATTACTTTTATTTTTATATTTTTTTTCCGGTTTTTATTATTATTTTCTATGTAATTTTTTTCTCCCCTGTTTTATTTTTTATCGTCTTCATCTTTACTACATTTTCTTTCATACTTTGCGCATGTTTATTCTCTCGACATAAGTTCTTCATCGCCCTCGTCAACTCACACGTCTCTCTCATTTCATTTTTTATTCTCTTGTTTTATTTATTTATTTATTATTATTATTTTCTTTTTTTCTCGAATATGACACGTGCTCATTCAACCTTCTTCTCTATTTCTTCATCCATTTAAACATTTTCACCCTTTCAAATTATATATAATATGTGCGCCATGTGCTTTTCATCATTAACGAACTCGACGACTCGGCACCGTTGACATATTCATTCATTCACATTAAAAATGTCAAAAATATTGTCCAGACAAATTAAATGTGTCACCGCAATACACGAAATAAAAAAGATGAAGAAAAAAAACAAAAAAACAAAAAAAAATCTATATATATATATATATGTGTGTAATTAACCTAACATTTCTCTTTAATAACCCCAATTTTTAATATAACAAATAAAATACGTCACAAAGTATATAATAATAATTTTATATTGAATAAATATTAATACGAACGAATATCAATAGAAAAATTAAATGAATATTTTACTTTTTTTGTTGCTTCGTTCTATTTATTATTATTATTATTATTATTATTATTTCACATCTATCTCTTCATTTAAATTTCATTTATATTCCCAATTTTTTATTCAAACATTATTTATCCCCATTATATTACTTTATTTTATATATAAATAATGTATAGATACACATACATATATATACACACACATACACACACACTGACAGCGACTGTATTACTTATAATTTAAAAATTCCAATACATATTCATACACTGAATTTAATTTCATAGTGAATATGTGGGTAATATGAATAGTTTTCTTCAAACACGACAAGTTATGGCTTTGCTCGTTTATTTTATCACTCACTAACTCATAAATGACATCGACAATTGTATATGTCTTCAATTATTTATTATTCACCACTCACTTGTACACTTTACTATACATGTGTGAATATATACCGTGCATTGTCGACAACACTATCATTATTATTTTTCTATTTTTTCATTTTTTTATTCTTTTATTTTTTCCCTTCCCCTTGCATTACTTATAACATCGTCAGGTGCACAATGTTCTTTCGTCAGAGACTTCCGGTTTGACTTCTGTCACGTGCCAACGTATATTTATGTATGTGGGTGTATTTACATGAAAATGATCGATGATACAGAAATAAAAGAGAATAATAGTTGAACAATAAAAATATAAAAAATAATTAACTATATATAAAACATGAAATATATAAAAATAAATAAATATATTGCAGTGTATACAATTATATAGATAAATAATTTAACAATTATCTAATTATTTGTATTATTATAATTTTTTACTCTTTTGAAGGATAGAATATTGGGAAAATTTAGAAATAAAACTTGAATGAAAGTAAAACGATATAAAATCTCTGAGACACATACGAATAACCATCACGATGAATTTTACAGTGGACTGTAATGTTGGTAAAAAGGGTCAAAGGAAAGGATAAAAGACGAATAGGTCGGAGAGTGGAGGGGGCAAAGAGAGAGAGAGAGGGGGGGGGGATGGAGTGGAAAACTTTGTTGGGATGTTTTTCTCTTTATATACTTATTGCTTACCCTTACAAATGCCGGTAACTTTTCTCCCTTTATTCATCAACTTTGTCTCATTTTCATTATTTTCATTCTCATTATTGCATTTATTATTATCATCGCTTTTTTTTTTTTGTTTATTTCTAATTATTATATTATTATTTCTGGGTTTTTTTTTTTTTTTTTTTGTGCTGCCTCCACTCAACATTTTACTTTTATCTCATTCACTCCTTTGCACGACTAGAAAAAAAAAAAAAATAAAAAAATAAAAAAGAGTAGAAAATGTTCAAGTCCATTGTACAATATAGACAAATAAGCGATTTAATAAGTGGAAAAAAGTGTTTATGACAAAAGACAATTTAGGTAAACATTTTGGAGTAGTAAAAATAAAACGCAAGTAGTAATTTAGTTGTGGACGTGATTTATTGAGATTCTTTTGACTCTACTTTCATTCATGTATATAAGATGGTTGGCAGAACATGGTTGTGTAAGAAAAAGTATAAAAAAAAAATGTGTATGAGTGTGTGTGTGTGTGTATGTGTGTATGTGTATATAGTACATTGGGTTGTTGAGTATGAGTATGAGAGTGAAGAAGAGCGAGAGTTGATGTCGTTGTGCGTCTGCCTGACAACGGAGCCGCGCGTCCGTTTTCAATTTCACTCCCCAATCTCCTACACTTTTGTACCTTTATTCGTCCACCCACTATTTTCACCCATACCACTGCACCCTTTATATCCCCTCGGGGCCGACGCGTTAAATTTTTTTTTTTTTTTTTTATTCGTACAGGAACGTCACAGAAATTCACGACGCGTCGACATTCGTCGTGTCGTTTTTACTCTTTTTCACTTATTCTCTCATTCTCGTGTCTGTGCAAACTCATTTTTCTCTCTTTTCTGCTTTTTTTTTTATTTTTTATTTTTTATTTTTCATTTAATGTTACTTTTCTTTTTCTCTTTCATTTCACCTTTTTCGCGATTACACATACATATGTATATCTACTAGTACTATTAGTACTACCACTATTACTATTACTACTACTACTACTATTATTATTATTACTATTGTATGTATATATTTATTTTCGCATCTCTTGACATAACTCAGTTTTCATTTTTATATATACATCACAAACTTGACATAAATTTCACGATATTCTCACACAACAATCGAATTTTAAATTTATTTAATAGCCGATCATAAAAATTCCTCAACGTTACTTTATCAGATAAAATTGATTGGAAATCAAATTTATTCTGTCTTTATTTATATTTGTATACACTAAAAATTATTTATATAAATTAATTGTAATATTGTGGTAACATATAGATTGTAATATACGCGTTTATAATTATGAAAGACATTGGTCAATGTCATTTAATTGTTCATGTATATATGTAAATTAATGAAATCGTGAACATAATGAGATGGTAATTGAGTGTTGCGTAGGATTTTGACGGGAAACATTCACAATTGAGTCATATAGTATAGGTATTATTGAATTAAAATAGAATAATTGTGTATGAGTATCCACACGAATTAAAATCCTATAAATTAATTTCTCATGAACGTTATGATGTTATCATGAAAATAAGTTGTACAAAATTTTATCTATTGGAAATAGACTGTTGAAATAAATTGCTCTAAATTTCACAGTATAAAATAAAAAATAAGAGATAAATTTTACAAATAAAAAAATACGTCAACGAGTACTTGGTAAAACATCAATTGAACACGACATTTTGCTATGTCGTTCAGTACCAATGTCCCTCGGGGTCAACCCATTGTGCTGTGACTGCCTATCAATTGGCCACTGCTCTCAGTTTAAATTCGTCTCAGCCATAAAATGCCATCGTGCAAGATTAAATTCGTCTAAATTTACCATCAATGTCGTAGAAAAACTTTTAAAAACACATCTCTTAACAATTTTCTACTGTATAAAATTTCACAATTTCTTCCAATTTTTTCCAACACCAAATTAAATCATACAAATTCATTTTATTCAAATAGCAACGAATGAAAAATATTATTTTTCACATAGAAAAAAAAAAAAAAAAAAAAAAGTAAAAAAATTTATAATTATTTTCTGGTATTATATTTTCAACGAAGAGGTATAAAGTGTAAAGTACCATCTATCTAAATGCACTCACATACATGTATTTGTATTGCAGAAAGTTAAATAGAGAGACCAGTGAGATGGACGATGTTATGCAGTAGCAAAGTCACAACTGTAGAATCGGATGCGTGAAGCGGAACGTGGCGGACATGAGCGGAAACATCGAAACGAGAAGTAGCATATAGAAGTTTCGTGGGTTTTGGATGAGAGAATGAGAATGAGAATGAAAATGAGAATGAGATGGTAAAAGATAGAAAAGAGAGAGCCGTGAGTTTGTGCTCTGTGAGTCTGTGGCCGAGGTTTTGGGATAGGTTATAGTTCCCGGTCGAGACAGGGTGATACATGGTCACAGGGTCGCTTTGCTTCACCGCGAATTCTCGGCGCCATCTTCATCTCACTCTTCATCCCTCTACCCCCCTCACCAACAAAATACACACATATATATATATATATATGTAGAAGACTCAAAAGGCGCGTTTACTGTGTGCACAGCGCACTGGTTTGTTGCTCCTCGTTTCGCTATCACAACTCGATACTTCCTTAGGTATATAGCAATTTCATCTGTGATATATATTACATAGTATACACATATACATAGAGTGGATAATTAATGTTAGCGGTTAGATGTTATGCATCAAGTGGGTGGTTACGAATCAAAGGAAATTCCAGAGTGATTGGTTATATTAAAGGTGATAATGCTACGTATATATCTGTGAACGTGTGTTTAAATATATTTATCATATTAATGATTAACAATGATAATTAAACAATAAAATATTTCACTATATTCGATGATTTATAATAATTAATAGGAATATTTTATCGTGAAAATTAATTTAATAATTTATTTATATTATTTATGTAATTTTATTATTTCAAGGTAAAGAATTTGGTTCAGAATAAAATATATTTTGTTGTGTACGCAAATGAAGGAGCAAAAAAAAAAAGAAAAAGAAAAATTGTGTGTATTTGATATATGTGCGTCGTTGTGTATTCCGTATAAATAAGTACAAATGCATATACACCGTGATTACATATACATATGGAATAGGAAAGAGTATGAGAACGACTGATACAAACGCCCATAGCATTCCTTTGGTTGGAATGAGTGGGAAATTGAGACAGGAATAACAGGAGAGGGACAAAGTGAAGTAAAGACGAGAGAGATTGGGGCGTATTGGCAAAGGAGCTTTGGTCTGTTGACGTCATTGGTAAAAGTCTACATATTCTAGAATATATATTGTAACATATACATATGAAATCTATATACAAAGAGAAATCGAAAGCAGATATATATATATATATATATATATATATATATATATATATATACATGTGTGAGTATACAGATATTTGGATATCGGATATGTGGTTTGCTTCAATGTTCGTTTCTCTACTATCCACGGCGCTTTTGATTTGACGATCAGAGATTACGAATGCTCGACTTGCTTTCGATATAGAAAAAGAGCCCACGACCCCGAAAAACTTGTGGGAAAAATAATAAATATATATATATATATATAAATAAAATAAAGGAGGAAATAAATATAAGATGAGAGAACATGGTGGAGAAACGATCAAAGATTGATATGAAAATTTTATACGATTTTCAATCTTTCAATTTCTACAGTGCAACTTGATTTTCATTTTAATTCGTTCCTCGTTTTTATTTTATTTGTTTTCACGATTTTCATTTTAGAGTGGGCAGATTATTATATAAATTGAGCAAGAGAAAAAAAAAAAATCATAATAATAAATAACGAAATGAAATGAAAGAGTAAAAAAAGTGAAACATTTTTGTATATTATATTTTATATTTCAAATGAATTGGTTCGGTACTTTTGAAGGCTTCTACATAAACTAATCTTTCATCGCACTATTTTTCGCCTTACTCGTCCTCATCGTCTCTTCTGGCTTATTTATTACTCAGAGACCCATCCAATTACAGAACCTTATTTAATTGAGGTCAATTAGTTTTGTCCCTTCGCGAACTTGTCGACGCTTGGTCGTCATTGTAAATTCGAATACAGTCAGCAATGATTTTCAAACATTAAATTCATTTAACGTTAAATGAATTTCTACAAAATTCATATGTATTACATTATCTGAAATTCAATGATATAACAAATAATTATTTCAACTACAATATATATATATATATATATATTATACAAATAAAACTTATTCACTCTGCGTTTATATAAATACAAGCGCATTCGTGCGTGTTCGTTTTCCCTTTCAACCCCTTTATATTCTCTTTCATACACACACATACACACACACACACTCACAGAAAGATAGAGAGAGAGAAAGTTAAACACAGAATATGAAACAAAAGTTTTGTGACATAGTGGAATCACTTGGAATGGCTGGTGTAGATAAGAATCCATGAGCACGATGCGTTGGTCGTTCTCTTTACTTTCGCGCGTATTCTCTCAATGTCTGTCTATGCATATTCATCGGATAGTCTCTTTCGCGTTGCGCGTGTTTGAATTACCCGACCAACACTCCCACTCCCGCTATACGCAAAACCATTTCCACTATCGTACTACTGCCGCGCGCGTTCCAACGATCGTTTACCGAGGGTGAAAGTGTGCGTTCTTCGAATTCTAACGCAAACGCTTCTCTAGATTAACATAAAAGCTACATAGAGAGAAAGCGAAATGGTATAGGGTCCAAAAAATATATATATATATATATATATAAACTGTATAACCAGTATCCCCTCGATGAAAATTTCCCCACGTAACGAGTTTGTCGTATATCAAAAACATATATATTCCATAACGGGCAACCCCCTCCTTTTTCTATATAGTAATTATATATATATATATTAATGCTGTGTAGCTCAAATGTTGAAGAGGGCTAGAAAACATAAATGTAGCATACAAATTATGCTCATCTATTCTCATCGTTTGCACGTGAATTTTATTAATCACTAAATCATCGAGTATTTTTTTATTTTAATTTTATTTATTTAATTATTCATTTATTCATTTTCGTTATCATCGTGCAATAATTTAGTAGTGATTTTTCCGTAAATTATTAATTTATAAAATAAATAGATATGATGATTCCTCTGTGTTTGGAAATAAATGAAAAGAAAAAAACGAAAAAAAAAAAAAAATTGAGGAAGATAAAAAATGTGTTTATTGAATCTTCTTACCGGCCATGACGTCGCGGTAATGGTGGGGGCACTGGACTGTGAAAATTATCCATCATTGAGTAAGGATCACGCTCCACGGATTTGCGATCGAGACTTTCAAGTTGATCGAGCCGCAATAATTCGGCTTCACGGGGCGAATGTAATTCACAATGTGCTACGTGAAGTAGTGGCCTCAATGATGATACATTTGCATCGCTACATCGTTGCTGCTGCTGTTGTTGTGGTTGTTGTTGTTGTTGTTGTAGCTGGTGATGGGGATGCTGCTGTTGCAGTAGACCGCGCGACGGCGCCCCAATCACCTGATGGTCTTCACCATCCGTTGTGCGTTGTTCGTCACCCCAAACTTCAAATTCACCCGCCGCCGAGTAATCACCAAAGCCACCGTTGCCCTTCACCGTGTCAACGTTAACGCCCCCACAGGGCGAACGTTGTTCTTTATTATTTTTATTATTCGTCAAGTGTAATGGTAAAAAATCACGTGTCAACGACAATACAATGTCTTCCGGATTGTTTTTTGGTAATTTAAATTTTTTATTATGTCGTTTGCGTGATGTCAATGATAATGGAAAAATTTTAATCCTATTTTTTCCACGGTGTGATGTCAAATTTGCGTAGGTTCATTAAAAAAAAATTTACTTATTTTATTCCACATCAATGTCACACGTTGTATTATTTTCAATTATATTTTTCACTCACGTCACTAATTATATTGTTTCAATTTTTTACAATCACTATATAAAAATATGAAAGAAGAAATAGAAAAATTAAAAAAAAAAAAAAAAAAAAAAAAAAACTGAGTAACACACAGTTGTCTCACGGTTACTAACTTTTTTTTTAATCAATCACATAAATTTTTCGTGAATATTTCACACGTGCCTTTTTCGTAAATCTTTTTAAAAAAACAATAAAACAAAAAACAAAACAAAAAACACGAAAAAATAAATATATACAAATAAACGGATAAATAAGCAAAAACTGACTTGACTCAATGGGTATACAACACGAACTTGTGTGGACAGTGTACACGAAGACGTAAAGTGCTAGAGAGACAGCGACAGTCGAGGTTGTGGGTGATGAAACTCTTGGGGTGATTCTCTAAAGTTCCTTATCGATCCGTCAACGCCAGCGAGAAAGTTTGAATCGTCCTCTTGCGACCGATATCTTTCTTTGGTACCCCACTCAACAACACTGTGAAGCTTCTTCACATACATCCACAATCCTACTTCAATCTATCTCAAACAGTCCGTTTTTTTGTTTTTGTTTATTATTTCAACTCACTCTAAACTTCACACACTCACGTTTATGTTATCTTTCACAATTGTTGGTATTATCGTGTCTAAGTTTGTGTCATCTGTATATAAACTCACTCCATTACCACATTCAATTCACACAAAATTCATTATTATTTCTATTTTATTATTATTATTTACCTGAATATTTTCAATTCCTATTATTATGTTTTTTTTTTTTAATTCGTTTTGCCAATTACTTCATATATTTTTCTTCCCATCTCTTATTATTATTATTTTTTTTCTTTCTCATCCACTTTCCTCTATATTTTTCCACTTTAATGTCTAATTAAACGAATGAGGTATATGGTAAAAATCCAATTTCCAATAGAAAAAAAAAAATAAAAAAAAAAAAATTCAAGAGTTTTGTGGACTGAAGCAACGCAAACGTTATAAGTGAAGTTGCTGGTTGAGTGTCACCGACGATTAAACCCAGGGCTGGTTGTGTCGTTACCGTAACACAAGCTCAGTAGAGAAACCTAATTGGGTCAACAGGAGGGACTACGTTGCGATGGAAATTCGCGCAAATAGTTGCCTTCTCCTCTCTCAATGTTAACGTACGTGTCCAACCCACCAAACCCAATATTCACCACCAATGAATATTATTGTAATTATTATAATTACTATTTCATGACACTAAAGATGCAAAAGTTGAGAGTTTAATATAAAACAACACTGTCATGAATAATATTATATGTCACAATTCAAAAACACCTAATTTAATCAATTATTTTTCATATAAATTTTATTCGATTCAATATTAATTTATCGTTATTTCACCTCAATCAATTGAATATAATTCTAAATAATTATAATAATTTTGTAATATTATTGTATTTTTATATTTTTTTTTTTATTTATTTATTTATTTTTATTTTGCACTGAATGTCACGTTCACTTTTTTTCCAGATTACAAAATAATATACGTATTCACATATGTATATATATTATTTATATAAATACAAATTCACCCAATAAAAAAACAAAAGATCCAATTTTTAACTGAAAAAAAAAAAAAGTGAAATAATATTATTTATTTAATTGATAATCTTACTCTCCTTTCACAATTTTCACGCACAATGAATAAAATTCGTTGTATAAAAAATTGAATGACAGTGATATTTTTTTTTCGTTTATCACTATTATTATTATTTTGTTTATGTTGAATAATTATTTTTTGTTTAAATTATAATTGTCGTAGGTATCACTTGAAAAAAAGTTTTATAAATTTTTTTTTTTCTTCTCTGTCAGTTTCAATATATTTATACATACAATATTTTATATGTATAACAGTAATATATATATTTATTCTGTATTGAGGATGTGCTGTATTCAAATATGAAAATTGTACAACAACAATATCCACCCGCACTAACTGCGGACCAAAGACTGGAGGCTACGACGACGCAATGCCCGGCACAAAGTGACACTCGAGCTCTCGCGCCCCCACCACGCGCCAATTGTAGATGCGCTGAGCGCGTGCGCGCGTCCCTCTACAGAAGGACTTGTATCCCTACACATCACTACACTGTATTACTGCCTTTACTTTAATACTCGTATAAAAATTCCACACTATTTTATATACATATATATGTCTATGTTCAGGTGCGTATTTGTAACTAACGTATCTGTCTTTGTTTCTCATGTGTCGCGTCGTTGCACCTTCTCGTCCTTACACCTATTCTCTATCATTCCAATACAATATACCTCTGTATAGATAGATATATTGGTCATCAAAAACGATGAACGAACACGTCGACGACGTGGGGCTTTGCCTCGTTGGGTTCGTTACAAAATCTCTCGGAAACGCCGTTGACGATGATTTCGTCCCGATTCAACGAGTTCATCGTCGTCACGACATAGCTCAACAAAAAAAACATAAATATATATAATTCTCCTCTCAAAACAGTAAAACTTTTATATTTTTTATATTGCATAAAAACTTTTAAAATAAAATAATACTCATTGAAATCGTTATTTTATCAAAATTTGTGTTTCATTCATATGAATATAATTTTGTTTTGGTTTAATTTTTTTTCTTTTTTTCTCTCTTTCTCCTCCTCTCTCTACTCTCCGCAGAAATAATTGTATTTTGTTTGAAAAATAGTATGGTGAAAATGAAAAAAAAAACAAAAAAAACAAAAATAAGAAAAAGTTTGAAATTATTTGGAAAAATATTTGTATGATACATATAATTATGCGTTGTAAACATTACAGTAATTATTTTGTTGAATTTAATAACGCCATAGGCAATATATAGAGGAAGAAAGAGAAGCCGCAAAATTTTCATGACAAAATTATTTTCACGACAAAGGCAAAACTATTTCAAGCGCGTTGGTATAGATAAAAAGAAGACGAAGAAGAAGAAGAAGAAGAAGAAGAAGAACGAGGTATCGTCAACGTCGTTGACGTCGTTGTCGGTCGGTGTCGTCGTCAAAGAACGATCGTTGTTTCGTTGATGGAAGAGGAAGAGCAAAAGTAAAACTCTTGTATCATATATATATATACATTCACACGGGAGCGAAAAGCACGCGCTTGCAAAGCACTCACTGTATCAACTCACACTCTTTTACTTTATACACACCACAGACAGCTATAGCTTTCTTACACAATATGTAAACATAAGCTTGGCAATATTATTACCCTGCAAGTACTGCCTTATATAAACATCGCTATGCACTCTCAGTATCATTATTCAGTAAATTTTTATATTACATTTTTTTCTTTATGTATTCACCAATTTTTTCTCTCTCATTTTAAAATATACGTGAAATTACAATATAATCGATCCTAAATAAATAATGAATAATAATTCTGTGAATAATTATTATTTTAATTAATATAATTTTTGCCCGATTGAAAATTAATATTTATTTATTTATAAGGACAACGTAATACCATATTATATTTTTAAATATCATATCATATAATTTTTTATTTATTAATTAAAATGTGAGTACAGTACCATGATTTAATATAATTAACATTAAATATATTGTTAACATTCATTAATTTAAATTAACGAATTTTTTTTCGTTTATTTTATTTTTTTCCATGTATAATATATAACACAACTTTTCAACTGTTCCGAAAAAATATATGTATTTTTTTTTGTTTGTTTTGTTTTTTTTTCATGGTCGGCAAAGAATTATACTCTCTTTTGTTCCTCTCTCACTATTTTCTATCTCATGCTCCTGTTTTTTTCATTTGTGATCGAACGAAAGTTTAATTATCCCTCTATATACTATCTATATCATCCACCCTACACTCACTCTCTACCTCTACCTCTCCAGCAACTCTTTCATTCTTTCATTGCTCTCTGAATTCTCCATATATACACCTTGAACGACGTTATATATAAGACAAGATGGATGGCGTAGTTGTTTTATTCCCATCGTTTCTATATCCTTCTTCACTTCATGTGTACCTTTCACTCTTTTTCACTTCTAAAATCCATCTGCAACTTCGTCTACAACGTTCACCCTTTTACAGCAATCGACTCCGCACGATATGTGTTCTCATACGCTTGATGTAACTAACAGACAAGAGAAAACAAAAAGAAAAAAAAGGTCAAAGCTAAAATAGCGAAAGAGAAAATCGAGTAGAAATAGAGTGAGAAAGTAAGTGAAATTGAAAGATAGAGAAAAGTAAAATGAGAATACTCGACTTTTTTTATTTTTATTTATTTTGTATTTGTAGTTGAACTACAGAAAATTCTTAATCCACTCTTAGTAACAACGGAATGACTCCCGTGCGGCAGATCGAAAAGCAAGCACATAAAGAAGGGGTTATATAGAAAAATAGAGTGAGAAAATTGTGAGAAAACGTATATAGTTGAGAGAATAGAAAGGACAATGGGTGAATTTAAAAGGGGGAAGGAGGTTAAAATGAAGAGGAAGAAAATTCACAGAGTTGTATGTCTCGTGTATTTTCTTTGATGTTACTAAACAGAAAACGTTTCCAGCACTTACCGCGAGACGTTTTCACATCTTTTACTTGAGAGAAAGAGCCTTCGTAATATTATATATGAATTTGTGTGTTTATATATATATACACATTTAAACGAATCTTTTTAGTTTTATCTAAAATCTCTTTGTGACTGTTAATATATACGTATATATTAAATCTCCAAATATATTTTTCATCCATTTCTTGACTTTATCATATTTTTTTTTTTTTTTTTTAATTTTCTATTTTAATTTATATTATTTATCCAAAAATATTTTCGAGTTAACGAATGAATATTTCAATGAATCCATGAGACAAATACAATTTATTTATTTTTTCTATCACTATTCCATCATTTTTTTTTTACTGCTACTACGTTCATTATAATAATAACTATTATTATTATTATATTATTGCAATTATTTACATTTTAAATTCATTATTTTAGATCGTTGGCTGTCATTAATTGAACACCCTTCATTCTGTTCCCTTTCCCTCTTCCTTTTCTTATTATGATTTTTTTTTTTTTTTTTTTTTTTTTTTTTTTCTCTATTACAATTAGTGAGTTAGAATTTTTCCATAAGTTGTGCATTCATTATTAGTGGAGAAAAAAGTTGGATGAAAATAATAATAATAATAATAATAATAATGGAAAAAAAAACCAATAATAAATAAATCGAAAGTATACTGGGGTAAGAATACTCATATAAATATTTATTTTATTCATTATCAATTGTAAATTATTATCGTGGTAATAATTATTAATTAAAGTAAAGTGGAATATTACAAGAAAAAAAAAAAAAGGAAAAAAGAAGAAGAAGAACAAGTAACGAATTGATAATGTCTGTTGTATAATGTCTGATTGTTACAATGAGAAATTGATAAATCAAGACAATTGAATGTCAGTAAATGTTGCAAACGTGATTGCATAACTCTCGAATGATTTTCTTCAAGTACACATATATAGGGGTAAAACAAAAAATAAAGCGACGAGTGGTGGAAACGATTCATCGACGAGAAGTAGAGCTTGGAATAATCGGCTCGGAAAAGAATCACAGCTCGTTATACTAGAGGGATGGGCAGGAGTTTCTGATCTTTCGAATGCCATCCCCTGTTACTTCTGTCAATTTTCCTTCCGTTCTTTTCACCCTCAAAAACTATAACCATACGAAAATATATATATATATATATATATATGCATACACATTGCATTTGTATTGTCGTATAGAGAAAGAAAGAAAGAAAGAAAGAAAAAAAAAGTTATATACTGTTCAGTATTCACATGGATTCTTGAGACATCGATCATTCAATTTGCCAGTACGAACACGACAAGATAAGGATTTTCGTACTCCTCCCTGTTTCTATTATTTATCCTTTATTTCAGTATATACATATTCGTATCTTTTTTTTTTCTTATCTTTTCTTCTTCTTATATATTAATTTAATGAAAAACAAATGTGATAATAAACATTGATATTTTTCAAATTATTTATTACATATTATTAATTATATGATTAAATATATATATATATATATAAATATATACATAAATGATTCGTTCATATTTACTATTAATGCAGTAAAAAAAAAAATTGTATTCAATGAATAAATGAATTATAGTTATACGTCATATGGATTTCATTCATTTGATATTTAAATTTACCTTTAATTTAATCACAAAGTCAATTCATCCAACAACACATTTATGCATTAATTATTTTATAAATTTCAACTTGACGCTAAAATATACGTATATACAAATATATATATATAATATAAATTCAAATTTTATTATATATACATATAGTACTTACAGGATTCCAAAACGATTCAATGTGTACTTATATGCACATATAAAATCGTGTAAATTTATCAAGTTGCGTACATATGAGAGATGTATGAAAGTAAGAGAAACATAAATATACACCGCATCTAAATAAGAGAGAAATCGTCCCGCACTCACTCTAAAATCTCACACACGCTCTCCACCTCTCACTACTCTCTATTATTCCTTCTCTTTCTTACTTTTATACATATGAGTATAAATGAGACAGTGTCGGTATTTTGAGAGGAGAGAAAATATGTATAAAGTGTAATAGAGAAGGAGCAATAGAGATTTCATGTGTAAACGCAAAATTCCCGTAAGCATAAAGAGACTCGAATGGGAGAATGAAACATTTCAGACTACATATATATACATATGCGCTGTCATAGTTAATCTCTTTCTCTCTTTTACTCTCTTCTACTTTAAATTCTCTCTTACTTTTAGTTTCTATGGCGTTTAATTCACTCTCACTATATGGCTTATACGTAAAGTTTACTGGAGTGAGCACGTAAGCGACGACGATGACGACAGTGGTGGTGGTGGTGGTGGCGGCAGTGTGCGTCTACTCACTGCAAATAAAGCCTCACCCGCACGGTTTGTTCGAAACATTGAGCAAACGTCGGTTGTTTAAACGGGCGGTAAAGTTGGACGAATGCCGAATGAATAAATATATATAAGAGTGAATGTGTTTATAAATGCGTGTGTGTATGTATATTCATATGTTGGCTGAAGAAAAAAAAAAAAAAAAAAAAAAAAAGGAAAAAAAAAATTAATAATATTAATAATTGCAATTGATTTAATTCTATATTTTTCTTTCCCATTCTGTAATTTCTTTCTTTTTTTTTTTTTTTTTTTTTTTTCTTTAATTGACAATTTATGTATACCACGTGTAATGTATTAGTCGTTAATTTTTGCTCTTCATTTTTATACACTTATATATTTTTCAAATTATATATATATATATATATATTTTTTGTTATTACCTAATTTTATTTTCTCATCTCATCCACTACGTTGGACTTTTAATTCGTTAAAACGAGGCTGGTGCACTTGAGTACTGGCAACCAATCGAATTTCTTGAAAAGTAACTCTCACGAGAATGAAGAAGTAAAGAATAAAAAAAAATTAAAAAAAAAAAAAAAATACATATATACTTATATATAATATACAGTTGAAGTATCAGTACATTTATATATCTACTGCTATAGTTACTAGCCAGACGGTCGTCAATGTCTCACTTTGGTCTCAGTTATTTTCTACTAATCCAATTAACGATAGTATAGTCTTTTATATATATTATATACCAAAGATTCTTTCAGGCGTTACTCAAGATTATATCACACTCGATTCGTTCACTTTCTATGCTATATTTTCCTTCCACTCCTCTCAATCACACACAGAGTCTTCTATATTTGTTTCTCCGCTTCTTTTTTTATTTTTTTCCCCTTTTCCTCCACACTCATCCCCGTTTAACATCCTCACTCCTACTATCTCTTTTTCATTTTCTAAAAAATACACACACACACACACACACACACACACACACTTACACACAGATATGTATATGTGTCTCTTAACCTTTCTCAAATACTCGTCTCTGTCGACTAATAAATTAATTAATGAACCAACGTTAGACGTTTATAGTCCATATATCTGCGGATCTAATAAAATTACTCGCCTCGTCGCTCGTCCGTTCATGAAATACTCTGTCTATCTCCCTTTGTTCATCCTTCTCTTTTTTTTCTTCATTCTTATACTTTCTTTATATCCGTCTCACATTTTATTTCATTCTTTTTCATTCGTCGATCCGCTGCAAATAAAGCATTTGGCAAACACAACCTTCTTCATAGGATCAATGGAGGATATCACAGAGAGAATGTAGATGGGAAAAGGAGCGAATAAGTAAGTGAGTAAAGAGATGAGGAGTAGAAGGAATGAGAGAAGGAATTTATCCATTCTCTAAATGCTCTAAGTATATATATATATATATATATATATATATATATACTCTTATCGTCACTCCCCACTCACTCTTCTTCCTTTCACCCTTTACGCTGTCATTTGTTGATTATACTGTAGTGATATCCATATAGGCTCTATTGGCATTCCAGCTCGACCGGAAACGCCAACTAATACATAATACACTTTCCTTATACATACCAATCTACACAAATACGGAGACACAATCAAATATATATATATATATATTCGCATGTATATATGTATATTATAGTAAACCAATAAAAATGCGGAGGGTAGGAAAATAAAAAAGAAAATTTTATTTTCATAGACACGATAAAACCAAAAGCAAACATCAATGTCGTTGTCGTGGTCGTCAAATTGTACATATATATCTGTATATAAAATTATCACTTAATTTTTTTTTCCTTCGTTTTTTCGTTTTTTCTAACGTTTTATTTTTTTACTTTTTTTTTTCTTTTTTTTTTTTTGTTTCCCCAAGTTGTAAACACAACATTCTCGTGCATTATCGTAAAATAATTCCTCTTAGGGGTTTCTATTAAACTAATAAAAGTATATATTATATATAAGGAGACGAAGAATGATAGGGATACACACGTGTCCATGTGATATATATATATGTAGTGTGCTTAAGTAAACACATTCGCGTTGAGGAAAAGTAACAAACGATAGTTGGTATACGTATATAAAGAGAGGGAGAGAAAAAAAAAAAAAAAAAAAAACCGAGTTGAAACTTGCAAGAATGACAATTTTCTTCTCTTCGTGTATTATCCATCTGTCTATATCCGTAAGGACGTACACACTCACATTTATACGATTGTATATATATATATATATATATTTGTTGGTGATTGGAGAATCCTCGATGTGTACATTTTCATAGCGATGCGTGTCTTTAGTATCTCGTCATCGAATAAATGACGCATTATATCGACAAACAATTCTAAGGTTTTATTATTATTATTCTATTTTTGTTTTCCTATTATTTCCATTCTATTCGTTTTTTATATTTGTCTATTATACATTTTTCTCTCTTGCTCTTGCAGTATTTCTCGTCGTGGTAAATTGTCGTCGCGTCATTGTGGCGCCGATACGAATGAGAAAAGAAACAAAGTGGAAGGAAAGAAAAAAAAAAAAAAATAAAAAAAAAATAGAGAGTGTGTGTATATGAGAGTAGAATAGAAAAAGTGAGTGTGTAAGAGAGAAAAGAAATAAAAATAAAAAATAAAAAAAAAATAGGGAGAAAAGTATAAGGTATAACCATAGTACATGGGGACATGCACCTTCACCCTTATCCACATAATTTTGATCCCACTCTAGTTCCTCTTTCTCTATTTTACCTCGTGTACGTACGTCATTATTATATATTAAATCGAGTATATATAGATATATATACATGTGTGTGTATTTATATGAATAAAAGTGCGTTTACCGTGTGTCATTTGTCCTTTACTCTGCCATCGACAACTATTTCACTAGTCAGAATAAATGTGCGAGCGTCAAACGTGACATTTCATCCATTTCACTTTTACTATATTTTATTTGTTTAGGTTATAAAAATGTTATGTGTTTTTTTATTAATACGCAACCCTATACACACACACACACATACACACACGTATACAGACACATATTCGTATATACAGATAAATGCAAAGGTATTTATATATATGTATATAGTTGATATGAAATAGAACAAATGATATTTAAAACCACAATGAACGTTTATTTAATAATAAACATTTTTTTCTTTCAATCAAATCATGTATATCAAAAATAAATTATGATAATAAATAAATATTATACACTTATTTATTTATTTATTTATTATTTATTATTTATTATTTATTTTTATTGTAATATTGTAATACAATATATTGATATATAAATTTATATATAGAAAATATATAAATTTAATAATATCTATGTCTTCCAAGTGATAATTTTAATTGTCATGAGAGATAAATAAAATCTTGATGATAATTGATGTGTAATTGTAAATTTATAATAGAAATAATAATATAATAATGTATAAATTGTGAGAAAAGTAATGACACTGTATATTCCATAAGAGAAAATGTGAGATATAAAAAAAAATGAAACATTGAGAAGATAGAGTCGTTCAGTTCAATGCCATCGGTTTATCCGTGACTATATACATAAATTTGTTGTATATATATATCAACATTGGATGTTTCTATATGTTTACGTGTTGTGTGTGTGTGTGTGTGTGTGTGTGTGTTTGTTTCTACGGCATAATACAAATGGAGTCTGCGCCACCAAGTGGAATACAATATATATGAGGTAAAGGGACGGGTCGATTTGCCATCGCATATATATAATAACAACAATTTATATATATATATATATATATATATATTGGAACGTATATAATATTTGTAAATATATATACATATAGATTTATTAGTTGGTGACGTGACTGTAGTTTGCATATGTTAGTTACAACTCACTGGACATTCTGCAGTTATTTGGTCTCACACTTTCTCCGTTTCTGTGTAGAATTGACCCTCGGGCCTCAATGTACAAATCGTTCAATTGTTATGTCACGTTTACTGGTCATTTGAGGGATACAAGTATAAACGTTCGGCTAAATTCAAAGGTCCACTGCATTATATATATACGTATATAGTTTATATTTTAGAATTAGTAGTAAATCGTTTGTGTTATTTACTTTGGTATATTCCAAGTGATTGATATGCATGAAATAATGTCAAATACACACACGTGTGAGAATTTAAATTATGATTAATGTATGATCATAAATTCTTAATAATTAATTATTATTCGAAAATATTAAAATATAAATTATTATCTGATTAAATAATTTTCTACTTTCTTCAATTGCTATACACCCACACACACACACACACACCCACCCCCTAAGAATCACTTTTATATTCCTATCAAAAAATCCCAGAAAAAAAAAAAATAATAATAATAAAATGAATAATAATAATATTTAAGAATCGATAGATAAATTCAGAAAGGGGAGAAAAAAAAAACTGAAAGTAAATAAAAGTTTATTTATATCATAATGAAAGTAATAGAATTTAATATACATTATCTAACATTGATTTTCCCTTTTGTTTTTCATATCATCACATTATTATTTTTATCACATCATTTTTATTATTTCAATCTCTTTTTATTTATTTCTATTTTTACATTTTTTATTTTTTTTTTTATTATCACAATAATAATAATGCTAATATAAAAGATAATGATAAATATAAACTGGATTTGCACCCACGCGTGTCTAAAAATATACTGGATTGCAATTTTAAGTGAATGTATAAGCGATGAAAATGAGCAAATAATATATATCTGTAAAAAACGAAGTGAAGAAAAAAGGATAGGATGAGAAAACAAAAAAAAAAACAAAAAAATTGAAAACTTAAGAAAATAATGTATAAAACTTTGTGAGAAAAAGTTCTGCACGTTCATATATAAATGTATGAAGGAATAGGAGGAGAAGGGGGTTATAAGAATGTAGATAAAGCTAATGGAATTTTATCATGAGTGGGGGTAATGTTAATGGCAATATGGTTGCAATTTTACGTATGAGTATGTGGATGTGTTTGGTGAATGAAGTAAGGGAAGTAAGGAATGGTAGAGGAAGGAATGAATAAAATAGATAAAAAAAAAAAAAAAAAAAAAATTAATAGAGGGAGAAAAAAAGGAAAATGCTGACCAGGCGTGTTGTCCTTTCATTTTTTTTTTTTTTTTCTCTTTTTCACATGGGAATAACAACATTGGAGTATTTACTTTCTGACCATACAATTAATTGGATACTTTTCGTCTTCATTTACTTCACTTATGTCTTTTGTATTTACAAAACCTGCACTCTTTCACTGAGTAGAAAAAATATAAATGATGTATATTTTCTTTTTTTTTTTTTTTTTTTTTGAGACAATTTATTTACTAAATTATGTTATTGCATATTTATGTATAGTGTAAAGGATGGAAATAATTTTATTTGACACTTGACCGGGTAAACAAAAAGTAGAAAAAAAAAAGCAAAAAACAAAAAAACAAACACATAAAAAAAAAATGAAAAAAAATTTGAATATAAAAATCTAGTCATTTTTTATTGACTTCACTTGTAATAAAAAAAATTTTTTTTTTTTTCTTCTGTTTCATTTAATTCAACGTTTATTGAATTTTAAATATCATGAACAAACTCGATTTAAAATTTAAGGAATTTCAAAATTATATCATCGAATATATATTATTTCCAGGTATTCCTAACTACACAAATATATAGTCTGGTAGAAGAGTGAAAAATGTGAATGAAGAATCACAGCAGGAGAATGAAATACGAGTTATGACATACAGGATATAGGCGACAAGAATGAAAAGATGTTTTAAACGTGTAATGGAAAATTTAGAGACACGATGAGAGGTTCCCTGGGTCGATGAAGACTCGACGAAAGATTACGTACATCAAAACACACACACACACACATCCACACACATTCACATACATATGTATACAAACCGACACATATATAACTATATATAAATTTATTTATAATGTTTATCATTTGTCTTTCTCTGATGTCTATGGCTTTAGTTTAATCCCTCACACATATGTATATTTAATCGCATACACACAAATAAAATCCCACATAATCGGTTTAAAAAAAATAATATTTTTATATGAAAAAAGAAATTAATAAAAATAAAAGAGGATGAAAAAAAAAAAGAAATACGAATAAATATATATATATATTAATAATACTGGAATAAAAATTATAATTGAATAAATAAAAGAGTAAAAATGAAGACGAGGTCAGTGAAACATTCATGAATTTTATTCAAATGTCACACAATATACCTAAAATGATGACGAGAACATTATACATATATAATAAATAATCCACAAACACAAATACACACAAATATAAAAAATATTCTTGAATGTTCGCATCTCTTTATCCCTCATGATCATCCCATCTATTCTATCCACCTCTCCTTTATCATCATCATCATCATTATCATCTTGTTCTTCTTGTTCTTCATCTTCTCTTATTTTCTCATCGCTCTTTATATCTATATAAACACTCGCATGCTCTTAGAACCTCCCGCTTATTCCTCACTTCTCTTCTCTCCATCTCACTCCCAATCTCCCCCTTCCTACCCGTTACCTAACTCATCCTTTCATCTCCAAGTCCCACCTTTTATCCATACGCTTCTCCATCTCCAGGACTATCCAGCCTCTAAGCCTCAGCTCGAGC
Source organism: Dinocampus coccinellae (assembly GCA_963920625.1). Taxonomy (NCBI): domain Eukaryota; kingdom Metazoa; phylum Arthropoda; class Insecta; order Hymenoptera; family Braconidae; genus Dinocampus; species Dinocampus coccinellae. Next base: position 18,727,684 of record OY987184.1, read on the forward strand.
AGTCACCGCACGTCTTGAAATTTCTCGTGCGCCTTAAACTCCACCGCAGACATCAAACCGCCCACGCGTCGGATTACTGTCCTCGCACTCGTGCAACTCTTACTCCTTCTTCTTCTCCTCCTCCCTTTTCCCTACCCTCCTTTTCCTCTCTTTATATATACATACACACAAATACATATATTTATATATCCATCTCTATTTGTCTACAAGCACGATATTTCAAATCCTCCCTCTCTACAATACCATCAAATATTTTGCCTCATTCGCATTTATCCGATGGGTCCCTTTCTCTCTCCTTCTCCCTCTCTTTTTCTCAAATTTTTTTTTTCCCTCTTGCTCTATCCACTTACGATCATACGTTCCAATTCTCTTATTCTCAATTGCACAAGTCGTACGTATCTGTGTTTTTGTATATATATATATATATATGTGTGTGTGTATGTCATTTTGTATATGAGGTATATGAATACAGACGCTATTTACCCTCGTATCGTTGCTTTATATGTATACGTGGGTGTGACAATTGAGCAGGTGTTAGAGAGGATAGTTGATGAGAAGAACGAGAGAATGGAGATTTAGCTCTCGCATTCTCTTGTTTATGTCTAACGCACGCGGCTTCAACGACAACGACAACGACGACGATAACGACACAACGCGAATTGCGCAAAACGCGTCGTGAATTTGTATATTATATATGTATATGTGTACATGTGTGTGTGTGTGTGGGTGTGTATGTTTATGTGCATGATTTTACCTTTGCTCTGGTGTGCGAAGTGATATAATACATGTGTGTATATCGAGTCTACGGGTGGTCTGCTTATATATATACGTAGATTTATGTGTGTGTAAAGCACGACGTGGGGCATTGGACGTAGAATTTTTTTTTTTTTTTTTTTTTTTTTTTTTTTTTTTTTTTTTTTGCAAAACTTATATATATATATATATATATTGCAAATGACAGGATTTATATAAAAATTGAAAATAATATGAAAGAAATATTGTATTTATGGTTGTATGTTAATATGTTGTTAATTTTTTTTTTTTTTTGATTTTACGTTTTTTTTTTTTTTTTTTTTTCTATTTATGTTATTGATGTTAAAATTAATTGAACACGTGAATATACAAAGCAATCATGTTCATACGTATATATTAAATTGAAGAAATAATTATTGCGTATTTATTCAGCAATGATTGAATATGAAAATTCATCAGGATATTTTATCATATAATTTATCATTATTAATTACTATTATTATTGATAAAATTTATATTGAAAAATAAATAAATAAATGAATGAATAAATAAATGTGGTAATTGGAGTTGTATGAAAATATTTGTAATAAATTCGTTCGATATAACTCGACATAAAGTGAAAAAGGTGTAGAATTGATAAACAAACAAAATAATGCCCAGAACCGCGATGGAAAATAAGAAAAAATATATGAAAATTGCACATATATTTTTATAACCAAAAAATAGGAAAAAAAAAAAAAAAAAAAAAAAAATGATAATAATACAGACAGTCAAACAAACTGAAAAATAAGTGTTTTCATCAAATATTCGTACTAGACTAAATATATATATATATATGTATGTATATATTGAAAGCAAAATACGCGGAATGGTCGAGATTGATTCTGCCTTGAGCTTTATATTGATATATATATATATAGATGCGTTGTATTCATCAAGGCCGTGTGTGAACATTTGAAATGTTGCCTGTGGCGGGAAATTCGTTCGGTCGCGTTTAGCGTGCATTTTTGCGATTATCGAGAAACCCGATCTCAATCGTGTGGAAGTACATATCATTCCCCCAAGAGATTTCTCTGTAGTGAGTAATATACATTCCCATCTATATCTCACTTTTTTACTCTCACCTCACCCTGAAATTCTTTCCAATAAATCAAAAAAGACACGACTCAAATTAACAAACGCGAAATAAATGAAAAAAAAAAAAAAAAAAAATTATATGACAGATTGATAAAAATTTATTATAAAATAATATTTATCCAATGGATATTGTAGTTACATAAAATATTCATTAATTCAATGTTCAATAAATCAATGTGAATTTAATATGAGTGAATCGTCAAATTGTAAACAAAAAAAAATATGAAACAAGAAAAAAAAATAAATAAATAAATAAACGAGTGGATGAATGAGAATAAAGTAGTGATAGAGAATCAAAGAGGCAAATGAGATAAAGGAAGGAGTAAAAATTGAACCGAATTTCATATAAATGCAACCGGGATCCCTAAAAAAAATCGCGAAATAAAAGCCAACGTATACACACATACGTATATATATTCTCTGTATGTTATATCGTTTATTGTGAACGAGTTGATGTAATAGCTCATCCTTCCACGCATTTTTGTACGCATACATGTATACATGTATATATACAAACACATGCAAGTACATGCAAACGTTCAGTATAACAAGCACTAGTATCCCTACCACATCGCGTTTATTTATTTCTCCCATCATCTCTCTCTCTCTCTTTCTTTCTCTGTGTGCCTGTCCCACGCTGTTTGTTATTCACTCATTCACGTTCGTTCACTTCCTCGTGTATTCTATTCTGTCATGAAACGCTTAGTGACTACCTCCTCGCTCTCCTTCAAGTTAATATACATAATTTTTTTTTTTTCTGCGTTTATTTCATCCATTTTATTTACCTTTTATTTTGCACTTTACTCCACTTTCTCATTCACTCTTGTGTCTCTATTTTTCTTTCCTTCCTTCCTTCCTTTCTTCCTTCCTTTCTCTCATCTTTTCCTTATATTAAAATATAACATTTCATGTATTATTATTCTATACTATGAACAAAAAAAATAATTATAAAATTATTATTAATTTTAAAAAAGTATTTGGAATATTAATACATACACACACACACACACATATGCATTTTTATTTCTTATTCATTTTATTAAATTTTTTTTCTGTTTTTTTCATTCAGTATAGCGGAGAAAATATAGACCAGTGATGATGAGATGTCAATTGTCTTGGTGAATTGGTGAGTTTAATTATTTTTTTCCTATTTTTCCCTATCTACTTTCGCTTTATTATAAACGTAAAAATAAAAAATTTACCGTTCTCTGCTGTAATTAAAATGCCACCGAAATAATTAAAAATGATAATTTTAGTAGTAAAATGAAATTAAACAAAAAAAAAAAAAAAACAAAAAAAAAACAAAGAAAATTAGAAATGACAAGAATAAATGAAGTAAATGATGGAAAGTAATTAATAATAAAATAATACATAAACGTGGCTCAGAATAAAATAATTAAAGGTGTGAAAACAACGCTTAAAAGAAAAAGAATAAAGTAGCTTATATATATATATATATATATTGTGTCTATGTGTGCGGCACGTGCTCCTTGTAAAATCACAGTTGCCGGTGCGCACCTGTCGTCGTTTATAGTTGAGAGCGTTCACGCGCGTCAACGCGACAGCCAGAGTTGAAATGTGTTGAGTGGTATATATATATATATATATATATATATATAAAATAAGCGCATGACTAACCTATAACAAAATGCCATCGTGCAAAGGTAGTGGTAGATTACAATCGTAGCTTGTACGCCCGTGATTCATTCATTAATTAAATTACACTTCTACTTTCAACACGCAAAATACGTGTCAGGAATTCACAAATCAACGATTTTGGTAATAATTTTGATATCTATGTAACATATAAAGCTAAATATTTATATATAAATATAGAAAATTTATTATTATTATCATTATTATTATTATTATTATTATTATTATTATTATTATTATTATTATTATTATTATTGTTATTATTATTATTATTATTATTATTATTATTATTATTATTATTATTATTATTATTATTATTATTATTATTTTATCCAGATTAAATTTAATAATAAGAAAACTAATATTATTGCATTGACAAATGTAAATCTATATCTCAACCAAGTAGTATATAAATAAAGATGTACACACAAAACACACACACATATATATAGATGTTTTGTTTCGTTTTATTGTATTATTATTCAGCATTGCGTTTCACTACTAATCCATTTGTCAGGTCATTGCACTCATCGTGCAATGTAAAATAAATAAGATATATATATATATATATATATATATATGTGTATATGCATTGACGTGAATAACAATTTCCGGGATGTTACTCCTATGTTATATGATAATATTTTTTATGAATGTCATATTTATAAATATTAAAATGAGATAAACGTCATTAAATTGTTTCAGTTTTTTTTCTTTTCTTTTCTTTCGTGATTGAGATGAAGTGGAGAGAAAATGAGAGAGACAAAGAAGGTGATGAGTAAAAGCGAGAGACGTAGGGGGTATATGAAAAATTTTCCAGGGTATATTTTTGATATACGTCAAAACTGATCGTGGAGTCTTGAGTGATGGCATTTGCCATCATAAGAACATTGACAGTGAGAGTAAGAGAGAGTGTGGTACAGAGAAAAAGTTAAAAGAGGAATGGGAAAATGTGAGAGGTGAAGGAAGATGGAGATGAAATGTCACGAGACGCGATTGCTTCATTAATTCTGTCGTTGGAGATGGGTACAAGTATTCATTGAGATTGGGTTGGATTTTTTTTTTTTTTTTTTTTTTTTCTTATAATTTTTCTTTCCTTTATTTTTTTCGAGTACGCTATGAACGATAGGCGTCCGATGATTGGTGACGACAATGGAGGATAACGATGGGAAAGTGGAACGGTGAATTTTTTTCCTTTTTTTTTTTTTTGTTCAAATGTTTTTTATATTATTTTTCATTTTTTATTTTAATTTTTTTAATGTTTTATTATTATTTTCTTTTTGTTTTTTTTTTCTTCCAGTTCTACATTGCGATTATAATTAATTGAATGTCATGTTTACCGGTTATATTAACTAATTTATGATTTTTATTAATAACTAGTACATTGACAAATCATTGATCGTTTTTTTTCTTTCCTTCAAATTTTTTACATAATATTAAATAAATATATATATATTTCACTTACAAAAAATAATTTTTCATACATTCTTGATATAAATCATTGAAATTGTATTGTAAAATTATTATAGCGTTAATTTAATTACCTCAAGAAAAAATGTAATGAAATAAAATATCGTAAAGGTTGAGAAAAAAAAAAAAATCCCCATTTTAATCTTGGGACATTATCAAGTATGTAGTATATTGAAATGACATGCGTTAATGAATTTTTTATTACTCCTACGACATTTTTCTATGTATATATATATATATATTATACACACACATTTATATGTACCATGTAGAAACGAGTGATAATAAACCACTCTCAGTGCAATTCATTCTCTCATCATTTTCTCTACACAATGAATATTGTGTATATAAATATATATATATATATACTTAAATCCCATTCTTTTATACACGTTTGCACGCGTTCATTGGATATTTTCGCGAAGCGTTCGTCCACGGGTATTCTGCGGCCTGATGAAAATTTTAACGAGCTGTCGAACGCGAGTTTACAGTCCGTTGCAATTAAAAGAATCCTCTGGTAGGAAAAAATGAAAAAAGAAATAAAAAAAAAAAAAAAAAAGTCGTAGAGTTATTCACATCATGATGGTGCGATTGTCATATTATTTTTTTTTTCTTATTCTTTCTTCACTCACATTCTACCTACAATCCTTTTACCATTCATTCCCCCTTTTTTTTCCATACAATTTATCCTAAATGAGAAAAAAATAGATAAATAAATACACAATACAAATAAACTAAATAATTACAATGAATAAATTTGGAAAAAAAAAAGATTTAATTAAGAAAAAAAAAAAAAACAAATAATGAAACTCATGTGACTATGAATGGGATTTTATTATAAAAATAAAAACATCAGAGTTGATACATTTCCTTGCTTCATATTACTATTAATATTATTATTAAATTATTATTATTATTATTAAATTATTATTATTTTTTTCTTTCCTTAACTTAGAAAAAAAAAAAAAAAAATCTTCCGGAAATGTGCGCCCTCGTGAATTCAACGCCACTCAGATTCTCGTTTCCTTCTCTTATACATTTCTTCTTCCAACATCATCGTCATGGTTTTTCATTTTTCTTCTTATTTCTTTCACCTCTGTCTCTCACTTTTTCTCTCTCATTCAAACATACAAAGAATAAGGGTGCACGTATAAAACACTCATACCCTTCATTTTTACCTTCTCACAGTGAAATCTCTCTCACACTATCGACTTTCATTTTACGTTGTGTCTGTGTACATTCACGTGTGCTATATTTTTACACAGAACTCTTGAATTTATTCGTCTCTTACTTCACTTTCTATCTCATCCTTTACGTATACTTTTTACCTTCACAGTTTTCGACTCTATTCACCCTTCCAACCTTTCACGCGTGCGAATTTGGAAATTTACGAGCCAATTTTATTACATTCGACCAGATTTCTCGAGTCTCTTTTATCCCCCTCACCCTTATATATCCCCAATACGCCAATACTAACATATATATATATAAAGGCACACAAACTTTTACAAATACATTGGCATACACAAAAGAAGTGCTGTATAACGAAATAAGAGCAATAGAGATGAGAAATATTGCGAAGCAAACGTAGCAAATGTCTGGATAGAGAAAGCGAAAAACTATTTATATATATACACGTACATACGCTTGTATACTACTATACACTTTTATATACGTATATATTTATATGGGAAATGAGACTCAGCACACCAGATGTACCACAGGCGGTGGTTGATGTCGGGTATGGTATCGTAGACATAACGTTGTAACACTTGACTTGAACTGAACCTTCCCCTAAAAACAATTCTGCATCTGAACAGAATGCGAAAGGGGGAACCCCCCCTCAAAAGTCCATACATATATATATAAACAATGTTGGATATAAATATTTCGCTATTTATATTATTATTTGCATAAATTGAAAAAAAAAAAAAAAAAAAAAAAAAAAAAATTATTTATATGTGAATTATCTTTAATTTTTATTATTCATAAATTTAAATAAAAAATTTATGTCAAAATGACGTTACATTGGATGTGTGGAGTGATGTGTGATAACGTCAAACATCCGTGTCCTTATATGACGGGATTTCCATGCGACTCATTTTTCTTTCCTTCTCGTCGTTTCTACCACATTATCCAAATAGTGTACAGAATATAACCAACACAACATACATATATATTCATCATATATAAATATACAAAGTCATTTAATATATATACACGAAAAAGAGATAGATCTTTTGACCTAGTTTGTAAAACAGGATGAAGTGGAAAAGCAACGTTAGATACAGTTAACTTCCGCCCAACGAGAAATTCAACGAAGAGTTGGCATGTAAACAGGGAACCACCGTGCAAACACTCACCACCACATGATCCGTAACGTGCGCAACGATCTCCTTTCTCACATTACTATTTTACCTTCATCGCCCGCTCTTCTCTACCATTGCCATTTTGTTTTGTCATCATCGTTGACGTCGTTGTCGTCGTTGTCGTCGTTCACTGCTACCAAACTATCTATCATTTACACATTATCAAGATTATTTATTCCATACATTTGAATGTAGTATATGTTATCCCATAATTCATCATCTTCTTTTATGCTGATACAACTTGGATGTCTACGTATAGTTTACATATGAACTGTACACATTTATTCAACGATGAAAAGTCATCTTTTAGTCAAAGAGGCAAATAAAGACGCTAATTATAGACAGGTCATTTCCTGGTCATGCCCATCATGAGGAGACTGTTCAATGTAACAGAGTCTTAACCGAACATACGAATATATATACAGATAGATAGATAGAGAAGAGGAGAAGAAGGACTATGTAGATAGAAGTGTTGGGAAATGGAAAACGGGAAGTGGAGAACCGCAGAAGCAAAGGTTCACATCACCGGATGTTAAGCCACGCCCGAGTGGCTTTAACTCGTCTGTCTTTGTCTCATTCAAACTCACTGTATACCTCTTTTACCTTCAAATATCTATATATACCACTTCAATATCTCTCTTTTGCCGTTACACTTGCATATAGCTCAACATGATGTTTGATTTAAACTATCCGTGTATTGCACAAGTCTGTCTTCTCATTTATTCATCTATGTATATGTATGTGTATACATATATCAATTGAATAACTACTCAGTAAATTTGTATGTATATATATGAAGTATGTGTGATAGTTTTGGAGATTGTGATAGATTAAATAAAATAGTTTGAAATATTATGAGAATGCAGTGAATGAAACATATGTAGATATATTGGAATATAAAATTGAAGATATTGAAAAATTATTTTTCGATGGTATATTGATGTATATAAATCAGAAAAATTAAATAAGAAAAGGAGAAAAAGATGATGAAAAGACAAAATTAAATGTATGTATATAGATAAAAAAATCATTATGAATTAATTTATCGTGAGAAAAAAAAATTGACCTGGAAAAATAATGGAAATATAAAAGAAAAAATAATAATAATAATAATAAATAATAATAATAATAATAATAATCAAGCCCAGCACATTGATTATTATTTGTTGGTAATATTTTTCAATAGATATGCAATTGAAGAGGAAGAAAACGAATGAAAACGTGAATGGAAAATATATTTTTGCATGGTTTCACATCTGTTTGATTTGTGACCTCCTTGTTTTCTCATGAGAAGTGTATGATAAAAAACAAAAAAAAAAGAAAAGAAAAAAAGAATATAATAAAGAACACAGCGAAGTATTTATTCATATCAATCATTTATAGATTTTTTGTATATTCCGGTCACTGATGGCATCGAGAGAATCCAGACCGATGAATTTACAATATGATCGTTTATATAAAATATACAAAATATTTATCAGAAAAATAAAAATAAAAAATTGAGAAAAAAAAAAAAACCCGCAACATCATCATGAAATAATTTTTATTTTGCAATTGGTATACAGAATAGTTATTCATCTGACTCTGTATGAGTCAGTGCGTGTGTGTATATATAGCGTGTGGCAGGCCAACAAACGGCTGCACAGTTATACGGTTTCTCTCCTTTTCCTCATCGCACTGAGTGACATTCCACATTAAATATATTTTTATACATGAATACATATACATATCCATTTACTAGGTTTCATTTGATGAAAAATAAAAGAAATTCGAATAGAAGTGAAAGAAAATTATATATACATATATATATATCTGAATAATAGCAAACATTTTCTTTCAGTACTAAGTCAACATGTAATACAAATTTTTTCATTATTATTATGTATTCTCAATTATATATTTCTTATTTTTATTTAAAATTAATTTTATAAAACACCAAAAGTGCAAAGTTGAATGTACAAAAGTTTTTTACATCCATATATAATATATGAATACAGTTGTGTAAGGTTTTTAGTTTCATTGATATGTTTTGCATGTAGAGTTGTACCAAGTTTCATCAATGTGGCCCAAGTTTATGTAAGGTTTCATTGGAATGAGAAAATTATTCAGAGGTAAAGAAGTAGAATAGAAATGCAATAGAGAGAAATTTCAGGATAAAGAGAGAGAATATAATATAAAGTGAAAGCCCAAGTTGACCATAATCATGGACTAAGAAGCTGAATAATAATTTATATACATATATATGTATTCTAAGTTTAATTATATGTGTAATAGTTTGAAGTAGGAATATACCAAGTTGGTCCACAATAATGTAAAGACTGAGACACCATTGTAATTAACAAACATATACAATCATAGACGTAGATATCAAATGCAAAAGCCATCAATATACGGTATTATCACATCCAATCGTGAGGAATAATATCTACGTAATATTCTCCTGATGCTATATAATGTATGAAACAGCAGTGTAGGCAACAAGTTTCCATGATATAATCCCCCAACTGTATATATATAAGTGCATATGCAATGAGAAACTCATGAGATACGCCTTTGATCAGTGCATAGTAGCAAATACTTATGTATATATGCTGATTGCTTGATAAAATTATTGAAACTACAAATTAGTTGCAAATAATCAGTGTTAACATTTTTTTTTGTTTTTTTTATACTTCAAACAAATCATTGAATAAAATATAATTTTTTTTATTATATTATTACTTGAAAATGGATGATGATATATTAGATTTTGATGTTAAAATAAAAGAAAAGAAAAAAAAAATGAAATAAATGAATGAATAAAAATTTTATAGAGTGATAGAATAAAAGTGGCAGAGGATAGATGTGGAGAGGAATTGGATATGAGATTGATGCAACAGCAATGAATACAATGAAAGACGTGAATCGATTGACCTGAATGGTTTTGGAACTATCGAGCTATGGCAGTTACAAAAATGTCCAAGTCTCTCTCCTTGCTATTATATAATAAGCAATCGAAGGGATGTATAAATGTGTATGTATATGTGTGTAAATGTTTGTATGTGTGCATGTGTGTTGTGTGTATGTGTATGTGGGGGGGGGGGGGGGGGGGTAATGCATGTCCTTTGATCAAACGAATAGAGAGTTGGGATATTGACGTTGTATGTAGAGACACGATGAAATATACGATAGTATGTGTATATATATATATATATATAGTATCGTTTGTACACATTCGTTCACATGTGTCTGGTGTACAATCCAAAAAGAATAAAAAGAAAAATTGATCGTAGGTAAAGAGAAGAAAAAAGGAAAAGTGAGAGTTAGGGGTGATGAGATCGTTTGGTATCGTGGCGAGAATGTCAACGACAACGATAGAAAACGATTTTATATTACACACTTTGATTTTTTGTGTTTTTCAGTGTACGTGAATTCAACAATTTTCTAATGATTGACATGTGAAAAAAAAAATATATATATATATTTTCAATATTTCAAGTATTAAATATAAATATATTTTATATTTTATATTTATATTCAATGTACTACGAGTATTATTTAATTGTGAATTAATTATTCAAAAAGATGATTGATAAAATTAGTGAATTTCTTTTTTTATTTTTTTTTTTTTTATGTTTCTGGATTTTTATCGGTATTTTATTTATGTAAAATTGTATGTCATGCAGTGTATGAGCTCACGTGGAAATATCAACACGCACGGACATGTCTGTGGATATAGGCACGCAAAACTTATGTATTCCCTTTGCGGCGGATCTACATTTCAAAAAGTACACACTACGACTATTTTACAGTATACACATTGTAGAATGAAGAAAGAGGAAATATATATATAGACAAAATGACGGAAAGACAGAGAAAGGTAAAAAGTTATGATCTGTATATATTGTACTTCATGTATAGCATTTTTGCGACGGAATCTTTATTTATGAAGTATACACATAACGTATGGTACACTGGCACACAATTCACTCGCTCATTTCTTACCAACTTTGTATACAATGTTACGTACAGTTGTATATACGCATGAAGTTAAATATATAGAATAGTGAATAAAAAAAATAAAAAAATTTATATTTACATGTTGTAAAATGTAATTTTCTTCTTGGGCATCATGAAAACTTATTTTCACGAAGACTGCACAAAGAATTAGATTACGAAAACCGTTTTTGTATATACGGACATATGAGAGTGAAATAGGAGAAAAAATAAAGAAGAAGAGAAGAAGTAAAAGAAAAAAAAAAGGAAGAAAAAAAAAAAAAAATGTAGGACGACACGAGTTTAAATTCGTTGAGGAGAAATAGTGGGATATGTAGATATATATATATATGTAGGTAAAAGAGAAAAGATATTATCGAATTGAATTGAAAGTTTCAGTTCATGGCCACGTGACTGTATGAGAGTAAAACGTCTTGCTCTTTTTGTGTTTCTATTTTGCTTCGTCCTGTACGGCCCAGATCTTCTATAGAGTAGTTTGCCTGACCACTGACGAGATTTATTCTATACAATTCTCCATTCTGTGCATTCGTTTTACTTATTTATTTATTTATTTACTCTTTTATTTTTTTATTTTCTGTCTTTCTCTCATGTTTTACTCTTATTTCATCCTTTGCATTGAAAAGTCACTTCATCGTATTTCACATTGCAGTCGTCTGATATAGAAATAGAATAAAAGTGAAAGAGAATAAATTTAAAAAGCAAAAGTTACCAACCGCAAAACGTGATTTTCTAACTTTTGTAAATCAAAAGTAAATAAATATGGAGGAAAAAAAAATAAAATAAATAAATAAAAACGATGAAAAATTTAGTGTAAAATTATCGTGTAGATATAGTTTAAAAAAAAATTTAACATATATATTGGATGCATTTCCATGAAAATTATTGGAAAATTATCACATCAATTACACGCCTTTAATTTTATCTTTCAAAAGCACGTTCATAACACATTATTCAACATTAACTCAAATGCATTTTCAATCATTTGATAAATTCAAATTTTCCAATATATATCATTAATTATTGTCATTTATTATTTCACAAATTTTTTATTGAGTTACTCATAATGACAAATTAATAATATGATTTACCAAAAATTTTCACATTGAAAAATGAAAAATAAAATTAACACTCTACACGAAAATACATTATGGTCATGCATACATTAAATATCAACAATTGAAATTGATAGCCATCAATAAATATATATATGTTTACAAATATATATATATATATGTATGTATATAAACGTATGTGGATAAAGAAAAATGTATCCCATGAATCGATCAGGAAATTTGAATTATTTAACTGGCCCGATGGAATCTCGTCTACTCATTACTCGCTCTAATGCCATCTACTCACACTTTGAAAGGGACCCAATCCATCACTGTCCATCTATTCATCTTTCTCAAATCCCTCCCAATCATATATTGAAAACACATATTCCCCCACTACTCTGCTACTTTTATTTCATTTTTCTTCGTCGTCATTGCGGCTTTGTGATGGCACAAACTCGCGTATATGGCCATATAACCGAATTTTTATATTCCCATGAGCGATTGCCCAACCCGATACGGTTTTATTTGGATTGGCTCTCGTGCCCTAAGGCGAGTGTTCAGCCGGAAGAAAGAAAGGGGTGCACAGAAATTTTGGAGAGATCGGAAAATAAGGGGTTCAATCTCTCACTCCTCCATCCTCTCTTTATATATACATATATATTAAGAAAATATAAAGCAAACGAGTATCCTGTCACTGGCACGTGCTAACTCCTTGTTTTTTTCTCATTTTCGCTTTTAATTTCCCTCGCGCACGTACACGCACACTCACGGGGATTTCCTATTTCTCTTTAGTATATTCATCTTGATATATCTATCAACCCTTCCCTGCTTATTTCAAATTATATATATATATATATATATATATGTTTGATGTCTAAATACGTATATATTTGTACGTCAAACTTAAACCGCGATAAACGAATGAACGTGTTTCATTTTGTCAAAGCCAAACTCAATGACAGCTTTGACACGGTCCATCGGGACATTTAGTTTGTGAAATAAACTATTTTATACAAAGTGTACAATGTGATGACAAATGTATATGTGTCTGTATATATGTGAAATAGTGAGAAAAAGTGGAGAGAGAGGTGAAAAACAAAGTTCGAAAAGGATGAGAGCTTTCAATATATACACATACGAGGAAGGTTTGAAATAAATTGAATAATTTGTACAGGTCTGTGCGCATTCGTACACAAAAAGCGGTTGCGGAATAAATTATAAAGTAACTGACACGTGCACCTACACGTAAATAAATATATCTACACTTCATACCACATAAAATGTATTAAACAAAAACAAATAAATAAATAATTATTATAATAATGATAATAACAATAATAACACAAATGGATGAAAAGACAGAAGTTTATTCACAGGATTGTCGGATAGGTGACATTTACAAGTGGAATTAATAATAAAAAAATATATATATATATAAATATAAAATAATTATACTGAATATATTATTTATATAAATTAATGATGTATAAACATTTGTAAATTTATTTGTATAATGTGAAGTGTATGTGAAGTGGTTCTTTACATTGTTTATTCTTGTGTCTGTCACTATTATGTACACACATACTCGAATTCTCTTGCACTTACGCCCACAAAGGTAAAGACAACCGTAAATTTTATTCATCTATTTATTCGAAATTATAACAAATATAACCAGGAGATATTTTCACTTCCACTTGGATAACCGGTTTATTTGAATTTTAAGTAATTCAAAAAAATATTACAAATGAAATTTTTTTTTCTTCCATCTAATACTATTTAAAATATAGTAAAAATATTAATTATCAGTTTTTAAAAATTATTAATATATATAATATATAAATACTTGACCAAAATAATTATTGACAGGATAAAATTTATTTTTCTACTGTCACAAACATCATAACTTAAATATATCAACAATATATTTACCATAACAATCCTAACAGATGACAAATTGTATTATTATGTCAATACAAATGAATCTGTTTCTGAAGTTTAGAATATATACACATCTAGACTTGGAGAGATTATGGAAATGCGTTGAATTCTATTTGAGATCTATATATATAAATTCACAATTTTGGCATTGATGTAGGATAGTACTGAACAAATATGTTTAATAGCGAGTATTATATTGAGAGACTGTACATTTTCTCTTGAGGGATAACGCAGCTCAACGTTTTAAGAGGATTGCGTGTATTCCATTGGTTTATTTACTTTACTACACATTTGTGGTTTACCATCGTTCATTATCTTCTTTCAGTGTCCCTTTTCACCAACAAAAAAAAAAAAACAATTATATATATATATATATATATTATTTTTTTTGCTTACGTATACTTTACAATAATTCTCCCGGTTTTCGTATATATCCGACATTTTATTCAATCCACACGTTATGTCTTGTTGTGTCCCGTGTCGTCTTTTGAATATATATACACATGTGCCAAATCCACAAAAGCCTATTGTTCATTATATAAATGATATAAATAAATATAAAATATTAATAATAATATATTTCATTTTGTCGGGTGTATATTGATATTTCTTGCGGTGTTTTATTATGATTATTTTTTTATACATCATTTATAATTGCTTCTATGTTTTTTTAAATTTACATAAATAAAGAGTGAAAATATTAAGAAAAAAAAAGAAGAAATATAGATTCATGTATGGAAAAAAATTTTATAATTGTCTTTTTTATATTATTATTTTTTTTTTTTTTTCAATATATTCATTTTTATATAATGCGTTTATGTATCGAGTTGTATTTGTGCTGTTTACATCAGTGACATTTTTATACATTGTCATTGTTAACGTGTGTATATTGCGTGCGTGTTCAAACAACTCGTGTCGCGTCACCAAACCGCTTTGGGGACACTATAAGTGTTCGTTTATATAGAGAAATATAAAGGAAAAAAAAAAAAAAATAAATATATAAAAAATAAGGGAAAATATTGTAAGTTGAAGGGAATCCCGATCAAAGGGCGAATTTATTTCAGATCGCAAAGCGTCGGGCGTGACATACACAATACACTCTCGCACACACACACACACACACACACATATATATATATATATTGTATTTTACGTGAAGAAAATTTGATTTTTATTTTGGCCCACTCACTGGGATATCCATTTCATGACGAGGTTTGTGTTTTTTCGCACTTATATACTTTCTCGTCACTGCACTTTCAAAAGGACTTTAACAAATATATATTTAAAATGGGTATATGAAAAAGGGCGACGTGAACTTTACGAAAAAGTTTTAGAGATTTGATATTGAACTTTGTGGTAAAGTATAAGAGAGAAAAAGTTCAAAATGTTCACGAGCA
This sequence comes from Dinocampus coccinellae, assembly GCA_963920625.1. Taxonomy (NCBI): domain Eukaryota; kingdom Metazoa; phylum Arthropoda; class Insecta; order Hymenoptera; family Braconidae; genus Dinocampus; species Dinocampus coccinellae. The sequence goes on from OY987184.1 coordinate 18,743,455, forward strand.
AGAATGTGATGTTGACACGTATTGTAATTGATATTTTCAATTTGTCGATTGTCAAATGAATTTTTCTTGTGAAATTATATATATATATTTAATAAATAATTATATATAATTAATTATGAATTTGATGAATAAATATCTATATATAAATATAATTGATTATGATAGAGGGAAATTTGTGGACATTATCGTTGAATATAAATCATAAACGTGTCTTTGACGATTGTCATTCACCTTTGGGGCTTCATGTTTTATTGAATATTAGTTCGTTGAGTTGATAGTCGATGCCGGAAGTCAATACCCGGGCATCTACGTATACTTCACCAAGCGATAATCTAATTGAGTTGGAACGAGAGAGGAAAAGGAAAACGGAGACGGACTGAGTGGAAGAGGGTGAACTTAATTAAGAACTTGATCGAGTCTATATCTATGTATATATATATAAACGTCAGTGAGAGTATTAGTAACTCTATATATACATATATTATGTCTGTGTGTATGCGAATGTGCAATGTAATGTTCAAATGTGCGGTGCATTTGAACTTGTTTAACCTTCCAATGTTATACGCGTAATCACTTCTGTCTTCGATCACGCAAAATTAATTTCTCATTCTCAATATAATTTAACGTATTGTTCTAGGAGATATCTCTTTGAGAGATCATAGTTGTTAACTATTCACTTCTTACCATTAATTATGGATGGATGATACTTGTTGTAGTTTGATTTAACTGTTGAATTTAATGCCATTTCACGTGAATTATATTATTAATGATTAATTCCACGTACCTGAAACAGAAAAAAAAGGAAAATATTTTATATTTAATTATGCGTGAGATTTGGTGTTTAGAATTTTTACTTTAAATTCTATATAATGTTAATGACAGATTTACGTGAAATTTATTTATCTATTCATTTTTTTTTTTTTGGCACTGATAGATGTGATGTGAACGCAATCGGATTAATATTTATTTATATTCAGATAATTTCTGTATTTATATATTAATTTCACGCTGATAATTATAATTATATTTAATTTAATTTTTATAATTGGTTTTATTTTTTTAAATCAAAATATTTATGTTCAATTATATTCATATATGTAGGTAGATATACATAATATAAATATATACGATACAGTGACCTACAGTCACGTCAAATCTCCTGAAAAAAAAAAAAAAAAAAAAAAATTTTTTCTTTCATACGCACGGTCGCGTGTACACCATCGAAGTTGCAGCTGCACCACCAAAAGATCATTTCACGGTGAACGATCACGACTCTATACTCCATAGCATTGAAATACACCCTCAAATTGTCCCCCAACTTGAACAAAACCATTTATATTTATTTTCATATATATACATCACACAGTCATACATATTGATATACTTCAAAACTTGCGAGTAAACGAAAAAGTAGTAGAAAAAAAAAAGTGAAAAAAAAAAAAAAGACTAAAAGTAAAATCATCGGAACAACAAATCCATTTCTTCTTTCATTTCCTGCTTTTTTTTTTTTTTACTTTTTCCACTTTCAGTAAGTTAAATAAAAACCACATCAGAGAATTAGCGAATGAAAGAATACTCATCATTGATCGATGATGTAAAGTATTATCTTCCTTTCTTGCATTTCCCTTTGAATTTAACAATCATGAATAATCCACATGAGAATGATTCGTGAATGTAATCCGTTATTTGAAGGAAAAAAATAAAGAAAAAGATTACATCCCCACTCTCTTTTTCTCTCTCTTTATTTTTTTTTTTTTTTTTTTTTCTTCTTTTTTTCATAGAACTTTCATACTTCGATGATGGTAAAATTGTTCAATCCATAGTTGGTATGATTGCAATGCATAGGGTGATGGGATTTACTTCTCTGTCTGTCTTTTTCTCTTTTATTTCTACCATTTTTTCATTCACTCCCTCGATCCTCCTTTTCCTCAAATCAAAAGACCGTATAAATACCTAGTTGTCAAGAATGAGCTACACGATGACTGCACAAAGACATTGACACACGTGAAAAGATCAGCTTAACAGTACTATACATTCTTTATACAATACAAAAGCCACCAGTCTGTCAACTAGATCGTACAAATATATATAAAAATCTCCCCATATAAATTTTTTTACTATATAGACTACTTTCATATTTATTTCCCTTGCGATCACTATATATATATGTATATAAAGGTATATAGAAGTAGTAATCTCAATAACAGAAAGAATGCAAGAATTCAACCCCTTTTTTAGTACATAAAAATCCTTGAGTGTGACGCAAACCGACCGCTTATAAACTCCCTGATATAGATATTTTTTTTTCTCTTTCATTCCCACTTTTTTTTTCTTTTTTTTTTTTTTCTCTGCTCCTAGTGGCTCAAAAATTACTGAACACTTGCACACACACGTGTATTTTTATATGGGGGTTGATACGAATTTATAAGAGCAAATTAATCTTCTCTCATTGATGATTAAAATAAATTCAATGCGCAATCCTTATGTTATGTAAAAAAGTACATATATACATTGCTTCACGAATTAGAAAATTTAAGAATAATATATATATAAATAAATAAATGAATATTGGGGATTGCAAAAACTTTGATGTAAAATAAAAATAATAATAAAAAAAAAAAAAAATTTCACGAATAATTTCATTTTATATTCATATTTATGTCTTTTTTTATATAGAATATTATTTACATATTTATAAAAAGAAAATTCGAGAATTAATTTGTCTATCGTCATTACTTGAAGTAAAAGAGATTAAAACAAATAAACATCACAATAAACTTAATATATATATATTTTGTTTAGCTTTATATGCTCTTTTCTCATTGTCGTCTAGACAATATTATTCTTAGCCTAGAGCGCAAACCATTTCATTTCCCTTTTCATTCTTTTTGTATATATATTATACCGATTACTTTCCATCGTCGTCATCTTTTACTCGCTTTTACGTACACTCTTTTCATCCTCAACAATTTATTATTTGCGGTGGACTTTAGATTGCGATTGGAACATCATTGAAATCCAAAACTAGTATTAACCAGTTAAATATATAGTGAAAATTTCACGTTAAACAAAAGATAACAGGATATTTAGTGTGCAATAAAATATCAGGAGTTACGAAAACTAACGTTTATATTTTATACCCCATCAAATTCTCATTTCTATTTAATTCAATTCGTTTTTATTTGGTGAAAATAAACAAAATAAAATTCATTACAGTACTACAAAGAAATTAATAATTAAGAGAAAGACAAAAGTATTTTATTAACAATTTAAATTTAAAATGACACAACGACGAGTCCGAAAATTTATTAAATAAAGTGCTTATGATGTAATTCCTAAATGATGAAATTATTATTGAACACTTTGCATTTTTAATTATCACACAAACATCTGCTATATCAACATTTTCGAAATATATCTATATTTATTTACATATATATACTGGTGTATGTGTATATATATAGTCATGCGCTTTGTGCTAATCTTAATACGTACGGATGGGGGAACGTGAGTTTGAGAAAGCGGGTGGTTGGCACATTACGCGCATGAACTAAAGAAAGACAAAGCCATGGCAGGAGCAAAGCCACTTCAGAGCACTCAACATATACCATCTCTCGACGTTCCTTATACTATACAATATAGAATTTATATACATATACATATATATACTCTACAGTCGCCATTCTCTCGTACTCCCTTTTACATTTTCAATGTGACAGTGGATGCGGGACCCCAACTATACCACCCGTTTCTACCAGTGGTTTGATCTTATACCCTGTCCTATTTTGCTTTTTCGTTTTTCACTCTCCCCATTCTCTCTCTCTCTATATCTATACATATTTTTATCTACTCTCGCTATGAAATTTCATTTATTTATTCCTACTGTCGACATTCACTTTCACTATCACATTTTATTTGTAAAGCATGAAAAAAATTATATCAGAATTTTTATTGTAGAATAATTTGGAGGATGAAAAAAAAAATATATATATATATATATAGGAATAAAATTCAATTTCATGTAATTTAATATTTGTTTATTGGATATTGAAAATACGTAAATATAATTTATATTTGTATGATTGTATATATGTATAAATATATATGTACACTGGGAATTATTTATATAATGGAGTATTGTACATGGGAGACTACTGGGAATAATGAAAAATATTTTCGCAATCTCATCAAGTGACGTTTGTTTATCTCCGCATTTGCGTCCAGACCATTCGCCATACAATACCCTTAATAATTATCTACGTGCTTTCATAATATTATATAGTCATATATATATACTTATCTACCAATTGTGTGTCCGACCAGAACCCTTTACGTACAATTAAAAGCGAATTTCTGTAGATTTCACATTATCTCAAGACTACAATTGAACGTTCATTAATAATTTAAAAAATATTAAAAAAATTGAAAAATAATCTCTCAAAAATATTCGTATTTTTTAATACATAATTTATTAAGATAATGGCACTCAAGTGAAAATGTAAAAGCAATGAATAAAGTTATAGAGATGTGTACGTAGTACACGCACTATGACATTTATGTCATCAACGGCAATGACAATGACAGCGAATGCACGATGCAGAGTTGGTGGCTCTCAGTGAAATCCAATTAATTCAGCCTTGGCGTAGACAATACGGGCACCATCTCAATTCGAAAATCTAATTTAGCCGCTCTTTATTTATGATAACGCGTACACTCATTGTTGGGGTGGGAGAAAGACGACCCGGGATGCGCGAGTACTTGGTTGAACGCACCAAAAGCAAGAACGTTAGTTTAGTTTGGCTCGTTTGGTTAGTTGACAATTTGTGGATAGGGTAAAACATAAATTCTATTAATTGTGTGTGTGTGTATGAGTGAGTGGGAGGAGAGGACTAGATGTGCCTCCTTTCAATGACAAAAGCAACGAAAATGATGAAGAGTTAAAAGCTCTTGTCAACATTCAGCTTAGACACTGTATAATAGACACGTTCAACCTTCACACTATCCCCTTATTTTTATCCTTTTTTCTTTTTTCTTTTTCTTTTTCTTTTTTTTTTCTCTCTATTTTCTATCTCTTTATTATTTGTATTAATCTCGTAGATATCAATTGTATTTATCTCGATTTATTGTCACGGACAATGGATTCAACAAACGTTTTCACCCCTTTATTATATTCAATTCATTCATGTGTAATCGCATTCAAATAGATATATATATAATTAAACATCAATCACATGATGAATAGATGAATCTTATCTTAATTCAATATTCATTGAAACACAATAATAAAAATTTTTTATTACAGTATAGACACGACTGTTTTCTTATTTATAAATTATATCAATTAATAAAATGAATTTTTACAATTCAATCATCATTTCTTTTGTATTTGTATTTAAAAACAAAACAAAAAACAACAAGTTTCAATATTTAGATATCAATAGATTCAATTCCATGATAATATGTACATTACTCTACTCAAAATATATTGATGTATTATGTGTTAATGAAACAGTACACATAATTTATTACGATATCCTAATACATATAAACAAACATCAATCTAAGTATACATTGAAAAATGGAAATGAAAAAAAAAAATTAAAAAAAAAATGAATAAAAATAGAAATACATAGCTAAGGTCAATCCCACCAGACTCATATACATACACGCACACACAGAGCTGATAACCATTCGCCTCGCTAAATTCACCATCGGGTCATATATCGTTGGATTAGCCACAGTCAAACCCTATCCCAATGATGTACACCCCATCCTTTATATATATACGTAAATACAACCGCTGTAATATAGTGTTGCCTATAGGTATCATCATCATCATCATCGCTATCACTATCATCATCATCATCATTATCATCATCATCATCATTATCATCATCATCATCATCATCATCATCATTAATATTATCATTATTATTATATATACAGAGACACGCTTGAATGTGCACACTCATAATAACTATCGGGTCATCACTATCTTCACTATTTCACTCGACGATTACCCATACACGATAATCGATGATTGGATCATATTAGTGACAATATTCTAGAGTCCTGTGGGTCACCGTCATTGCACTCAACGTTATTGGCAAACCAGACTGTTCGCGTGCCCCTTTGAATCGCTATCGATTAAATAATTTATTATCTACCTCTACCTAAATTATATTTATACATATATAAATTTTTTTATTTTCCATTTTTTTTTTTTACAATTCGATTTTTTTCCGGTCTACCGACAAAAAAATATATACAGTACACGTACACACACACACATATATATATATACAATAAATTATGTAAATATATAGATATTTAATAAATTAAATAGACATTGGACAATGGAGTATGTGAGAATATATTGGAGTATATGTGTATATATATGAGATTGTCGACAAACTTGAACAAAGGTTTTGGATCCACGATGATGGGGATTAATATGATGAAGGGTATGTGGTGTGGTTTGCATTGTATATAGTACAGTACAAAGACTGTAAACTATATATAATATATAGGTACAAGAAAATGACGATGATGCCCTTTCTCAAACGATAGTACACGGTGTGTATTTATTGAGGACGATAGAGGTGAAGGCGGTTAGTGACAAAGACTTAGGGGATATATATAAGGGCAGGCATGAGATAGAGATTGTCAGTGGTAAAATGAACGATAAAGATAGAGGAAGATGGCGAACGAAGATGGTTAAATGTAAGGAGAGCAAGAGGTAGGTTATACTGGCAGTAGCCACCACTCTTGTGTCCTTTATCTCTCTCTCTCTCTCTCTCTTTCTTTTACTTCTTCTCTCACTCTTGCTTATGTATATATATATATATATATGTAGGATGAAACCTCGCCATAACCTCGGGACTAGTAATTGAACGCAAGTGGTTGAAAGTACTTCTTGACTCCCGGAAACACAGCATTCTCCTCCCCACTTTATTCTCCCACTTTTGCCCTCTACTATTCGTTGTCTTGTGAGGCTCTGCGAGCTTTTCGTGCTTTCGTACTTTATGTTTATATATATATAGTTTTTGCTTGTACAAACCTGCAGAGTTTTTTCTTCTCACTTTCTCTTGTAGTGTTTTATATACTTTTCTTTCACTTCTTCTCTTACTTTTTTATTTTTGCAGTTTTTTTTTGTATATATTTTTTAGCTTCGCTTATTATTATTTTTTTATCATTTTTTTTTTCTTTTTGTTTTGTCTCGTCGACTTCCTGTCTGGCATTTTCATACGCATTCATCGCGTCTATCTTCAAAATTATCACTGTACAATCTCCCTCGTAATATTATATAACTATATATATATATTTTGTTTGTAATACTCGTGAAAATTTGCGGCTAAAAGAAAAAAATTGCAGGCTTATTATTAATCCAGAGGAGATTGAACTCATTCGACTATTTATTTTTTTTATTTTTATTATGATGTTGAGGTAAAAAGGTGAAATACCCACTGATGGATGAATGCAAAATAGCGAATAAAAAATGAGGAAAAAAAAAAAAGAATAAATTTAAAAAAGGAAGCTAAAGAGAATGGCAGAGAGTGAGTGTGTGAAAAAGAGAGGGGAAGATTTAAATTATATCAAAGAAGGAAAGGAAAATTTCATTCGAGGTAGGAGATTGTGCGTGAAATTTTTTTATTTTTTATCTTTTATTTTTTTCGTTTTCTCATTTATCCACTTTAATTGAATCTAAAGTATATGAATGTATGTTTTCAAATTATATATGCACGCATGCATGTGTTTATGTGAAATGATAAAAATTGATATATCCATCTCATATAAATGAAAAAATAAAAAAATAAAAAATTATTTTATCTACATCGTGTTATTTTCTTGTTCTTATTCTTCAAAAAAAAAAAAAAAAAAACCATAAAAGAAGGGAAGAATGTTTTTGATTTGTGAGTAAAACATATAAATATATATGTCTATAACCCTCATTATATATCTCCATGTGATGTATATATTAACATACTCATCGTAACCTTTCATTAATTTTGTTTTGTTTTGTTTTTTTTTTTTCTCTTCACCACCAATTTTTTCCAGGTATATTATAAATATATATAAGTTTGCGTGAGAGTTTTAGAGTTATTTGTATGTGTATAGTGTGTGCGCTTTCACACAAGTGTATTTAGTTCCTCAATGACCAGGACGATTTTGCCAATCCGTCGAAAATGCTCACCCCTTTGCCATGCAAAATAACACTGTATATCTATATGTGTGTATATGTGGGTGAGAGAGAATGAATAGTGAGTGAGATTAGACGGGTGACTTTTCGAGAAGCAATTTCGTAAACTGGGCGAGGTCCGAATCACAGATTGTTGGTGAGATGAGAGGGAATGGAAAATGGTGGGGATATGAAAAAGCGAGTGTTGATGAGGGGAAAGGAACGGGACATAGCGAATGGGAGACTGAAAGGGATGGAGAATGATTTAGAAACGAGAATTGACTAGCAATCACCGGGGCGTGGTAGTGATCCAACCCGAAAATGCCCTTGAACTCTATTACGGGGTCTGTCATTTCGATAAAATTTATTTCTCGAACATCTTCCATATGCACGTGTGTGGATATGTAGTGTTATAAAAGTTCTTTTTATTATTATTATTATTTTTTTTTCTAACAACAAGTTAAATATAAAAATATATTGACAATATAATAATTGAAATTTATTAAATGATTTTTTTTTATATTCATTCTATTTATAATGAATTGATAAATTTTAGTGTGTGTGTCTATGTATATATTAAATATTATGTAGATGAATAAATTTTTTCTTTTTTTTTTTTTAAATTAATTATTACATTATAACGATGATAATAATGATTCATTTTGTCATTATATTCACGTTACTTTTAACTCATGTCAATGTCAACTCAATTTTATCGTATTCTCATTTTGTCATTATATACTTTAAATCACTAATAAAATAAAATTGAGGATGGAAATATTGTCGAGTTGTATTCAAGCTCACATTTATGTAATATATATTATATACATGTATACATAAATATGTATATATAAATATATTTTGTCTGCAGTGGGTTGTCGCTCGCTTGCGTCGCTATAGTTGGACTTTTTATGGCTTATTATAACGCTAAATCACTCTACATACGATGCATGCCGTTTCACGAAAAAGATTTACGGGCTATGATAAAAATAATGCTTGCATGTATATATATATATATATATATGTTTTATTTGTCGTCTCATTCGGTATGTATTTTTTTTTATTCTTCCGTCTACATTGTAGCGAATATACAAATTCATTTATTTCTCTTTTGAATTAAATTGCAAAAAAAAAAAAGAAACAAAAAATTAAAAAAGATAAAAAATTAGAATAAATATTGAAAGTTATTAATTAATAGATAATATATTTATTCACGTGAAAAAAATCTCGAGGGTTGTTAGTAACAAAAAAAAAAAAAAAATGAAAATAAAAGTCCAAGTGTAATTAATCGGTATGTAAATGTAATCTTTTTTATTTATTTTTTTTTTTCCTCATCTTTTCTTTCGTTCTCTACTTCTCTAGTATGAAATGGGAGATGGTTTCGGCTTTCTTTCGTATATATAACTATAATATGTATGGTGAAATGTTGCGGCAGACCTTTCCGGAGATTACGGAAGACAATGACGGGTACGGAAATGGTGAAAAGCTGCCCAGACATTTTTCCACTCTCAGTTTTCACTTCACTATGGACGGTTAATGTTACGATATTTTATACATAACCATCGCATCACGACATACGATACTTTATCAAGCACGTGTGAAGATGTAGTAAAACTAAAAAGCATTTTCAAGTCGATATATAGAATAGAGAGTAAGAAAAAATATTAATAAAATTATAATTTTGATGTTATTCAAATAATACATAGAACTGAGAGGATTTTTTTTTTCTTTTTTTTTCATTATTTTTGATTGTTTATTCTTTTATAATTCCTTGATTGTTCTATTCGGAATATATGAAAATATGGTGTTTTTTTATGCGCCAAAATCTAAACTATAATTTTATCACTACATTAATAATTGATATTTTACACAGTAGCTGTTAAATTCTCATGAACATGTCAAGTTTTGCATATCGCACTATTATAATTTGTCTAACAAATGTCTTTTTACATTTTTTCTTTTTTCACATATTTTTCCCCCATGAAATCCTACAATGAGTTAATATGAAAAGAAAATTTACTAATATAGGGTCAGTAGGAAAAAAAAAAAATATTATGTTTAAAGAACCCCAATGGCGAGTGAGGCTTTTGAGGCAACGCGAGCCAACACAAACCCAAAATTGTGTATGAGAGTTACATCCACGGCGTGTGTCTGTCACGCGAGGGCAGATGTAAGGGACACGTGAGTGGTCCACGTTGAATCATAGATTTTGTAGATTACAGGGTAGGGGGTGGTATATGACAAGAGAAATAGAGAGAACGAATCATAAACGATAGAGAGAGAGAGAACGAAACAGAGGGAATCTCGCAGTAATAGCAATGTGGGGATTCGTTGCTCTCAGTGTGTGAAGAAATAAAAATTAAAGGAGAAAAAAAAAAAAAGAAAAAAGAAAACATGATGAAGCAAATCCAACTGAGCGAGATTCGATTTTTGCTACGCGTCTGCTACTGTCATCTCTGTAATTTTGTTATTTCGTTATTATTTCACAGTGAAAATAAATTTAACACTGGACGATGAATGATTTTCATCGTATTTATATATATATATATTTTTTTTTTCATTCGCGATGTTTTGATAACTATATAGTGTCTATGTGTGTGTGTATTTTTTCCACATATTATATACACTCACACATATAGTATACGGTCTTACTGGTATATGACAGTCCATAAATATAAAACAGTAAAATCCTTGTCACATTTATGGATCGTTGAAATGTCATATAACGAAGTTTTTTAATTTTTTTTCTTTTATTTATTTATTTATTTATTTATTATTGTTATTATTATTATTTTTTTTCTTATCTCAAATAGAGAACTTTGGCTTATTTTTATTTTCAACGATACAACATAAATGTGTCCACGTGTGTGTCTATGTGTGGGTTTTGTTTGTACTTTACTGACCGCAAAATAGATTCACCATATGAAAGTGGACGACTTTAAAAAAGAAGGAAAATAATGGGATGAAAGGGGGAAGAAAGACGAATATAAAAAAAGGCATAGAAAAGCAAAATTTTCCAGGAGAAAAAAAAAAAAAAAAATTCAAGAGCAAAACTCATAATTACGTACTTTAAAATGATAATACAACAATTCAACTTCTCAAACACATATATCCATCTGAATAATAAAAGAATTGTGTACTTTGATGCTCAATAAGTTAAAAAAATAAACAAAAACAAAAAAGACAAAAAACAAAAACTTTCCTTACCACATTTTATTCTTTATTTTATATATTTATTTTTATTATTACTTTTTTTTTTCTCCTTTTTTTTCCTAGTAATTTTTCTTTTTCGATGTAACCTCTACAATAATTCTCATTTTTTTTTTTTTTTTTTTTTTTTTTTTTTTTTCATGTCACATCTCCTCTCCCCTTCACCCATCTCCCCTTTCTCTTTGATATAACTTTAACTTTATATTATGCATTGTTATATTATTTTTGAGTGAAAGGCCATTAACAAACTACATGAACTTTCTATGTAGAGTAACAACAAAAATACAAATTCACTGCGACATCACTGGGAAAAAAAAAAACCGGGAATGGTGGAGTGAGGGAGGGAGGAAGAGAGGGAAATGAAAAGAATAGGAAGAATGAAAAAAGAATGTACTGAAAATGATTTATGTACACCTGTACGGATGCTCGCCATCAATATATGAGTGTATATAGATATCAATGTATATGTGTATGTGTGACACGCAAGACGTCCATTAAGGTTGATGTTGAATTTATATACTTAAAACATACGATCGATGAGAAATACTGCCGGAATTGAGAAGAGAATAGCATAGTATCGTTATTGTTTTGTGGAATTGTACACTGTATAAAATATCAATGTACACAAATCTATGTTCAAATCTTTTAAATGTATATTTATATATGTACTAGTTGGGTATGTAGACACTATGACTATTTTCCGTTGTCGGAAAGTCGGTCAACTCATTGGTCGAATTGTCTTTCAGGGTCTATTCTCACAAAACTGTTTACGTCGTGAAAATAGTCCAACCATCATAAAAATGAAAAAAAAAAAAAATATATATATATATATATTAACCTATATTTTCTCAATTCTGTTTTTTGTAAAATTTTCCTTCTCCTTCCACACCCTTTTTTCATCTTTTATGTATTTCATCTTTTTCCTTTATTCGCATTTCCTCCACACAAACCTGTCACAACTTGTATAACTTGAAAATACGTTTATTTTATTTTTTTTTTTTTTTTGTAATTTTTTTTTATCTTACAACTATTTCTTATATTTTTATTTGCTCTCGTAAGTTGTCTCACCTTCTTTGCAAAATTCTACCTATCTGTCATATCCTATTTGAACGCTCTACTCATACATATATATATAGTTTCTTTTTTCCATTTTTTTTTTCTTCCATCCCTCGTGTATGTGAAAATCACTGCAGCATGGTCAGTTGATTTTACTATCAGTACAGTCGTGTGAGGGTAGTTACCCACATAGAGCAACGAAACGCAAAGAGTGACGCGAGGGGAAATGAAAAAAGGAAGAAAAAAAAAAATAATTTCAGTGGAATAGTAAAAAAACAAGGGAGTAAGTGCAATAGAGATATTATGGAGAATGTGTTTTTGTGTAAATGCATTTGTGTGTGTATGGGCGTGTTTATGTGTGTGGAGAGCGGTGAGTTTTGTCCCAGGGAAGGAAAAAAAAAAAAAAATGGGCGTGAACGTAGGGGTGAGAAAAAAGAGAGAGTGAGAGTAAAAGAGTGTGCAAGTAATTTTACAGACAACGTGGCTTCTCCGCGTGGTTTAGTTGCATATATATATATATATATTTATTTCAACGTGGATGGCATCACGTCGAGGGTGGTAAAAGGTTGCGCGAGTGTATATATACAACGCACTTACTGCGCCCTTTCTTCACCCTTGCAACTTCAACATTTATTCTATTATTATTATTTTTGTTTTTTCATCTTCTTTTTTTCTCTCGGTATTTTGTATTATTAATTTTTCTTTCTTTCTCTCTTTATTTATATATTTATTTATTTATTTATTTATTTATTTATTATTATTATTTCACGTATGTTAAATTCATACGTGACCAATAAATATTGTTAAGAGTAGTGGATCTCGTTTATATTTGTATAAAAAAAAATTTTATTTTGTTTTAAAATACAAATTTTTATTTGTTTTCTTCATTAAAATTTCATTGTGATTTTCATTTGAATAATTTTCAGAAATAGAGTACAATTGTGTACACACAATTTTTATTATTCATTCATTTATTTATTTACCATGTATTTTTTTGTTTTTTTTTTTTTTTGTTTTTTTCTGTGAAATTTCAGTTGTGCTGATATTTCTTGTTGCTTTCCATTACATAGATTAGTTTTCGTGTTGTCGCAAATAATTTTAGTTTGATTGGACAGTATTAGAAATTAGTGGTTGGCCACTGCGTGAAATTAGTAAATTCAAATGGAATTAACGTAGATTGTATAAAATGACAACAACACTCTTCAAATACGTATGTATTTGTGAATTTGTTCGACCAATTTCAACAGTCATACTAGAATAAACTACTATCCAAACTCTATGATTAATTCCATCACTAACAAAGCGTAAAAACTAAAGTAAATCAAAACAAAAAAGTGAAAAAAAATCTTTATTCATTCATTATATTATTATTGCTATTATTATTATTTTTTTTTTCATTTGCGATTATATTTATATTCAATGATTGCAATTATTTTGATAGTTGTGATCGTTCAATTGATAATTTTTCAACTATACAAATTGATTTTTATATTCATTTTATATAAATAATATTATAAATTATTAATTGTCTTCGTCTTTGTATTTTTTTTTCTTACATTTTTCATACCTAAATTTTCAGATATTGTATTTCTTTTAAAATAAATTTCTCTCCATCTGTTTAACATGTGTTATTGCAAAGGGATACGAATTCGTCCTGCACAAAATTCTCTCTCTCTTACTCCCATTTTATATATAGATATATAAGTGTATACATATATACCCGTAGTTAAATCTCTTATGACGTCCTGCCGCGTGTCGTTGGTTCGCCTGAATTTGTTTTCTACAACTGATGTATAGTGGGGAGCTCATGCTCTCTTCTCTTTTTTTTTTTTTTTTGTTTTTTTTTTCACCCACTTTACTATTTCACTGAGTCGCTTCCTGTTTCAAGTGGTTTTGTACCGAATTTATAAGTATCGAGGCGTGTCGAGTCGCGCCAGAATCACGTTCATTCTCATTTGTTCGTTTATTTTTATTTTCACCTCCCATTTTCCTTTTTTTTTTTTTTTTTTTTATTTTATTTTTATTTTTTATCGTCTCCCCCTTGTTTCTCTTTCTCCCATAACATTTATACAATCCCGCATCAAGTGGATTGAGTACTGTATATATTATCATTATTATTATTATTATTATTATTTTCTTTCTTTATTTCAACTCTTTTCGTTCGATCCCAACAACGAGAATGAAAAGAACGAACCAATTCACAATGGGTCTCACTCTCTTTCTGTTATATATAAACACACATATATACATATAAATTTTTTTTCTGTTTCGTTCTCTCAATCGTCGTTTATTCTTTCTCATAAAACTTTCTACATGAGTGTTTCATTCAAACGTTTGTCAACATCAACGAACCATCAATCGATCTCTATCATTTTCAGCAAACATATTTACACTTCTCAATGTGAGTGAGATTAATAAACGAATAGAACAAAAAACTTTGAAATATATATTTTACTTTTATTCTTTTATAATCGTCGATTTCCTATGTAATACACACACACACATATATATACACACACATACTCATATAAATACCCAGATTGTCGACAATTACACCAATTTAAAGTTTGTCAATTAAGTTCAGTAGTGTGCAGTGAGTTTTATTTGAATTGTTTAATGAAAGACTTTTAAGAGCTATTATAGAAAGAAAAAAAATATATATATTTTATTAAGAACAATAAAACTACAAATGTTATGTTTGAATGATTATTGTTCATTTTTGTTATTAGTGAAATTTTGTGACTGTTAAATTTTCCATTGGTAAAAAATTGTTTGCTAATTATTACACTAGATATTCATATACAAATAAATACAAATGATTTGTAATATAATAGTGAATGGGAATATAACAAGAATATAATCTACTATTGCGTATTTATCTTTTTTGTTCAATATCTATTTATCGATTCATCTTTATTTCTCCAAATATATATCTATTTATGGATGATCACTGGATCTGATGCGAGACATTTGCATTGACACCGTTATCTCACTCGCATCATTTTCCATCTCCACATTCCATATAGATTTTCATATACACTATATAAAACTGAACTGATATACAATGACTATATATGAATGCTGCATTTAAAACTTATCGACGTTTTGTTCAATATTAATTGGACAGTGCATGTTCAATTTATACATATACGTGCGAATAAATGGTATTCGACATATTGAAGTTTGAAACACGATCAGTAGCGCGCGCGCGATCACTATCATTTCTCATATCAACTGTATATTCGTTTATTTTTGTTTGTTTGTTTGTGTAATTTTTTTTTTTTTTCTCTATATATACATGTATATATTAGAATTTTTTTCTGTGTATTCTCATCACGACCGTATTATTTACACGCCTACACGTTCTGATATCTATATATATTTATTTAGAAATTTTTTTTTCATATTTTTTTTTTTAATACCAATAAAATTATTTTGTACTTTTTAGGTAAAATAAAAAAAAAGTACACGTATATATATGAACGTTTTTAATTTCATTTTTTTTTTTATGTATTTTCGGATAATATTCATGTTTTTCATTTTTAAAGTGGAGATTTGATTATTTTTATTATTATTACTATTATTTTTTTTCTATATTCAAACTGTTTCAACTGTTGAACAAAAAAATCCTTTCATCATTCACAAAAATAACAAAGACACTCTTTGTCCACCCACTATACACTTGAAAATTAAATTGAAATTAAAAAAAAAAACTAACAATAATAATGATAATAATGAATGGCAACGAATTAAGAAAAAAATGAAGTATAAATTTCTTCTTCTCTGTCGTTTTCGTTTTTTATTATCTTCTTCTACTTACTCATCGTTTTTTTCACGATGACCAGACGCCCACGACAACGTCGTCGTCGTCGTCGTCATTCAACAGTAAATCCTCTTAAATTAATCTTGAAAATTTAAGAGACCGTGAGTTGAGGCAGTCGCACGATAATTATGATGTTAACGAAAGAGAAAGAAAGATGCAAGCGAGACAGGAAAGAATCGAAGAGAACTCATCCACACTTTGTTTTTTATTTGTTGTTGTTGTTGTTTTTTTTTTTTAATTTATTTTTTTTTCTCATTACACAATTCTCTCTCATACTTTATCATTCTGTTTCTACGTTTTTTTCTGTTTATTTATTTTATATTTCTTCAAATTATAATGATAAATATTTTTTTATAGCCAAATGACAAACTACAAGAGAATGACAAACTCTATAATGTATTTGAAAGTTTCGGTTTTTTAACAGCATGTCCAAACACTTTGAAGTCACGTATTATTATCATTCTTGTGAATGATAGACAGTGTACTCTACCGTTCGACACGCATTTATTGATAAAATGGAAAATACTAACAATATATCAAGAGAATAACGTGAGAGGAAGAGTGAGAAACAGAGTTAGTGAGTGAGGAATAATGTAAATGGGAGTGAACGTGTGTCGTGATGTAGAATTATTTGAGTGGGCGATAGTGTGGCGCTTTTGAGTTTGCCAAAAAGCCTACAACTTCACTCAATACCTCGTCTACCCGCTCTCATTCTCATTAGAATCCTCTTTGTCTTTCTTCGGCATTGTAATACTCTGTATTCTGTTCACTTTATTGAATGTCACTCGGACGGCGCCGAAAATAACAGGGAACGTACAACAGAGAGTTTGTGTATATTGAACACTTTCGAAAATACATTGCTAATATAATCAAGGACTAAAAGCACCGACTGATAATTTTTATACTGGTGGGATCGATTGGAGAAAGTGAGTGCACGTCATCGGCTTCGTTCCTGCACGAATCCCTTTTTTTGTACTTCGCAAACGGGACATTATATTTCGCGTCACTTTTATATAAATCACATTGTTTTGAAATTGGGTTAGTGCGCCCTTTACATCCAATGTGGGGAGAATTTACTCAATTAGTTACCCTGTGAAAAGTAGAGTATACATATATGTGTTCACTGGTATATAATAGTTATATACCAGTTGATCTTTGTATCAGTAAGCGATTGAGTATATCGATAGTAAAATTTAATTCACATTTTTTTTATGTCAACATCAAAAGTAAAGTTATATATATATATATATATATTTTTTTTTTCTCTCTCAGTTATTCCGATAACTTTACTCTTTTTTTCTCTTTTTTTTTCTCTTCTGTTTTATTTTTTTATTTACATACAGAGGATTATAATATTCATGTATCAAAACATTTTGTTCTCCAACAATTTTTCGTTCACAAAAAAATTATTACATCGTTTATACAGATACTCTGTTGTACTTGATTTTATTTATTTATCATTATTATTATTATTATTATTATTTTTGTTTCCTGTATCACAAGTGACAAAAAGTTGTATATATGAATATAATTTTTTTTTTATTTTTCATTTTTATTCAAACGTCGTTTCTATTCATATTTTATGTGCAGTCGCAATTTCTGTGTGAAAGTACAAAAACAATACCGCATACGCTCCAGAAAATAACTAGAAAATACCAAAATAAAAAAGAAAAACACGACTGATAAAAAAAAAAAAAAAATGAATAAATAAATAAATAAATAAAATAAATAAAATAAATAAAATAAAATAGATAAAACACATATCATACAAATAAATATAAAAATCGTGAAAAATATTTAGCTGATGTGTGTACATGTAGATAAGTAGAATTGAAACCACAGAGACGAGGAAAATTAGTGCTGGATGAGATATGATATGAATCGAAAGACTAAGTAAAATAATAGAAAAAATAATAAATAAATAAATAAATAGATAGATAAAAATGTGAATAAAATAATAATAATAATAATAATATAAAAATGAATGAGAAAAAAAAAATTGTGAGAGAATATGAAAAACCACAGATATCTATTTCTATATATGTTATAAAATTTGGTTGGTTGCGTTGAACTGAAACGAAAACAAAGGGTCTATTGGTCTAGTATACGAGCCATGACGCAATAGGTATAGAAATATATATATGAAATAAATATATAGGCAATGCGCGTTGCCTGCGCGTTCTTGTCGTCATGCAGATGTGGCATATGGCCGGCATTGACGCTTCCAAACAAATACTCAAGCCCAATAACTACTGCACGATTCCCCAATGCTTATATATATGTATATATATGTATATATTTGTGATGGTAACAGCATATATAAATGGGTTGTCGCATTGGGTAGACCCCTAGAGTCCTTATGGCGTGATTTCTAAATCATATTCAATTTCTCTTGGGAATTCGACGTTATTGTTATGAGGACACGCATGAATTAATCCTTCTATATTACAAACAATTGTTTTAACATAGCCAATGTTATTTATTCACACCTCTACGATTTTTTTATCTGGATATATTTTCAATTATTATTTTTTATATGGTTTTTATATTTCATACATTTTTTTTTTTTTAAATTTTTTTTCCACTCAATTTTGTCGATTCATTTTTTATAATTGAAATATGTTGACAGATAAAGGATTGATAATAAAATATTAAATTAATTTTTATATTTTCAGATAGAATGAAAATATAACAATGCTACTATTATTTGTTTTACAATTCAAGTTAATTATATATATGTGTATATATAAATATGAAGGGGTGAAAATGTGAAATGGCTTGTTGATGAGAGATCGAAGTTACTACCGGTTACCATGGACACCACGGGGCATGATGCGTTACCTGGGTAACGATGTCAAGCCCTATAGGGGGTGAATGAAACCCTCTAATCATATATACAATATACACGTATATTTATATGAAGGTTTTTGGCAGTACTTCAATAGTTGGAAGAATATAGGCAACTATAATTTTCTTTTTTTTTTTTTCTCTTCTTTCTTTTTTAGTTTAATTTGATTTCTTTACAGTTGTGTCAAGTCAAACCCTCGTAGTTTTACACAACTTTGAATAAATATATGTAATATGTACAGATGTATTGCCAGGTCCATTGCTCATTCAATCATGTGCCATTCACAACAGTGATAGAACTTTGAATATACAAATAAACGAATGGTAATATGTGTATGGGATCAATTATAAATTGCTCGATGTAATTTCGAATAGATGAAGTGTAAAGAGGAAAGAGAGTATAAAAAAAAAAGGCCAATCCAAGAAATGATAAAGATTTTTTTTTGTTCATTTATTTATTCCATTTTTTGTTTAGGTTTTGATTAGACTTGAATTGATTTAAATTATTTGTTTCATCTATTTTGTTTGTTAATTACAGGATATTAATTTGGTTTTCAGAATTTATTTTTTTTTTTATGTTTCGTATTTTTCGTGTTGATTACAAGAAATTCTTTTTTTTTTTTTACCATCTTTAGAATCAGGAAAAAGAAATTGAAATTCCTGGTTTTTTTTTTTTTTTTTTTTTTTTTTTTTTTTTTTTCGTTTTATATTTATTTGTTGAGATTGATTTATTAATCTTGAATGATTAAAAGTAGAATAATTAAATATAAAATTGAAACATTTTTTTATGGCTGTCAGTAGTCGAATCACGACGACGACAACGACTTTGGTATTGAAAAAGGGACGGGCGAACGAGGTATTGCCCGCTCCATTTGTACTAAAAGTATTTATTATTGGATTATTGAAGAAATTTTAATGCATTTTTCTTGGGCGTTACGCAATTCTCGAGACGACGTGTTCGAGACCCTTATCGCTTTTTTTATTTTATTTATTATTTATTCATTTTTTTTTTTTCCTTTGTCGCCCTACCACCTTCATTTCATTATTTTATTATTATATTTTTCTTTCATACTTCTATGCTTTTTCTTGAGGTGAATTTTTTTTTTTCCATCACTTACTCGCCCTTCCTGCTTACTTCATGATGCTTCTAACGTCAAATGCATTTGCTATATATTAGATATTTAAACTCAAGTCTTCACAATGAAATCTGTCCAAATACAATTTTCTCAATAACTATATATGTATATACATATATATAAGTGAATGATTGTGAATACAATAAAATTCAATTTATTCTACTATATTGGTCTAAAAATCCAAATTTATTTTATATAACAAATTTACATTCGAGAAACAAAAAAAAAATTGCCATATAAACATAAATAAATAAACAACAAAAAATTTTATCAATAAGAATTTATTTGTTTCTATCAATCTTAATATTTCAATCATTTACTAACTTTATTTTATTATTATTATTATTATTATTACTATTATTATTTATCATTGATTTATTTATTGCTACTTCTACCATTATTACTTATTTTTTCCCTTTTTTTGTTCTGCTGCAGATAAAAAAAAATAAATATAATATATACAAATTGTAATATGAGATTTATTGTGAAAATATAAAAAAATTCTCGTGTATTATTTTACCATGAATTTTTCCACCGCGACAAGAACGTTTGTCACCAATATTATATATTCCCATATGTGAGAGTAATATACACGCGGTTATACACGTATGACAGGGACGGATAGTGAAAAGATGGAGGAGTAAGAGGGGATGTGGGCTGGATAAATGGGAGGTGGTTGTATAAGAAGCAACGAAGATATACATATACACCCATATCCTCACATAACGGGGAGAAAAAAAAATAGAAAAAAAAAAAAAATAAGAAGAAAAAGGATGATGACGTCGTTATTGAGGTGACACGTGTGCGATATCGACGTGGCCATCATCGTTCTTATATTCACGTTCGCATATGAATTTTTTTATTTTTTATTTTTATTTTTTTTTTTTTTTTGAATTGGTAAAATTTGTCTAATATGTAATTTTACATTTCATGTAACACTTTTACACAAGAGTATCATTGATTTTATTTATGAATAAATAAAATAAAAATATACATAGGCCAATGTTGAAATAAAAAAAATGGAGATGAAAGGGTAAAGAGAGTAGTAAAAAAAGAGTAATTAATATATAAATAAATCGATAAATAAGTATATAATGAAATTCATGAAACTAAATAATTTTAACAATAAATAAATAAATAAATAAATGAATAAATGAAATGTGTGGTTTTATACCCAATTTAACGCTTGGTTACCTATCAATGTATCAACAATATCCGAACGCCCATCGTTTTTCACGACGATAACCTCCACTCATTCTCCTTTCTCCCTCTTTATACTCTTCAATCCATACCGCCCTTCATGTTACCCCTAAACTACACCGCCACATCCGTGTATATATGTATGTATATATACATATTCAAACTCATTCAATATATCTGTCGAGGGTTTACCGCGCCGGACGAGTACACTACTGTGTACCCGTGTCTATAAGGCTCGTTATACACGAGAATACGAACACGAAAGCCACCACGAACTCCACCTCTCCCTTATGTTACACAATATATGTATATATATAAAATAACGTAGTATATAGTAATAGTTATATATAATGACTTTGAAAAGGTATATTCAATATGGTTACATATGTATAGTTGCATTGTATTATGTATATACTTGTAGCCAGCTGATTTTTAATGTATACTACTCTTGATATAAATTTTTTTATTCTACATTTCGTGCATTTTTTTTTTTTTTTTTTTTCATCACATTCGATCTCTCATCATATTTCTCCTGCAGCGTATATATATGTACATACATGTAGAATTGGGTGCGTGTGTGGTTTTTTTTTTGTTATTCGCTCTTTCGTCCTCACTAGAATTTCTTTATGGTTTCACGTCGGCATCGAATAACGCATTATCGATTCACTGGTTTTTTTTTCAAATTTTTTTTCTTTTGCATGAATCACCTCATCATATTCATCTGTTCATCGGTGTATAGAATAATATATTGAAAGGGAATTAAAACAGGATAGAAAAGTGGAGAAAAAAATGTGAATGTGTGTAGGTGTATTGGATGAAAAATGAAAAATAATGTAAATCTCATTTTTTTTTTTTTTCTTTTTTTTACATCAAAACTTTTCGTACACTGAATTGAATTAAATATATGGTTTATCTACAATGAATATTCTGTCTATACTCATTGATATATATGATAGTTATGAGAGGAGAAAAAATGTCTGAACGAATTTTGCTGACATTTATCGAATGATATTTCGTAACAATTATTGTGCATCATACAATTTCAAATAAATAAAAGAAAAAAAAAAAAAAAAAAAAGGAAAAGAAAGGATATTAAATCAAATAAATATGAGGTAGTGAAATTTTTTAATAATTTTTTTTTTTTTTTTTTTATAAAAATATAAAATACGTATATATATAACTGTATGATGAATATTACAATGAAATGTGAGGTGATTGACATTCGATTTTTTTTTTTTTTCCCTTCCTTTCATTATCCGGAAGTTATTGGGATGGATGGGTAATAAGCACTCGTGCAATCGATCAGTCACGGAAATTCATGAGACAGTGTAGGTATATATTGCAATGTAAGTTAATGGTGAAGAGGAAATTGTATATGTAACCGTAAATTTCAGAGATGAAGAACAGAGAAATAAATAGAAAAAAAAAAAAAAAAAAAATTCTATAGATAATAGGAATAGAAAATGATGAAAGCAAAAAAATTATATATGTGCGGTATATTGTGGGTAAAATTAGAAATGCGTAAATAAAGTGAAGGAAACAATTTTTCCGGATTAATATGTAAAAAATAATATAATGTAAAATGTTTCATCTTCAATTCGTTAATTCATACTATTTCTCATTATTTCATCATAAAATTGAAATGTCAATTATTGGGGAAACTTTAGAAGCAATTTTACAATTTATGATTTTTTTTTTTTTTCCCCTTCTTTCAGTTTATTCAATTAATTATATTTCATTTGAATTAATTCGGGAATAAAAGTGAAATTCAATATAATTACTAATCAATTCTAATATGTTCAGAAATCGAAATGAAAATTATTTTACGACAGTGTAAATATCGAAGGGGGGAAAAAAAAAAAAAAAGAAGAATATTCTTATTAATATACTTTAGGTTAAGCTCCAAATGGTTTACCGCAGTTCGTCTGGCTTAGCGTGAGCGTGTTATTGCAATATTAGTAACTCTCATGCATGTGCGCTATACACATATATATGAGACATCTTGTAAGACGTAACGGATCATAATGTTCTCAACGTAATAACCGGTCATTCATCTGGATTTAGGCTTTAGATTTAGACGGTTAATTTTGTCATAGCAACTGAGAGCTGGAAGCCCCTCATATACACAATATATATACATATGAGGAGTAATCTATTTTATCCAGAAATATATCCCGCATACAATTCCGACAATTAAATTATTATCCATCAAAATTATTTGATAAAATACACACATAAAATAAATCCAATAAATTAATATCAACGTAAAAAAAAAATCCTAATTCTATTTTTAAAGCAAAAAAAAAAAAAGCGAGTTTCATTATAAATTACAAATAAAATGAAAATAATTATGATTTATTTATTATTTAAATAAAAAAAAATTGTATTATTTTTGTTTGTATTTATTTCTTATATTATTATTATTATTATTATTATTATTATTATTATTATTATTATTATTATTATTATTATTATTATTATTATTATTATTATTATTATTATTATTATTATTATTATTCTCAAACAGTTAAACTGATTATTTATATTATTTTTAATTTTTCACATTTTATTCGATCAAAATTTTTCATATATATAGATCAATTCACATTTGATTTACAATTCACCTGTTTTATCGCAATGCAATTATGCACCCCTCGTCATTTACAGTATATACATATATACAGGTATGTATATATAGGGGAATACACTAGGAGGATTATGCATAGGCTCATCGAATGGACCAAAGGGAATCCCTGCGTTTCCCATATCTCTTGGCAGCTGCATATCATTCCGTCTCTCCTTCTCCATCACTCTCACTATCTATATCTTTCTCTTTCGTTCTATTTGTATCATCCCCACTATCTGTACTATCTGTTTCTTTTTCTCTCTATGCCTCTCACTCTCTATTGCTCTATTGTATTGTCATGTATATATATGTGTGCGTATGTATTTAGTATGATCCCTTCAAATTAACTGTAAGCTGAATGATTTTATTGATCGCAAATGTGAATTTATACAGAAAAATATTGACAAACTGAAAAATTTCCAATTTTGTATTCAAGAAATAATTTAAGAAAAAAAAAAATAATTAAAATTTGTTTATGATTTTTTTCTTCTTTCTTTGAACTGTATCTTTTCGAGATGAATAAAATTGCGAATTAGTTGGGAAAATTGCATCATGTAAGATTAAAGTTTGAGTTTTAAAATGTTCTTTGATAATTATCTATGATATTTTTTCCATTGAGTTATTTAGATTGTATTATTTATATTTTAAATATTATTATTGTATTGAGTTGAAATAAATTGATCCACGTTTATCAATTGTTATTAAATTGTATGAAGATGATTGATGATTGGAGCGTTAATATTCATGTATAAAAATAACTTTTCTTTCTTTTAAAATATTTGTTTGAAGGGGAAAAAAAAAACGTAGGAATTAAATAAATAAAAATACTATGACATTTTTCTACATAAAATTTTCAACATATGAGTAATGTACTTTTTTTTTTTTCCACTATTTTCTTCTTCAATTTCTTCCTACACTTCCTTATTTTTTCATTCTCTTTTTCTACCACTACAACAACATATATTTCTATTATTATTACTGTTAGCAAACTCTGATATATAAATATATTGCGATGCAACTTATCTCCGGTATTTTAATTTAATTTTTTTTTTCTTTTTATTTCATTTGTTTATCTTATTCGTTTATTTGTGTTTTTTGTTTTCTGCAAGTAACAAATATGGATATATATATTTCTTTTCATTTCTTACGCGTGTAAATATTTTTATTTCTTCCTCTCACGCAACTTTGTTATTGCGATTGTGTGTATATGTATGTATGTGAGTATATCAGTTCGCGAGGAAATTAAGGTTTTACTTGTTCTCTGAAGTCGTGCATTTATCGTATAAGAAACCGGAGAGTGAAAAAAATATATCCCCTTCACCCTTAAATTTTTTTTCTTTCTCCCTCAGTTTTTCTCATTCTCTTTTTTTTTTTTTTTTTTTTTTTTCGTTTTATTCCTATCGTTGTTTTTTTTTCAAATATAAATATGCAAGTTGGTGAGATTCATATATATTCACTTGCATTGAAATGATATAATATTAAAATTTATAATAGCACATCGAGTTTTGTATATCGCACTTGATTGTTACCTTTATACACACAATCCATATATTTTCATATTTTTTAATGTCATATAATATAACGGTAATATTTGGAATCAACAAAATTTCATTTATATTCATTCAAATATATTCTCTCAGTCTGCTTTTAGCTTTATACTTTTTTTTTTTACTTTTTCAAATAATATTAAATTACACGAACCAACGGAGTCCGTGACAATTGGTCGGTTATTACTTTACAATTATATTTTCAACCCCTTGAATATTTTAGGAAATAAAAAAAAGAAAAAAATTCGTTATTTTAACCCGATGAAATTATATACAAAGTATCCATTTCACCCTTCACTTTTTATTTATTTTTTTTTTTTTTCCCTCACCCATTTTTCTGTCTACCACTCGATCTTTCACACTATAATATATATAATTTTTATAGATAAAAAAAAATTGTTTCCACTTTATCCATTTTCTATCTCACCCGTAGTCAATATCTTTCCCAAAATCCTCATGGGGCACTCATCCTACCAGTTCTTTTGTCCATTTTACGGCCGCCCAGTCGATAATTTCGTTGTTGAAGACTCTTAGAATCAGCCGACTCGACGAGATTCAACTTGAAAAAGGACGATATATATAGAAATAAATTTTTTTTTTTTTGTTTTTACTTGAAAATATCGCGTTGAATTGTAAGAAACGGCCCAAAAGAATTGAGTCAGACAAGATTGACTCTGTCAGCGTCTCCAAACTATTTTTATTCATCCCCCTCACGTTCTTTGTTAACGAACGATCATTTTAAATCCAACCCTTCAATCACCACCACCGTCACCACTGGTGTTCTCTTTCTCACTTCTCTCCATTCTCTTTTTCTACTTATTCTTTTTTTTTTTTTTTTTCCATTTCAACCTCAATAGATAGTTTGGACTGAAAAACTTTCAAAGTTTTACCGTTGAACTTGATCATCAAAATAGTGGAATTATATTGGTTTGTCTCACGCATATACACACGTTGAAAATTTCATGGCGTGTCTATGTCAAATATAATTCGAACAATTATCCAAAGTATAGCGATAAAAAAAATTGTGGCGCGTGTAAATAACATGCAAACACAATATAAAATGTATTTAAAACAAAAAAAAAGAAAGAATAATAATTATAGAGTATAATTTTTTTCTTTATTCAAGTAAATGTATTATTTTATAAGTAATTTAAATTGAAATTATATTATATACATGGATATGCTTTTACGTGTATTATTAAAATATATTATAATATATATATAAAGTTCAAGCTGTTATAATTCAACGTATAGAAGGCGCAATAGTTGATTAAGTTCCTTTATATGAGTGCACATAGGTCTCTCTACCTCTCTCACTTTCTATACATATATATATATGTATTAATGTATGTTAGTGTGTGTACGTCACACTTGGCAGAACAAAACTATCTTGAAGTTAGCAAGTATGTGTACGCAAAAGGGGAACGGTTGAGTGTAGGCGGGATCTTGTGGCTTTTAGAGGCTCTTACATATGCGTACTTTATCATATACAACGAGGATGAAACGATAGAAGTCAATGCCAGGATTTTCGGTGAATAGAAAATGTAAAATATAGTGTGTACAACATACGTCTGCTTTATTATTAAATATTTCTACTTATATCTGATTTATTCATTTCCATCTAATTTTTATTTCATTTATATATCAATATCAAGTTTAATAATTATTAGATATGCTTGATTAATAACTTATCAGTGATCAGTATTCAATAATTGATCGGAGTATACTTTTGTTTTTTGTTTGTTTTTTTTTTTTTTTTTTTTTTCCTCACATAATTTGGAGTGTTGACATCTTTTGATAATCAATTTGTTGATGAGGTACTTTATTCTTGGAGGTAAATGAGTAAAAAACAAAAAATATTCGATTCTAAGATCGAAGTAGAAGATGGTGAAAAAAAAAAAAAAAAAAAAAAAAAAAGTGAAAAAGAAAGAGAAATGAGAGATAGAACTTGGGAACTATATGGGGGAAGTGAATGTTCTTTCAATTGCGACCCGTTGCCGCAGCAACAGAGTACCTTCCGTCTCGCTGACCCGCTGTTTCCGGTGACATGCGCTCGCACTCCCTTCCTTCCTGCTGAATACGTTCCATATATATATATATATATAAACGTATCTTGAGCTTTGTGGATTTACTGTTAAGCGCACCGATGAGAAAGGTCACAACGACAAATCGAACGTGTAAAAAGTTCTTCAACCTTCGTCCGAATAATTTTTTACTTTTTTCTTTTTATCTCCTCCTACACTTTTTGCCCATTTTTCTACATTTCTTCTCGTATTTTTTATTTTCTTTTATTTTCTCTTCCTGCAGGAAATGTCTGCATACATATAAAATTGATTTATACTAATCCAAATATATCTGTCATGTCATTTGGAAAATATTCCACGAAGCGAGTAACTTTTTTTTTTTTTTTTGTTAAGTATATATGAATTGTATATAAGATCTGTGTCATCTTCGTCATACGCAGGTGTTGGAGAAAAAAAAAAAAAAAAAAAAATTATCAAATGAATAAATAAATAAGAAAAAAAAGAAAAAGATCTTTATAGATGCTTCGTTCATACTTTCATAATTCTGCTGAATAATTTTTCCTTTTTTGCTATTTTTCAAGAAGTTCCGGCTTCGTTCAACCAATCAATTTAGATTGCACTCAACAAACTTTTTACATTCAAATATCTTTCATTTTTTTTTTTGTTTCATCGTATCTTTCATATCGTTTCCACTATTTTTCAGTTGTTTGTACTTTTACAAAAGTACATTTTCGAATCGTACACTGAATGAAAATCTTCATATAATATCATACCCACTCATTTCCTACTTTTGAAATTACTTTAATCTTTTATTATTTTCCATTTTCTTACGTTTGCTCCCATTCGATAAATTTATTTTCCATTAAATTCAACGTTACATTGACTGATATCTAATTTAATGTGCGATTTTTCCAATGGCTAAAACTTTTAAAAAATTTTCCGTGAAGTATTGTAAAAATTTTATTTCTAATAAAAAATTGTAGACACATGTACATAATTTTTATGAAAATTTGTACGATTTGACATTTAGATAATTTTTGAAGATGAGTAAATGTTGCGTGTTATGAAACTTGCAAAGTGATGATTATTCGTCGTGTTTTCATAATGTGCAAATACCAACATGAAATAAAACATGAATATATATACATATAAATAGACAGACAGATACAGAAAGATATAAAAACATCAAGAAGATATAGAAAAATATAAAAATAAATGAAAAAAAAAAAGGAAAAAAATGATGGAATGAGCAGTGTACAGGTTGGTTGTGTGTGGCGTTGTGAAAATAAGAAGTAAACCAATATAAATGTAAGACCTTTGGGTTTAAAGTGTCGTCTATAAAACGAGAGCATCACGATTATACTTTCTGAGTAAAAGTTCGTCGTTCGGGTTTACACGTCACGGGTTGCTAAGGAAGAGTGGAATGAACTGGTGGTGTGGGTTTTGGTGTGCGCCATGTAAGAACAAGAGTTGAAGGAAAATAGTTGAAGTCAGTCTGAGTGTTGGATAGAGAAAGTAAGGAATAAATATATAAGAGGGTAAAAGACACACACACATACACACATACAGAGCGAGAGGGTGAGGAAAAGACGGTGGCAAAAAACATGAGGCAAGTTGGAGGGTTGGTCTGTGGCGCGCGCATACACGCGAGCAGTATAACGGCCCTACTAATTCAGTGGGATTCAAAACGGTTTACAACACGACGATGAAAAGGGAGGAAGTAATGTTTATACCTATCTCTCTCTTTATTTTTCTGTTTTTTTTTTTTTTTTTTTTCCTACATACATACATATATACGTACATACAAATATCTCTCATCTGTTTTTCTCCTTTCCTCTAAATTATATTGTTTCTTATATATGTATATATTATATATTCGGAAAGATGATAGAGATAGTTTTGCTCGTGCTATTTCTTTTTATATTTGCGTATTTTTCTTTCTTTTTTTTTTTTTCTCGTTTTTTTTTATATTCATATACTGTCATAATAGTGAAATAAGAGTTTTCACGGACATTACATCGTTTTTTGGCCTTTTTCTTTCAAAAAAATAACCCGCCCCGATATTTTTTTTTTTTTTTTTTCGTATTGAGAGGAATGGTCTGGCTGGTTACACATACATATATAAGTTTTATTCTATGTATATGAGTGTGTACTATTTGATATGCGCGTGACAAATTTCTATGATGACTCCAGACTGGATTTATCGGAAGATGAATATATCCACTTAAATTTTATGCTTCGATATATTTTTAATATTAGTATCACTTCTTTTTTTTTCCTTGTTTTATTTTTTTCTCTACTATCTTTTTTATTACTGTTATTTTTTATTTATTTATTTATTTATTTATTTATTTTTTGCGTCTTTATATACTTATTTTCTATTTTTTTTATTTTTTATATTTGTCTTTCACTCAGTACACTTTTATATTTATATTTATTTTATTTCAACCAAGTTAAAAGTCCACTTGAAAAATGTGAAAAATTATTCTCTAGTGCGATTATCAAGTGAGAACTTACCTTGTTACAGTTGGCGTCGAGGCAACTCCGGGAGATCGTGCTGGATAACTTCGAGGACTTCCCGACATCAAGTACTCTGCAAAAAAAAAAAATAAAAAAATAAAAATAGAAGTAAAGAAAAAAATGAAATATGTAATATAAAAAAATATCACTGAATGGGGTGGAATTAAGAGGAAATGAGTTATAGTAATGATTAGGAAAAAAAAAAAAAAAAAAAAAAAAAAAGATGGAGAAAAAATGATAAATACAAATGAGAACATTGATAAATTAATGTCTCATACTTATTTTTCATTTGTCATTCAAATGTATAAGTGCACCAGTGAAAAAGTATGAAAATGATCAATCCTGAGTTGAATTTACACAAAAAAACTAAAAACTTTGGTAATTTTTAATTACAAGTCAAAATTAAATTGGGTATATTTCCAAATTTTTTTATTATTGCATAATAAAATATTAAAGGGAGAAGAGAAATAAAGAAATCATACAAACTAAATATTCATTTTACTGAGAAATGATCGAAGATAAATGCATAAAGCAACGTATGCTGAATTCGATAAGTTCAGTTGGTTGCGATTTGGCACTTGGCCATAAACGCTCCAGCACTTAACTCCCGAATTGCTGTAGGTTCAATATATACCTACATTATGCACGATATATATATATATATATATACATATATTCCCACACATCAATAGATAAATATAAATGAGAAGAGCAGGTGTATGCACGAATGTGCTTGTGATCAGATTTACGTGTATATATAAATATACATATGTACATACAAATATAAATATACATAGAGTCAATTGATGAGTATCTCATGTGTATCAACATCCGTTTATTACGCGAATATAAACTATGTACCTGTAATACATACAATTTGTATATAAATGTATTGATGTGTTTGTATTTAGATGCGTGTGGACACGTCACTCAACCCATTGACGAAAAATTTCACTCGATCGTTCTAAATGAAATTGAACAGAGGGAAATTAGATACGCGATGGAAATTTACCCCCATTCACCTCTCACATACTTCAAAGAGTCACTTCACAGTCAAAATTGAGAATGGGTTGGCGTATTTTTTTTGTTTTTGTTTTATACTTTTTTTTTTTTCCCAAAGTTTTACATTCAACACTCATTCACACTCTCATATACTATTAGTTTGCCTCTATATACATATATATGAATATACTCGTATATGTACACGTATATTGAAGAGAAATGTCTCATTTTGAGTTGTTTCCGAGTTAATTTATGAGCTTTTTTTTTTTTTTGATCACACATGATGGCCACGTCTTTAGTAGGTTTTTGAAACTTTAATGTCCGCTTATACATACACACACATATTGTATCATGAATAATATATGGAATGAAATTGAAATTTATTAAATTAAAAAACTTCATTACTCGTATAAAATGATAAAAAAAAAAAAATTCTCAATTATTTATTTATTATATGTATAGTTTTTTCTCTTATTGTGAATGCAATTATTTTCAAGTTTTGGTTTCATGTTCTCGCGTGTCTTCTGTTTAAAGGCATTGGTCGTCGCTCTTGACTTTTAGTGTTCATATGCGAGTATATATAGTATCAGTTCCGTAACGTAGTCGCGGGTTGTAACTATAGCGTCTAATTACCTGAAAAGGTAATTGGATCTATGCAGAGGAGAGATATACCGGTTTACAAGTATTGCGCCCCGGTGTTGTATTCATGCTGTTGCTATTTTGTCATTGCCTTTTCATTCAGATACTTCCTTGAAATACACCATTGATGGCAATATGACCCATGTCAACCAATTTACAACTGCCCATTTTGAAAAGTCAATGTAGAAATAATTTGATTTTGAATGTGGTCAAGCAACAAAAATGTCAGTTCTTTATATTTTAAAGACAAAAATGATATTAAAAAAAGTGATTGGATTTTTTTTTATTGTAATTTTTCTTGTTTGGACACAAATTTTGATTGATTAGTTGATCCTGCTATGCTTCAAAATATCACGCACGTAAATTCGACAGTGTATAATTTTTTTTTTTTTTTTTTTTTTTTCCATTATTTTTATGCATGTGTTTGCTGATAAATTTCCATATTCTTTTATATATTATTTTCATTTGTATATGACTCATAAATTTTCAAGAATAATCTGCAATCCGTCATTTTCCATCGTCAATGTGTCATCCAAGGAATATCATCACCGGGTGCATTACGAATTCATTGAATTTTCATGTATACATTCGTATCTATATCGAGTATTACGGCAATGTCGATATTGTCTTGCAAATAATTGAACTAAATAATTTCTCTTTTTCCTCACTGTGTTTTATAGGTGAAAAAAAAATCGGTACGAAAGAAAAAAAAAAACAAAAAAAAAAACAAATAAAAATATTCTGATGAATTTAAAAGAATATAAATTTGAGGTGGAGAAAGAAAAAAAAATTTTTTATCCTCAATTAAATTTGATTCTATTGTTTTTAAGAAAATGAAGAAATTAAAAAATGGGCAATTTGTTTTATCACATTTATCTTTTATATTGAGTACATTAAATCTTACTGTATATAAAAAAATTTAAGTAAGAACGAAGAAAAAAGAAAGAGTAGATAAGATAATAAAAATGATGTATAAATAAAAAATCAACGAAAAACTGAGGACAACGTACTCAAAGAAGATTACACTCGAGGTCAAACTGACATTTAACGTATTATAACGTGAACTTTACGTTGAAATATCTAAAGTATATCCACCAAAAACGTACATTATGCATCTGACGCGACGAGCTATATCATCACAAGAACTTTGTTCTCACTCACCCACGCTCACTTTTCTTATCGTGTATACAAAAAAAAAAAAAAAAAAAAAAAACAAACAAAAAAACAAAAAAAAATATATAAATATATATATATATATAATACACACGAAATAATGAAATTGGTGGAATGGCCTCGGCTCACGGTCCAACCCTGAGCTAATTAATTTTTCACCAAGTAGAAAATTGTCTCGGTTGGAGTGAAACATGAAAAGGCAACAGTGAAACCCAACCCTGTCTTTCTTGTTACTCCTTTCCTATTCACTTCCTTCCTCTTCCCTCACTACCAACTGCCATTTACGTTAGTCAAACTTATTGGATGATTTTTCTTTTAACTAAAAAAAAAAAACAAAAAAAACAAGAAAAACGAAAAAAAAAAAAAATGATAAAAAAATAGAATCACATGAATTAAAAAGAGTTGAATTAATGAAAAAATATGAAATAAAATCTTTGAATATTCTTCATTTTTTCCTTCTCTTTCTTTTTCTTTTTTCTGCTTTTGATATTCATGAATTGTCACGACTATACTCCATCAATATACACTCTCAAGACGTATATTTCACATCAACGATCACACAGGGAATTATTTGTATACCTACAACTACTGCTACTACTATTACTACTATCACTACTAAATAACTTATATATATAGCAGTCTTTCGCGACGTTGTGTCGTTACCATCATCATCTCTCTTTGATATAACCTCTCCTGATTATCGTCTTTGATGACGCTTCAAAGCACCCACTTCATTCCATTCGCTTATTTCCTTTTTCAACGTCAACCAAATGGCTCGTGCCCACGCCACACTTCTTCCTCTCTATTCCCTCTCCAACACACACACACACACACACACACACACACACACACACACACACACACACATATAATTGCACACATGCATACATCAACCAACACAAATATCATGTACATGGCTGTCGTCATTTAAACAACATTCACTAACTCTCAACCGCTTGAGTTGATCACGATGATGTTGAAGTTGAACGTAAATGAGTGTCATTAAAACTTCTCTCAACAGTGAATTATTTTATTCAATGTATATAAAGTAAGATATGATAGTGTTGAATTAGATAGAAATAGTCGCTGCTTATATTGCTGGAAACGTTGCAGTAGTAATGACCCACGCAGGTCAGCCGAGATAGGGTCAGTTACCTCAGGCGTGCACAGACGCGTTTGCACACGTTCAAATATATATAGACGATTCTTGGAAGCTTTCAAGAAACTCATTTCATTCCCTCACCTCATCGCACACACGGACAATCACCTTTAGCTTCCTCTCATTTCTCCTTTTTTTGTTTCAACCTACAGGATATTTATGTATAAATATACACATACGTTATGTATATATTTATTTATGTATATGTGAATGTTCATTAATTATGCAAACGCGATAGGTATACGCGAAAATACCGGCACGAGTGGCATTAAATGTGATCGACACGAAACGAGACGGAAGTGGTGATTTATCGTCCGGACTTTAATGCAATTTGCTTATCATTTCGTTAATCAATGGCTAAAAGCCGATTTAGTGAGTGGGGGTTTTATGCTATTTTGTCATTTTCACGCCAGATACGGTGGGAGCGCGTGATAATGGAATGAATAAAGAAGAGTGAGAGGATAATATATATATTCATATGAAGTTGTATATACGTATGTGTGTGTCTGTGGGCGGATGGGGTAGTGGGGGTTTAGTATTGGAGTGAGAGAAAAACAAAAAAAAACAACAAAAAAAAAAGAAAGAGAGAGAAAAAAAAAAAATAAGAAAAACGATATATGAAGAGGAGATGGAGGTGAAGAACGAGGGTGTACGCGTGCAAGAGTAGAATGAAAGACGTGTCCCTGGGCTTGTTATTGCGGTGACATTATTGGAGGAAAATAAATACACTGGCCGTTGGACAAATAGCCGAGAGATGAGAGGGTGTGAGAGTAGACTTCGAGATTAATGAGAGGATGTTCGCGGGCAGCGATGAGGTCACGTCCTTCAGAAGCGGATCTGTGTCGCATTCGTTGAGAGAATAAACTCTCTTCTTCTCATATATATATGATATTGTGATATGTACTTGTTCGTTGATTTAATTTTTTATATTTTTCACTGTGAATTATTCTGTGATTCACATAAAATTTAACATATTAATATAATATAATAAACAAAACAAAAAATAGTATTAGTAATATTTTTTGTGTCAAAAAGACATGAATTAGTTTAAATAAATAAAATTTATATAATATAAGTTTTTACAGTTGGAAAATGTTAACTAATAGTTTACAAACAAACGGGCAATTTGGCGCGTAGATTACACCAAGAGGGAAATCCGAAATATAAGGAAAGAGTGAGAGAATAGAGGGTGAAATTTCACTTGGTAGTTTAACTATATATATATATATATATATATATAACACTGTATTATCTCTCTCTTGGTAGAGATACAATCAGTGCGAGTATTCAATCGTTGTTACCCTTCATTTTATTAGGGGGCTCGATTTTCTTAACGAGCGTGTGCCAACGAGTTCGCGCATGAAGAGAGAAAGTGAAGGACGTGAATGTTGAGAGAATAAAAGAGAGGAAAATAAAGATATAGAGACATCGAGAAATGAGAGGGGAATGATTGCGTATGACCCATCGTCAATTGTGAAAAGGGTGAGAAAAAGATGAAACGTTTCATCCGCCCACTCAATATGTGACCTCTTGCCAATAGGAAACAAAACGAAAAAAAAAAAAAACGTGTAGAAGTAGGAGAAAAAATTAAATAAAAATAATTCAGATGATGAAATAATTACAAAGTGCTCACAGGGAGAAAAAAAAAAAAATCAGACACCGATAATTCATTAATTCAATAAAATTATTGAAATATATAGATTACAATAAAAATCAATTTTACTATTACACCAGTGAGCATTTCTATCTCATATGTACTTGGATCATCAATGCAATAGTGTTCAATAGTTAGTAAGTGATACAGTGTTGGTCTGATTAATGACAGCTTTGACATGGATTTCCAATAGATGACGCTATTACGGGTACACCGATGTAATAACAGAGTGAGAATTTCCTGTACATGTGTGAATAAGTATGTCCACATGAAAACGCAACTGAGACAACAATTATAAATGAGACGTGAGAGTGATAGAGACGGAAAGCCACATAGAATATTGCCAAAGTGAATTCCTCTTATGTGGCTGTGTGACACTCTCGATGCTTCAAGTATCACCCATCGCGTACAAAATATACATACATACATATTGCCACACGTTACTCGATCGAACGTAATCCTAAATGCGTGACCAGGCATTTCAATCAGCGCTTTCACCTCCTACGAGTTGTTCGACGATCCGTTATTATCATTAACACCCTCTCACTCGTCCTCTACCACCACTTTCCCCACTTGAATTCTCATCGAAAATCTCATGTCCCTCATTCCATATCTTCTCAATGTCACTTTTGGTTGTGGATCGCCTTTGTGTCTGCGTGTCAATGGGCTGAAGAACGAGCTATGGTTGGATTGGTATATAGACAATAATTGCTACTAGTTTTACATATGTATAGATGATGGACATGAACGTTTTGAACATGCATGTGGATTAATTGCACAATAAATGTATACATTGTCTCTCTCTATATATATATATATAGTAAATGTTGTACTTTAATGTTGAGAATATAATGGTCAATCATATAAGCAAGAGATAATAATTTAGATATATCTACCGGTGAACTTAACATGAATATACACGTTTATTTTTGAAAAATATTTATGTAAAAGTGCCAATGTATAACGACTGTGCATTAATCTAAACTTGGCATGTTATATTTGAGGATAATTTAGTACTTTCTCTTTGTGAGAGAATATATAATTACACTGCTCTTGCATCGTATATATATACACATATTTGTGTTATATATTTCCTATAAATTCCCTTGTGGGCTATATATGATCGATCGATTAGGGTATGAATTACTGTATATGATAATTCAGATGAAATATTGTCACTTACATAAATTCTCATCTAAAGTGAAACAAATATATACAAACAAATGAACGAGGAAAAAAAAAACCATTTTATTTATTTATTACTAAACCTTCAATATTTATTCATGAGTTTTTTTTTCTTTTTTTTCTTCATATTATATTGAATTCAAGTATTCAATATATTACATTATAAATTTTATCACTACTACTGTATTTTTCAATTCATCATTCCAATCAGACATTACAAAAAACTCGACAGGACAAATGCACTAATGAAACAAAAAAAAAAAGAAAAAAAAAACATAATAATGATAAAAAAATCAATCTTTCATCGTTTTTTTATCTCTCCTCTTTATCATCTTCCTCTTCTTTTCCACTTTACTTCTCTTCGTTTCTTTGTTTTTTTTGTTTGATTTTTTTTTTTCCTATCTCTCAGTTACCGCGTGTACCATGGATTACTGATAATACCACACTCGTCGGACAATTTTCGGACGATTTACGTCTACATACTCTTTTCCTTTCTTCAACCATTCCCGTCCCACGTTAGTACCCACTCGCTTGCACATTTATACCTACATTGCATGTGTGTGTGTGTGTGTGTATATATATATATATATATGTGTGAGTGTGGCCCGACGCCGGTCGATAACGAGACTCGGTTTCTCTCCCTTCTCAACACTCCCTCTTTCTACTGTACATTTATGTCGTCGTTTCTGTGGCGCGCGCGGTTCTCTACTACACGAATGCACGAGAGTTCGTGCGCGGTCGTCTTGATTAACTTGACCGGCTACATAATGAATGTTTATTAGGATGGCAGCCGTCAAAGGACCGACCTCCGGACACGACGTGTACTCGTATCAACGTATACGTGTATACACTTTACTGACTCACCCTATCCTTTCTCGTTCACTCGCATATTATCTCTCTTTCTCTAACACACACAAATTATATATATTCTACATATGTATATATAGATGTGTAGCTTCTGATGCATGCCCTGCGGCTTTGTATAATCGATCCAACGAGCGAATCGTGTAATTATAATGATTTATTAAATTCAAGGGAGATGTTTATATGAATTCAAGTGAAATCGGATGAGTGAACGTAAGTGTAGTGGTATATAGAACGTGGATGAAAGGATTTGTTGAGGTACAACCGAGGGGATATGTAAACATATATATGCAACGAATAGCTGGTGGATTTTTTGGGGATTGAAGGAAACTGAGTAAAAGGATGAGAAGCAGTGAGAGTGAGTGGATGTTGAGATGAGGGGAGGTAGTGTAGAAGAGTGAATGGGTAGAAAAAGAACAAAAATTCGTAATGGAAAGAAAAAGAATGGGAAAGTAAATAAAAAAGTACGTGGATGTTTGTGTGTATGTAAGTTTTTTGTGAATAAAGGGGTAGGGAGAGAGAGAAATAGAGAGGGAGGAGAGGGGGAATTTATGTTGGTATATAACGATAAAACGTGTGGAAGATGTAAGAAACTTTCAAGTAGATTTTTCATTTTTTTTCTTGTCTTTTGTTTATTTCGTTGTATGTTAGTTTGTTAGTTTATTTTCTTATTTTCGTATTCCTTTTGTTTTTTATTTTTTTGTTTTCTCATTATTTCGTTCTATTTCATTCTGATAAGTGCATTTTTAATAAGTTTATTATATGAAAAAATTGTAAAATTTAGTTGGGAAATTATATCTTCACATAAATGAAACGATCGACAGACAGGACAAAATCTGTAATGTATTTTATTTCCCTCTCCTCTATTTTTGTCTGGCCCAACATTATGGGAATATATATATGTATGTGTGTGTGTTTATAGCACAAATTCGTGCTAAGCTATTAGGAACAAAACTGGAAATAGAAGTGGGCGAAGTTTAACTAGCTTCACGTTGAAAATGGTCTCGTTCTCTTCATCAACTCAAACTGTGGGGAATTAGCTTCTGGCCCACGTCCAGATTACTATTTTGTATATATATAAAACAGTTAATGAATATATATATATATATACGTATTCGTTTTCTCTCACTCGCTATCGTTCAGTCTGAGTATTGTCGATCCCTTATGCCATTCCCGCGATACTCACCCTTCTCTCATCCACCGCGAACGTGTCCTTTTCCTGCGGTATATTCCCCACCATATTCACATCTATCTTTCGTTTAAATCTACCATTCACCTCTCCCACATTGAAACTAATATATATATATATATATATATATATTCATTTATATATATAATTTCGGTAAAGTTTTAAATTACGTTGAATGAATGGAGATGGAAATATATATATAATAATAATAATAAAATATAATATAAAATATCACAACGTAAATGTGATATTGATATAAATCATCTGGAATAATGTTTCTCTTCTATAATTTAGGAAAATCATTCGATCGATGGTTCAATTTCTCTCTAATAAAATGAGTATATGAAAAAAATTAATTGTTGTTTAACTTGAAACAAAAAAATTTACAATTATTTCATTCAATAGACCCTGTTTCGTTTCAAATATTAATTATGTATATACACATATATATATATATATATATATATATATATATATATATTTATATACATGCATTGTATAGTTTGATGAATGGAATTCATTTTGCACTCAGTTTGGAGTTTTTGGTACATGACCAAGCGAATCTGCGCAGTCTATGAACTAAATTGTTCTATGCGCGTCCAGTTCTCGACGAATTGGCACAAGCTTCTCTTTATGTATGTATATATATGTATATGCATATATATATGGAAGTAGTGAATTGTGCATTTGCGTCACGTAACCTGTTTTACGTAACGCGAGGGCTTTTGTTCAACGCGCGAATCTTATTAACGTGAACTATTTTATATAAAATCGAGTTAAACGTGGTTTTCCCGTGTTAAACCTTTCTCATTGTCCATTAATGTATATAATATATAATATATTCACATATATGCACCGACATACATATTTTTATTTACTAGAGTGTAGCCAATGCCCGAATAAAAATGAATGTATAAAATATTCAATTGGTAATTCATTCAATTTATCACTTTGTTTCATTGAGATTAATGCTCTTCAATTCATTTTACATTTTATTCGCTCTATGTATATATATTTGAGAAAAATACATATATAATATATACATATATATATATTGTAACGAACGTTACTGGGCGCATTCCCACTATGACGCGACAGTCGAGAGTAGGGAACAAGAAAGAGAGAGGTGACCGAGCGCGCTGCAGCGTTCTCTCTCTGCAGAAGTTCCGCGGTGTATCGCTAGGGGCTCCGGGCATCTCGCAGCAGTAGTATGTGTAAAACATTGTTGAGCTGCGATGCCTTGGTCAGAAAAATCAGTCAGCGACCGGGAGTCATCTCGAGCGAAGCATTAGTTTGCATTATAGAAAGTTAAGAATTATTTGATTCAAAGAATTATTCGGTCATTTTATTAGAAGAATCATTTGCATTATATAAAAAAAGTAAGAGTTATAAAAGCATTATTGTTTGATTACTTCAATAAAAGATTTATTTTGCTACAAGAATTATTTCATTGTTTTGTATTATTTGATTTACTTGATAGAAAGAATTATTGATCATAATACAAATTCAAGAGTTACGTTGCATTATATAGATTCAAGAATTCCATGATTTCAAGTTAATAAGTAAAGAAGTCGTAAGATTGATTATTAATAAGAAAGAATAATATAATTTGTATTAAGTCCAAAGAGAAAATAACGTATGAAGAAATATATGACTGTAACAGAGATTGGAAGAATTAATAAAAGGAAAATTATATTGAAAATAATAAACTTGTACTGAGAAATTATTTGTGAACGATCCACCCCGCCCCGACGAATCCTGGGATACTAAGCCCAATAAGCATATAAGGGGTCGACAAAATTCTACAGTTTAAGAGGTCGAGAGGTCGGGATATTCACAGGGAATATTTGGCGAAAAAGCATCACAATATGGATGAATATAGATACATAGATATTTCTAAGTGCGGCTTAGTTGTTCATGATAAAACTCTATGAAAAATAAAACAAAAAAAAAATTGCATTCTATTGTAATGATGGAATTTACGAAGCTTCAAGCTCATTCAAAATTATCCCACACGCAAACTTCACTGAAAAGTATTATCTACATTTCTTTCTCTCCATCTTCATTTTCTTTTTATCTTTTTTTTTCCGTCTTTTTTTTCTGTATTCGTTTTTATTCTCGTTTCTTCCTCACTATCATATTCTTCAGATACATAAACACACACACAATGAACATAGTTAAATTAGCAAATGAAAAAAAAATTTACATATACATATATATGTATATATTTATATTTGAATTTATGATATAAACTAAAGATGTGTGAAATAAACCGAGACCGATGAAATTGCTGGGGTTATACGCGACGTATTCATTGTACAGCCGTGGGATCTGAACGATGGAAAAGACAAGTTTGGACAGGGTTATGAGAAGTTCTTCAATATCATACATATATATATATATATATATATGTTTGTTTGTTATATGAACAAGAAATGACGTGCATAGCAGGGCTTTATCTTGGTGAAAAAGCATTGTTGTGTGTGAATGGCTGAATACATATAATAGAACAAAATATTCAACACTGAAATACCAACTATTTTCATATCACAAACTATCACGATCATTTATATATATTGTTAATACTGCTATGTTTTTTTATTGCATAGATAAATAATCTGTATTATCTAGATACACGAAATATCATTAATGAAAATGATTATTGCTACAAGATATGTAAAATATAAAAAGAAAAAAAAAAAAAAAAAACGTTAAATTTCACGATAAATAAGGAAAAAATACAAAAAAAAAAATTCAAATTCACATTTGTATTGTACAATATAAAATTTCAAATGTATTTATATTTTTTTATTCATCAAGAAAATTTATAATCTTGTTATGCAGACATAGAATTCAAATAAGTGATTTACATAATCGTTTTGAATAATATCATAGTCATATTTATTTATTTGTATGTGTGTGTGTGGAGAGAGAAGAGGGGGGGGGGAGACAAGTGAGGGGACAGTGAATATAAGGGGAGTGATACAACTGATGATACACATCGTTGAGAAAAGACATTTTGAAGAAAGGGAAAATGATGGTTATTGCACACAATTCACAAGTAGATACACGGTGATTTTTATGTATATATAAAATATACGTGATAACATATAACAAAATCATTTGTAAGTGAATCGAATTTGCACTTGTGTAATAGTTTGATAAATTTTTATATATGTATGAAGAAGGGTGAGAGTTTTGAGAAAAGACGAGGAATAAAAGATTAGAGGCGCCGACAAGAACGATATAGACGACGACTAGACAGAGAAATTGTGGTGCGCGACATTCGTCGGATTGGATGATACGGTGATGATTGAGTAAGGGAGAAAGAAATGAATTGAAACGTAAACTATATAAGCTCATGTACTTTAAGAAACAACCCACGTCAATGGGTAATATTTTATACATTTAAAATAAACTGCATTAGTTATTTATTGTGTTGAAAAATTTGATACTTATATTTATTTATTGTATACTTATATAGTTATATATTTAACTATATAATCATAAATAGTATTTCTTTTCTTGTTTTCTCGTTGTGTTTGTATGTATTTGTGTATGCAGTTAAATATTTTACATTTTAGTTTTATTATTTATTTATATATTTCCGGTGTTTTTTTTGTTGGCACTTTTCTCCTTTTTCTTTTTTATTGGTTCACTTTTCTTCTACATTTTCTTCATTTTATAGTTTTTATTTTATATATGGATATTTTATAAACGTGCAACAAATATTTTTTTTTCTCGTTTTTTTTTTTAAAGCTCAACTCTGGTCACTTTCCATTCCTTGTCGTTTTAGTCACACAAGAAAGAAACAAAAAAAAAAATCCTCGCGGGTAATCAGATATACACGGTGCACTACGTCGCATTAATACGCTGGCATAGCGAATTGTGATAAGACACAACCGCCAGAAAAAAAGAAAAGAGGAAAAAAAAAACGGAAAGTTGAAAGTAGAAAAAAAAAATTTATAGATCAACGTTGGATATGCAGCTTTACTTTCCCTTTCTGCGTTTAACTTCTTCGACTATGTTTTTTTCTTTCATTTTTCCATTTTTTTTCGTACTTCACTTTATTCTATTTTATTTTATTTTTTTTATATTCGCTATCCCTACGTCATGCCTTTTTTTTATTCGTCTCGCGTACTATCGTCCTCTTGTCGTTCTCTCGGAGCGAACCCTACCAATGTCGCGTCTTCTACATCATCTCATTTTTTTTTTTTTTTTTTTTTTTTCACATTGTATTTGTATTTTTTTTTTTTGCTCTCTCTCTTTTTCTCTTACCCTATGTTCAATATCCTCCACACAAAGCTCGTTCTTCAAATTTTTTTTTGTTACCTTGAATAAATCCGTTGCTACGTATTTTTTTTTTTTTTTTTTTTTCGCTCTTATTTTTATCTATTCACTTTTTTCTTTTTCTTTTTTTATTTTTCTTATTCCAGGGTAAAAAGCTCACTCAATAGGTAATGTTTGTCTGGCTTCGATTATCTCGTGGAATTTTTTATCAAAATTGATGAAAAATAAAGAGAAGAAAAATTTTATATACACGTAACGAAAAAAAAAAAAATTATTTGAATTATTTCAGTCGATTATTTAAAATTCACTAATGAAATTTT
Source organism: Dinocampus coccinellae (assembly GCA_963920625.1). Taxonomy (NCBI): domain Eukaryota; kingdom Metazoa; phylum Arthropoda; class Insecta; order Hymenoptera; family Braconidae; genus Dinocampus; species Dinocampus coccinellae. The sequence goes on from OY987184.1 coordinate 18,787,098, forward strand.
TTTGTTCAATTCAATATAAATTCTTTATTTTTATCTTTTTTTTTTTTGCTTTTTATTTTATTTTTTTTTACATAGAAATCTGTCGAAATTAATTTCTAATTTTCTCCCTCCGTCTTGTCTCAGTTCAATTTTTTCTCGTGGATTATCATAATTTTGGAATTTACACGTCACACTTTGGTCATGTACTTGTACTGTCACGCTCCCAACACGCTAATGAGAGCGATCAAGTATGAAATTATAGCGTGACAGTGCCAACAAAAAATATACACACACACGCACGCAAACACACACACACAAACATATATATAATAAAATCCAGTGTCCGCTGAGACTGAACTGAAATTAAAAAAATAAAAATCAACAAAAAATAAGTGACTTATCAAAAAATATTTAATATAATTTAAATATGAAATAACTAATAATTTATATTTCATAAATTATAAAATGGATATTCTTCTGTATTATTATATGAGTAATAATCTGATACTCGAGTCGTTTTAATGATATTCGGGATAAATTTTCGAGTGGGCAATTCAACCCTAACGAGAATTATTAGTTTTTCATAACAAATATTAATAATAATATATTTATACGTACGATTTCGATAATATTCATAAAAATGTATGAGTACATTCTTTTTATTGTTGTTTCAAATGAAAAATCATTCGAGACAAATATAAAATTGAAGTGTGAAATAACGAAGAAAAAAAAAAAAAATATATATATATATATTTATATCGAAAAAAAGAAGAGAAATAATAATAATAATGAGAATAAGAATGAAAATTTACTCGTGTATATGGTGTATGTATAAGCATAGACATCCTCACGCGAATGCACTTACGATCAACTGACACGCACCACTCTAAAGAGCAAAAAACTACGTAGAGGTAACTCCATACCATGTTATAAAGGAGATAATAGTTGGTCGTACAAGAAACCCATTCAATGAAAGAAAGAACGGATGAAATTCTAGGACAAGAGAAAGGGACATAAAGATAGAAAGTCTTTTTCTTTTCTTCTACATCCTTTATAACATCAAACATGTGTATATATATATATATACATCTATATTTTTTTTTTGTTGAGCTTGAGGAATGTGCAGACTGATAGAGTAACAGTGGAATTTTATTGTTCTTATCGCTGGCTCCTGTGGGGATCAAGTGAATGGGCAATAGGTGTAAAAAAGAGAAGCTGAGGTGAAAGATCAAATTATTACGTTGCAATAATTTTTTTTACGCATTACCACCAATCGTATAGTTATATCTGATTTTTTTGTCTTTTCTTTTTTGATATTATCTCTTGATAATATAATTAATTGAGTATATTCATGTATCAAATATTGAATTTCAACACAGACATATGAATTAAATTTATTTCATATTTTTCTTCTTTTCTTATTACTTTATTCTGTTTCTACTAGATATTTTCAATTCCAGACATGCATTGATTTGCTTCACTTGATAATTACCCATTCCCATATACATACACACAGTTACAATCGAATAATGTGGCGGGTGAATTTCAACGAAATTGCTTCCAATACATTCTCACACAAACACAGACACAAAGGTATATATATATATATATATATATGTGTGTGTGTACAACGATTATTGGTTAAAGGAAGGAAGGAAGGATTCGCGTGTTTTGGGTGAGATATAGAAGGGTAAGTGTATATAACATCAGTGGCGTTTTCGCGCAAGGGGAAAGCAGAGAGGTTGGGTCGGTTGGCGCGCAAGGCTCTCTATCGAATTGCATTAATTCCACGGACGACACGCAACCCTACCCAATAAAGCGTCGTAATTGCCGATGGGTGCTCTATGTGTGAGCTTCAGGGCAAATATACATTGAAAATGTGAGTGAGCTAGAATATATATATATATACATTCATACAATGTAAAATGAAAATAGAGTAGAATGAAGAGTCTGAGACAAGTCTGAACGCGCAACTGGCGCAATGAGGAGGGATGAAACACACATATACACTTGGATATGTGTTGAAACGAGAAGGGAATATTATAAATTGTGAAAGAGTGAGAGAATAGTGACCGTGAGGCAATAGAGTGGCAGTGGCGATGGTGATGGCAATAGCAAAAGCAGCAGCGGTAGAAGCAGCTTTACAAATCCAAACTACCCCCATTGCTCGCAACACACAACTGAGACAGACACACTATACTCTGGGCTTATGCTGGCCACGTGCGCCATTCTAATTTGCTTACGAGCGGCTGGCTTAAAGTACAATACGACGCCGCGCACGGACATATTGGTTAGCGGCTGAACAATAAAACCCTCATCCGCGTTTTGCCTTCCCTCTACTGGCTCAATCTCTTCTCACTTTGTTTTATTATTTCGCTCTATATATATATATAATTTATTTGTGTATTGTTTCACGAGGATTTTGAATCTTTTGGAATATTCAAAGTCTAATGTCAAGTAGTGTGTATGTGTTCAATTGCAAAATAATCTTGCACAATGCAGTTGTGTTTGTATAGATGAATGTGGATAATAAAAAATCACTTCACAATGACGTTCAATGATATATATTCATGTGTATTGTTTGAATATTGTTCTCACTGACTTCATTTTCATTTTATTTCTTTTTGTTTATCGTGTGAAAGATGGAATTGATGGATTTATTGAATAAAAAGGAGAAATAATTGTGAATTGAGAGTAGAGTGGTGGGCAAATAAAAAATAAAAATGAACAGTAGTAGATATTACTACTGTGTGATTTTTATTTAATTCATAAATTAATAAGTAAATGATATATTAAATGATATATATAGTGAATTTTAAATGTGGAAATTTTTTTTTTTTTTTTTGTTAAATTCAATGTGAATATGTAAATTGGGTATATTTAAATATATAACGAATTTAATATATAATATATAAAAATTTGTAAGTTGAATGAAATGAAATTTATTTTATAAAATTAATTAACACATTTAAACGCATATACTTTTATAAACATATGATTAATTCAACAGTGAATATCCCAAGTGACATCCAAGAAGGTCATGAATGTAAAAAATAAAAAAAGGGAAGAGAAAACCCAGAAAAAAGTACAAAATTTTTTTCAAATTTTTTTTTCCCTTTATTTCTCTTTCGTCTCACCTCTATATACCTTCATATATATACACCAAGTGCTCACAAGTATATTCTAGCCTTTTCTTTCTCATGCTCATTTCTTTCGTAATGCATTTAGTCCAATTTAAATTCTGAGTGAGTGTTGCTTTCTCTTTTATTTCCTCTCACTTACTCACTTGCACCAATTCACGCTATATTTTCTCCATTGCTTTACCACTATTTTTTTTTTTCTTCCTATTTCTCTTTAGCCATGAGCTTTTAGGATGATATAATCCTATACATATGTACAAGAGCAAGTTTAGTTAGAACTACCACATCATCACCACTGTCCATGGATTTAAGCTGCATACATTATCAAATAGGCAAGTTCATGTGTAGAATATTTTAATTACTAATATAAAAGATGAAAAATATTTTCGTGAAAGAACAAAAAAAAAGAAAAAAAAAAAAAATTTGAATAAATAAAGAGGAATTAAAGAAAAATTTGTACTTTTAAATTAAATATTTTATTGCATAAAAAATTAGAAGAAGTTGATGAAAATTTTCGAGATACTATTTTTGTTTATTTTCATATTGTTCAATTTATACATTTTATTTTATTATTATTATTTTTTTTTTTTCTTTTTCTTTCGTCTATAGTTTGCATTTCAGTACAAAAGTTGATGACAAAATGAAATGAAATAAAGGAAAATAATAGTAAATAAATGAATAAATGAAGTTATAGTCAACAATTGATATTTGATTCTTTTCTTTCACATTTTTCTTGAGTCCATGTACCCAATAGCTTTGATTACAGTCGTGCTTTCATCTCGTGCTCATATCTATATATGTATAACAATGTGACTGACAGCCTATCGTTTTACTATGTAGTAAAACGCATCAAATATCACAAAGGAATATACCCAATATATATAGACGTATATACGTGTGTATTTGGAGACTTTTGCGTTTTATCAACTCGAGCTTTTGTACAAATGATAAATTCGTATTGCAAAATATCTCGTTTGTATTTAAACATGGGATACATGAGATCTCACATTATTTTGATATATGATATTATTACTGGATAAATAAACATATGTGGTGAATAATTATATAAATTATCAGGGTTAATCAGTACTTGTAATTATAATACTCACAAATGACGATTGAACAATTATTGACATTGAATACATTCAATTTTATATAATGTAAATATTTTAATTCACATGAATTTTTCCAATTTAAATTGATTTTGACATTTTGGTAATTGGTAATAATACTCCATGAATTGATGGAAAATAAAAAATGAAAAGAAAAAAAAAATGAATTGGATAATCTATTTTTCTTCAATCTATTTGATAATATGATAAATTTTTTCAGATATCATTATTTTATTATTATTATTTTTTCATTTATAATTTTTTAATGAGGAATTTATTTATACACTTACCCACGCGATCTATTCCCTCGTGTGTGTAGTATTGATGTTGTAACATTTTAATATTTATATCGATTCAATAATTATCAAGTAAATAATTCGTGACCAAAATAAAAAAAAAATATTATTTCATTATTGATTATTCTATTATTAATAAAAATGGAATAATATCAAAACTAATGATAAAAAAATAAAAAGAAAAGAAGAAAAAAAAATGAATAACACAAATGTTAATATCAAATAGTTGATATTTGAATAATATTCACTGGAATATTGAATATTTTTTACGTATGTTTTTTGAAAAAATATTAATAAAAATTATGATTTTTTTTTCAAATTCTTTATGCACTTGTATACACTAAGTTAAATCTAATTTTATCATCAAACACTTTGAAACCGGCATTTTGACAAATTAAACATCAGATATTCACTACCACGTAGAAGTTGTATACTGATGGTAAATTTGATATCAATATATAAAAATACACTCAAATAGTGCCACCTTTATAAGTCACTAGACAATTGTCAATAATTTATGATTGTTTTAGTATAATGACATCAATAATGATGATAATGACAACAAACGTGGCCGTGTGTGAATAAACACGTCACTTAACGAAAATTTGTGTACTCACTCGCCCGTCATTCATGTCATCGTCCTCGAGACAATAATTATTTGAGCGTTATCCGTATATATATATATATATAATTTGTATATTATCAAAACACACTAAATGAGTGTTGTAGTTATGATCATAAAGCTCAATTTGTCAATTACTATTAAACAATTATCAGTAACTTTTTATGAAAATTCGCACAATTGAATTTTACGATTTAAAAACAAAAACAAAAAATTTTTTTTTATAACATTTACACAATAAAAATGATTTATATGAGATAAAATTTAAGGTTAAGTTGATAAAAGCTTGAATTACACAGCTGCTGTCGCCGCTACTACTGTATCCTGAAGCTCAAATATTCTAAACTACAAATTTATATTATGTTTAATTTTCATTTATTTTCATCACGTCACTACAAATTATATTTATTGAATCATAATTAATTATATAAATGTATTTTTGAAATATAGAATCTAATGTTAGATCAATTTTTTTATAATAATATTTGTAAATTTCAAAAGACATTCTGCAAAAACGTACAATATTTAATTCACCATTGATACGACACTGTTGAACATCATTGCGCAAGTCATGATGAAGCTTTCGCAAACATCACACGCATACAAATATATGCGAATTTGTATTTGTATATGTGTGTATGTGTGTATATATATATGTATGAAATGAAAATATTAGTGTGTAAGCGGTTGGTTCGTCTGTATTTATACGAATGTAACAGGGTGAGTGAGATGAACGATAGTGGCGCCACTACGAGCTTCCAGTGAGCTTCTACTACTGGCTTCGCATCGCACCGACACAGCTTCACCTTTCTGTTTTGTGAATGTTATATATATCTTTCGCGCTTTAGAGACGTCCCGTTTTTGGTTTTAGTCACCGTCACTGCCGCCAATGCCGCGCGCGTCCGTTGCGATATCGATTGGCCCAGTTGTGTCCCTTGTCAGAGCACACACAACGTTAGTTCGTCCCACTTGTCCCATCACACAAACGAATCAACAAAATATACATATATTTTTTTTGTTCATATTTTTTTTTTTTCACCCTTCCCACTATGTCTTTTTGTCTCTCATCGCGCAATATTTTACTTTTTTTTTATTATACTGTTTTACCTTAGTTACACTTTATTTTCTACTTACAGTATAATGACTTTTTAGAGGCTGATAGGGTCACGCTCAGGTAGATATTGTATGGAAACTTTAAATATATACGTATATTTTCTTTTTTTTTTTGTCTCCCCTTCATCTTCGTTCTACTTGTGAACAAAAAAAAAAAAAAAAAAAAAAAAATTGGAATTAATGCACAGGATAGAGTGTAATTATTTCGCCCTTTTATTTAATTTAATGTGGCTGATTTTTTTTTTTTTTTTTTTTTCGTTTCTTTACACTATCTATTTTCTTACATATTCACATTTATGTATGAAAATCTCAGTTGACGTAAAACATCTGTAGATTAATTTTCGTAGAACACTTTGAATTCTTGAATTATTTAATCCACGTTTCATCCTGTTTTAATATTTTAACATCTATAAAAAAAAAACTTTGGTAATATTCCAGTTTATCACAATATCTCTCTCTCTCTCTCTCTCTCTTTCTCTTTAATATATATAGAGTGACACTGTTAAATGGGGAAATTCCCATTTTGGTATTGGTGTACATAGCAAAAGCTCAATCCATCTGTAAACGTCCCACAATACAGGATAGAATAATTAAGGACTTTACCGTAACATGAAGCAGACACTATACTCGTGTCTGATATTCGTGATTATATCTTCAAGCTTCAAGCATCTCTTGGACAACAAGACAGTGTCACTGTCAGTAGGAATATTCTACCATTGGAATTTCATTGAAATCCGCCACTTCAAATTCAAATTATCTTATTGCCACCTTCATATATATCATGTCTATATAACTGCACTGAAATGATACCCATAATTCTACATTCATCTATGATTTCCATTCCACAATTCATAATTATTTTTATCTATCAGATTGAATCGTGATTAAATATAATTTCTAAACAAATTTTCATATTGATATTATACAGATGACAATGACTTTTAATGACACGAAAAAATTTTTTCTCAACTTTATTTATTTATTCAGTCATATTATAACACACATACATATGCATATATATGCGAAAAAATATATGAGAGTACGTATTTATTTATAGAGTACGTAGAGGGTTGAACAAAAGACACGTGGGTGAACGTGGTAACTTTACGAGCAGTCATGAACAATATTCCAATGGATGACTCGACGAAAACGCACCTTTTGCGCTATTTTAATTTGCATCAATTGAATCAATGTATATATACATATATAAATAAACACAAGACATAATCATATATGTATGAGTGAATAAGGTATATGTGAATAGTGTGCGATTTAGAGAAACGTTAATCCGCACACGAGTGCATTGACATTGCCAACATATACGATATGCATGAGGAAAATAGAGAGTGAGATGTGAAGCGAGAGCGTTATGACGACAAAGGCCCCTCTTGGTATTATTATGTCGGGTTGGGCTGCGAATGCATGACAATGCGACAACGCGTACAGGCGAGCTTGAGAGCGAACACCCACCAATGCGCCCACCAACGCCAGTACACACAATGCCGCGCTAACAAGGTCGGCAATTAATGAATCGTTGAAAATGTATTGCCGCGGTGAATGTGGAGAGGGGATTTGGGGTGTATGAAGGTAGATTGGGTATGGTAAAGGAGTTGTGGAAAGAAGAATTGTGTGAAGGGAATGTGCGCCAGCCATCCGGAAAAAAAAATTGGTCGGCGAGTAGAGAGCCAGACGGATGATGAGTAGAGATGAAAAAAAAAAAAGAAAAGAATATATATATATATGGGATAGTCGACGATTGGCGTGGGGTCGATGCGTTATATTGGAGAGGATAGCGAAAGGCCACGTTGTATATATATATATTTAACCGTCTTCTCTCTGATATGCGTCTCTAGAGACTCGTCTTCGGCCTCTGCTCCCTGCTTGTTCCATGCTCTCGTTTTTCCCCATCTCCAACTTTCGGTTGAGCTGGCGCTTGGGGTTTCCTGTACACCATGTTACTATATGAGGATTAGGAATATATATCCGTGTGTGTGTGTGTGTGTGTGTGTGTATGTGTGCGTGTAGATTTTTTTATTGTCTGGGTTTTATAGATGGAGATGAAAATGTAAAAAAAATTTTATCGATTAAATTCTTGGCTGAATTACTTCCATGGATATATAAATGTAAAGTTGCATATCTACATATACATACCCATATATATATACGAGAATATATAGGTTTATTTATGTATTTTATTTTGCATAAAAAAATTAATTGGTGTGATGCTATGAGTTTACTATTATTATTTTTATTTTTATTTTAATTTTTCATAATTTTTTTTTTTTTTTTTTTTCGAGAGCTCTTTTTTTAATCGAAAATTTTTGACTTCAAAGTTCAACCGACAATATACAAAAGACTTCGACTAAAAGTTTTTCATAGTAATAGCATATATGGATACATATATATTATATACACGTATATCTATAGGGAAAAAAACTAATCTCGCAAGTTTGATAAAGTTTTTTTAAAGTGCATACGAAGAGTTCAAAGGTTTTTTTTTTTTTGAATATTTTATTGCCTTTTATTTAAAAATAGACGAAAAAATATTGAACTAGAATATAATGATAATATTATTATTAATAAGAATAATTGAATTATCAATTTAATTTACAGCAAATAAATGTAAAATGAAATTTTTCCGATTTATTTATATAAGAAAGAAATGATGAAGCATGTGTATCTTCACAAGAATTTTCTCATGATGTATAATAAAATTACATGCAAAATGAGAGGAAAAAAATAATGAGAGTAGTTTTTGAAATTAGTTTAATTGAATATTATTTAAATTTAATAAAATGACATGATCATATGATACGAATGATCCTATCCAGTTTATACAAGCATCAATTTTAGTTAAAAGGGTTGATGAATGGAGGTTTGAGGGTTTTGTAAGGTCGAGATTGTATAAAGTGGGTATAAAAGTAGTGGAAATATAATGGAGGTCGGTAAAACAAGCAGTTAAAAGATCTGAATGAGTGTAAGTGAGTGTAGTGAAAACGTTGGATGATCAAATGAAATATACGAAGTGATGAAAAGAAAAAAAATTGTTTATTCTCTAACAAGTGTAAAACGATTCACAATATACATACTGATGGTGAAATATTATATATATATAATAACAATCAATTGAATTGACTTATTGACTTTGGTTGGCTTTTTGAATTTCGGCTGAAAATTAAAGAAAAAATCGTGAAAAAAAAAAAATTCCTATTTTGTTTTTAGAACTCTATTAAATTTTTTTGTTTTCTATAAAGTCTTGTACAAAAAAAATCTACCAGCGATAATTTTTATTTCACAATTTTGCAGGAGAAAGAAAATAAAAATGGAAAAACGAACGCGTTGCTCGCACATGAATAGAAACAGATATAGATAATGGGAACTCTTCTATTCATTTTTCATCTTTTTTTTCCATCCGGCTTGACATTAAATGAGTTTTGATATGTAATTATGTGAACGTACATCTTTGTTTTCATGTACATGCACACATATCCAACAAGCGTTTGCTATGTCAGTTTATATGCACTCACGCGCATAATCGCGTCTCATGAAAAATAATTGACAAAAAAAAAAAATATATATATATATATAGAATAGAAATTCAATTTTTTTTATTCCATTTACCATTTCTTTTTTTTTTGAAAATCATCCAAACGAATTACATTTTTATCCAATAAAATTTTACAGTGTAACAATTATCTCTTATATCTTTCACTAAAGAAAGAATATCTATACATTTTTTTAAATATCAATCCATCGAATATGATTCTCATTTTCACCCTTTTTTTTTCTCTCCCTCTTTCTTGCTTTTATCATAATAAAATATCATTATTTATTCATTTGAATTTTATCATTCCATTCTTTTATTTTACATTATAATACATAAATACATAAAAAAAAAAAAAAAAAAAGGAAACAGAATGTTAATGTAATACTATAAATATTATAGATTTCGAGTGGAAAAAATATCTGCAGGTGTATATGAGTAATTATAAATTTACTTTCCATTCATTTATTTATTCATTTTTATATCTCTTTCAATGTGATGGTACACCAGAAAACATGGAAAACAAAGAAACACACACACACACATACATACACACTCGCATGTCGTTTATCTCTCTCACACAAATACAAATACCCATACACATATATATACAATTGGAGTAAAAGAGACCGAGTATTTTTATACTTCAAACCCAGCAACGTCTCCGGGGAAATTCAACCCTATCGACAAATGTAACACAACTCCGATTCTCATTCCCCTCACCACTTCTTCATTTTTCCTCTTATTTCTCACCCATCCAACCTCTCTCTCTCGCTCTCTCTCTCTATGCTACACTCCAATTCACAGTCAGAATATTTCCGGTTGAGATTATCACCACGCAATAACTTGATTTTCAGTACGCGGTGAAATAACAGCCCTTGAATAGAACGAGCGATAGAGAAACACCAATGAAATGTATATATAAATTATCACATGGACATATATATATATATATATGTATTATACATATATACATTATTATACATACATTGGTGCTATTCGATTGACGTGATGTCATTCATGGTCGCGTAATTTGAGGTGACGAGTGAGAATATATATATATATGACACATAATATCGTATAAATATATATTCATCATATGTATCTTGCGAAGTAGATTATACTGATGCTCATCGTTCGTTGTGATTTATCACATGTGTATAAAATAGGATGATAGTGAGTAGAGCCGAAGAGAAATAGTAGATAGAGAGAAAGGAAGAGTGAGAGATATGCGAACTGGATACGAGGGTGTTAGTGAGGTGTAGGAGAACGTGATGAAGGGTGGGATGGTATATTTTGTGTGATAGACAAGTGAGAGATACAGTGAGAAATATACAGTGAGTGTTTAGATGTTGGGGGATGGATAAAATAAAAGGGTGGCAATCTTGATACGCGCGAAACTTTTCACAGCTGTTTGCGCAAAATACATTCCACCTCGATAGACTTGAGACGCGTGACCCCAAAATAAAACTTGACATGTATATCCATGTGCGTGTATGTGTGTGTGTGTATGTGTGTGTGTGTGTTGGCATATAGATGGATATGTGCTATATGTATCGTTGGAAAAATGGAGGGAAAGTGTGGACGTTGTGAAAAAAGTAGAGAAAAAAAAAAAAAAATTTATGTGTATATATATGAGGTACATTTACTCTTATGATGTCCCCTGAGGAGCATCGTTGTTATTTATTTATGTCAACGAATTTTAAAAAGTTAATGTGCAAGCAGTGTATATGAGTTGTGTTAGGTGTATATATCTGTGTGTATATGTAGTCGTGTATATATATAATGTCGGATTGAGTTTACTACGCTTCGACGAATATATTTCGAGTCCCTTCCGGATTGTCGAGAACGGTATTATCTTCATGGTTGAATTTATATCTACAATATAAAAAATAAAAAATAAATGAAAAAAAAAAAAAAAAAAAAAAATGAATGAATGGATAAAAATGAAAAATAAGTCATACAAAATATAATATACACGGTATAAATTAATTAATTTTTATTTCATATATTAAAACTTGGGGGTTACAGCAACAATAAGAGAAAAAAATAAAATATAAATATACAATAGAGAGATGAAAAAAAATAATCTTCAATAATCAATTAATATAATTTTTTCAAATCGATAAGTCTATGAAAAAAAAAAAAAATAATAATAAAAAATTATAGTTACAAATGTATGAATAAAACGTAAAATAAATTATTGAATTAATTCTCGTGAATACACACACACTATTTTTATTTTTTATCATTTTTCAAAACTTTTAATATTATTTATTTATTTTTCATCTTCATCGATTTACTCCTATTTTATTGTTTAGTTGTATGAAGTTTTTTTTTTTTTTTTTTTCTTTTTTCTTCTGGTGATGTATACACATTTATATTATATACAGATATATATATAATGGGGCGCGCGATCACATGCCGTTGCCAATATGGCGGTAGAGTATATCGTACCCTTCATGAACCATAAATTTTACGTGGATCGGACGTTAATTGTCGAACGTCCAATTTAACGGCGATTAAACGCGCTGGCGCGGCAACGGTCGCATCGGTAACTGTATCAGACACCAATCGCGGGACGGTGTAACAAATAAAACTGTGAAAAATTACATTACGTTACAATCGTCATTATCATTACTATTATTTATAATTATCATTATTATTATAACTATAACTTACTACTAATGAATCATAGAGATACAATTTAATGTAGACATATTAATTTATATATATTTATACACGTGAATAAATTTTCTAGTACAGACTTTGACGCATAAAATAAAACTATAAAATGATATATGAAATTTTTTTATATTCAACAAAAAGTTATTTACGATCACAGAAGAATTTAAATTCCTTTTTTTTTCCACACTACATTCCATTTTTTTTTTTTTTTTCATTTTGTATTGTTATTTTTTTGTTGGTAATATAAATAGGTAGAGAATAAGTTCACTGGTTTATATTTGAGTACACATTATTTGTGATATTAATAAGATATTGCGTGTGTTTGGGTGTGAGTTAAATTTTAATTTGATTTCAATTTCATTTATTCATTTATTTTTTTTTTGTTTACTTTTAAACAATCAATGAGAGTTCGTTAGATATTTAAACGTCTTTCGCACGTTGATTGAACAAGTAGTGACGTGATGGAACAAAAAAAAAGGACGAAAAAAAAAAAAAACAGAATAAAAAAGAAAATAGTGAAAGCAGGAAAATGTGTATATATGTATATTAAGTAGCATGAGCTTGAGTTTTCTCGTTTCGAATAAATTGTAAAATACCGTGAATGTGACTCGATATATATCTACTTTAGTGCACTTCGTAAACCATAGTACAATATATATAAACGCCTGTGGATCGTTCGTGCATTCATTTAAATCGCAAAGTAGCCACTTCTACTCTCTCTCATTTTTACCCTTTTTCTCTTTCACACTTTCCCCCATCATTTTTTTCTCACTTCTTTCTCACTTTACTTCACACCACTTTTCCTCATTGGTTTCTTGATCACGTGCGTTAACTTTCACGGCGTCTCTTCAACTAATCGACCAACGTGAACGGTTAATAGAAAAAAAAAAAAAAAAAAACAACAACAAAACGAAACAAATAAAATAATAAAAATAAAGACGCAAAACGAAAAATCGGGAAAATTTTTTTTTTTTCTTATTCCAGGAAATATATGTAATTTTAAATTCATATTTTGTCGTTAAAGTAATTAATTATTCGTTGGCATTTATGAAAATTGCATTGAATACACTCATTTATTCTAGCAGTAAATCGTATCAATGAAAAAAAAATTGCAAATAATATGATAATATTAGTGTCAACTATATAATAATTATAAATATATTGAACGATGAATTGTGATGGATATTTTGGAATATAATCGGAATAAAGGTGTCATTAATGAATTGTCCAGTGAAATACAAATGGTAATATTTTTTTTTTCGCTTTTCGTGAACTACTCACGAAATATTTGTGTATAAACAAAAAAATAATTTTGTATGATTCGTGTAAATGTATTATTAAATAAATATAAATATATGAATAAATATTTTTTTTTTTTCTTTTTTTTTTCCAACACAAATATTTTGATGTACATTAATGCATATAAAGTTTTCATTTTAGTGTAATAAAACAGCGAGACAGTAAACCACAAATTTTCCCGGTGGAATGCACAAGAAATACGGAAAGAAGTTTTACGAATAAACATAGAAAATCGCATAGAAAATTATTTGAATTAAATAGTTGAGAGTATAACAATGATCCTGTCGGTATATATGTAGTGTATAAAATTTATTTGTCATTCTCTTCATCTAATCATTCATTGAAATATTCATCAATATTAATACAAATTTTTTCATTTCAATATATATATATTTTTTTTTTCTTAAATCAATATTTCCACTATGTAACTTCAATAGCTTAAATAATTCTATGATCATATTATCAACCAGTCAATAAATAAAAGAAATTGATTGCAAAGTGAATAAACCAAAAAAAAAAAAAGAACATTACCCTTTTTTTATGTATAAGTCACAGTACATTAAGGTGTTTAGCAGTTAAATGTTGTGAAAATTGCATGCACACATTTCTTTCTCTCTCACGTTTATTCCTATATACACTTCCACTATTGTTTCATTTTGTTTGTTTTTTTTTTTTTCTCACCCGACTGCCATACCCCTATAGTCTTTTCTACTCTCGTTCACTTCCTTTCTTTTTCTTTTTCATCGTTTACCTCTGTCACTCACCGCTACTGACTACACAACCCTCTGCCACTCTCACTCTACCATTCCACTTTTATTTCATCCTCTCACTACTCTTCCCATTCCCCTCAACCTACGTACTCACTCAAATGGGACGTTAACTGCCTAGCGAAAAGAGATTTTCCAGTATTGTGCACGTAGGGCCCTCTCCCTATACTAAAATTCCTCATTTTCTCTTTTGTGACAACAAACAACTTTCATGAATCTTGACGTGAATTATCCAAGACTATATTTTCCAACAAATAAATTACATATACATATATATATCGATTAATATATAATTAAATATTATATGATTTGATTTGACGTTTATATTATTATTTTAGATATTAATAAAATATTTTTATCGATCATATATAAAGATATAAAGAGAAGAGATAAATTTGTTTTTGCGATTTTTTATTTTTCATTTATAGGTCGCGATATAATAATTTTCTCTTGGCCATTGGGCATATCGGTGACGAATTTACATGTGAAACAAGAGAAAATAGCGCAAAAAAAAAACGTTACCAATATTTTTTTCATGAGGATAACACCAGAATTTTTTTTTATTTCCGATACATATGTGTAACCTTTCACTCGAATAATGTAACGTATCTATACGTGTATACGTAAAATTCATAAGATTTATCAAACGAAAAAATAAAAAAGAGAAAAATAAAATGATTTATAAATACGATACGTAATCAATGTAATATTGTTGATGTCTAGAATAAAATATTATTATAAAACAAAAACTGATAAAACACAATATACATCGTTATCATATATATATATATATATGTGTGCATGTATAAAAGTAAGACGTACAATGTATATATGTATACGATCTGTGTTAGATACTTGGGCATGGGTTATCTCGGCGGGCAGGAGATATGAAGTCAGCAGAAAATCCGCACGGGGGTAAAAGCGACTGCAGAAGTCTCACTCGATATTGAGAAGCAAATTGAATCTGAACGCCGTCGTAAAAGATGAATATCGCAAATTCTGTATATATTCTATATGTCTTTATATATATATATATGCGTATATTATACCCCTTCTTTCATTCCACCCCTTTCCCTACACTATATTTTTACCGTTATGTACACTTGAATTTTTGAATTCTGTTTTATTATTTCATTTCATTTTATTCCTTATATTTCACATACATCATACAATATATATTTCATGAATTAATCAATTATTATTTTATTTCTATTTATGATTAAATATTATTATTATTATTATTATTGATATATTTGTTTCAAGTTTATTTATTTATTTTTCTTTCTTTTTTTTCGGGTTACTCTTATTATAAATGTAATACGAGATAGTTTTGGTGGTTTTACATTGTGGAGAGGATTTATCAATTCGATCATCGGCTTTCGTCACGTGGAAGAAACAACTTACGAGGTATATCGAGTGGAAACAACCTCGCGATTCACGTGTAGTGTCGTATTCTATTCAATTGCTGTATATATATATAGCAAGAGCTTGTTCTACGAGCAATGCTCGTTTTTATCCGTATATCGTTGTAGAAAGGGTACAGGTATAAATATGAACAGTAGAGAATTTTTTTGACCGGATTCGGGTATCCAATATGTTTCAGATTGTTCAAATTATATCGCGTGCATTTCTCGTTCCATTCGTTGAAAGTACAGATAAAACCAAACAAAAGAGGGAAAAAAAGAAAAAAAAAAAAAAAATGATAATAATAAAACCAATGGCTTTCCAAAAACGAGATAATAATAGTTTGCAAAAATCCATTTATCGTCATATTCGCACAAATACAAGCACCGATACATATGTATCTATTTTTTATTGCTGATACTCGGTAAAATAATTCATACGTATATTTATTTATAAAACCCAATTGAAATAATAAAGTATCAAATTGAACATAAAATGTTTAATTTATATTATTATTATTATTATTTTTTTTTTTTTCCATATTCTCGTATATTAAGTATTTTTTACTGATTTTTCACTGATTTTTGAGGTAGAGTTTACCATTACTAATATTTAAAATTCATTGTATTTGTTTAATTCATTTTTTTGTTTGCTATTGTAAATATAAATGATATGAATGATTTTATTCAATAATTCTATGTATAAATTTCAATTGATGTCGAAGCATGATAATTTCACAGTGTTACATCCCGGGGTATTTGTGATTGAAAATTTTGTATCTCATCAATGTCATTTACTTATTCATTCCTCTTTATTTGTATTGATTATTTAATGTATTTCAATCAAGTTCTGTTATAAAGAATAATATTAGGAAATCAATTCTCCTATAGAGCATTTGGGGATGTATAACATTTTCAAATGTTTTGCTTTCTTGCCCTTCAATTCTCGAAATATCTCAGAGTATCCAACTGTATGAATAAATAGTCCAATGTGAATAATTTGTTAATTTTGTGTGGTAAAAAAAACAAAAAAAAAACTGTGTTCAGTGCAATCACGCGAATTTTTCCCACTTATAAAATCATAAAATTCTACAATGATAAACAAATTATGATATTCTTGAATGTAGATTGTGTATTTGATTACACTATTTTTCATGTGATTTACTGAAAAACTAATAAATAAGACACGTGTCATTAGTTATATTAGAACGACATCATACTCTAAATGCAAATTATATTATAGTTATGGTCTATAAAGCAATTGTCTTTTTATCTGGCACAATTTCAAAAACGATAATTACATTTCAGATCATGAATAAGATTACGTGTCATTAAATACATTTAATTATTTGGCAAACGGCTCTGCTATATTATCAATAAATTATTATATTATTGTTACTTTTATTTTCCATTTATTTTTTTCTTTTTTTTTTCCTCTACATTTGCTATTTTGGAATACGACAATTTCATTGAATTCAATTAATATTATCCAATTGTTCAACATATAAATATTAGCGATAGAGAGCATGAGAATGTGAAAGAGAAAAAAATAGTGAGAATAATGAGATAGATAGATAAATAGACTTTGGGTGAAGCTGCATTGGACACATGAGGATGATAGACGTGTTCGAGTGGACACGCTTGTTCTCTCGCTAATGTCGTGCATATGTCAGTGGCCTGTGGGTTTACAATGTATCTCCCACCACCCATTCACCTCCTACCCCTTTCCATTATATCTCATTCTATAAGCGATGCAAATCACAATGCGGGTAAAATTATCCGAATATCCGGGCGTATTATAATATATTCATATATTAATTGAATGAATTTATATTTATATTGTTTGGAATATTCGATATTATCTGTTGACAACACATATTTATGTTTATAACTTTTTTTTTTTTTTTGTTATTTATTTATCTTGTTAATAATTGAGATATTGATGATATGAAATCCGATATATTTTGAATGACAGTTTTATATTAATTATTGACATATTTACGGATGAATTTAAATGGTATATGCTTATTTGTTTGATGGAAATTATTTTTCATGATATCCGAGAATATACGAGATGAATATTTGATTAATTTGCATTTTTACATGTATCAGCTTAGTATTATTTATTTCATTCTATTTTTCATACTTTATTCATAATGATGATTGATGTAGATATATTATTTAATCTCATGAAGAGTATAATTATGTATTTTGATTCGGAACGCCAAAGTTTAGTTTGTATTTTTGCTCTAATTAATATTGAAATGAGGATTGTTTTTTCTGCATTACTGGATATACGTTGAAATTATGTTTTTATCGGTATAACATTGTCAATGATAATAATAATAATAATAATAATAATAATAATAATAATAAATCATGACGTGATTTTATATATATGTATTGATGTATACATGTGTCGTAGTATAGACTCCCAAAGTTGAGCGCCTCATACAAATAAATATCGCATGGGTGGATTTAAATTTATCACGTTACGGGAGAATGGGGCGTGTGTTCAATTTCATTATATGCAAATTGTACGCAATTTTTTTTCATTTTATTTTTACGTAAAATTATATATTTATTTATGTATGTGTGTATACGTGTATATGTTTGCATATCACTATTTTTCTCTTCTTTTGAGTGTTTTTTTTTTTTTTTTTTTTTTTTTTTGCATATAATTGCAAATGTAGAATTAAATTTCATTACATATTGATCAACTATTTTATATTTATTCGATCATGTACTTTTTTTGTCCTTCCACAAATTTATTCTATTTTAATTCAAATTATCTCAATAAAAAATAGAGAAGATGAATGAATAATTATAAATAATATTTATGAAGGTAAAAATAGGAAAAGAGAAAAAATGATTTATATATTCAATTGATTATTTATCAAATCTCTTCGTTGATTATTTTATTTTTCAATTTTTTTTTTTTTTTTTTTTTTTAATATCAATATATCAAATATTTTATGGAATAATTAAAAAGATATTCATTAATTACCCCAAAAATATTACTCATACATAGTATATATTTGAAAAATAAAACACTCACTCACTTTTTTCCTCTCATCGCCTAATTTACCCACCTCTACCTTACTACCATCTCCATCTAATTCGTACCGATCTAATTATACCTTTAAACTCCAACTGTAAAATAAGTTAGCCCTTGGATGGAAAAGTAAAATTGCGATTCTCAAACAAAGCACGAACAACGTATTCTTGTGAAAGCATCTATCTACGTGAAGCTCGTTGGAATAAAAGTAAAAGCGTAAGAGAGAAAGAATGACATCCTCCACCACTTCTCCCCTCAACATCTTTCCCCTCTCGCACTCTGTTTCGCTCTCTGCCAATTCCGCCCCCGCAATTCATTCTCAAACCGCGCCGAAGCACCTAATTCGGAAGTCAAATAAAGAGTTTTCAAGCTCTGGCTTTTCTCTTATCTCGCAACTACTGAAAAAGTTTGAGTTCTTTTTTTTCTATTTTTTTTTTTTTTGTTCTTATGTTCATTTTTCATTTATCTCTTTTTATTTCATTTTTGTATATATATATATTTTTTTTTTTTCTTTATTTTTCTCTATCAATTGTCTGTTTCTCTACAAATTTCCTTTTGTTTTTCTTGTTTTAAACTTCACCGCGTATTCAATGCAAACATCTCGGATATTATTTACTCTGTAACTATTAAAAATTTCAAGAAATAATTTGTATTTATATTCTTTATTTATGTACATGTAAGTGTAAATATAAATATATAGTTTTCTTATATTTTCACTTTCTCTCACTCACTCTCGCGCCCAATTTATTCTTATATATCATTTTTTTGTTTGTTTCCCCCACCCATTGTTGGCTATGCAAATTGAAAACCACACTAGAGCCCACAATTTTATTTATGTTGGAAAAGATTTATTGGGGCGTGAAAAATACAAGTTTGCATGTTTTCACGTTAGCCAATGTGGCGTGCATTATGCCAAGGCAATAAACTGTATAATAGACGACCCTTTTTTTTTTCTCCACTTTCCTCTTTTTTTTCTGCATTTTCTCCTCTTCCTACTTGTATTGTTGAAAAAAAAAAAAAGAAAAACAATCTGCTTGCAACACAATCATCAATGAATTTCATCATATAAATACCCCACTCACACACACACATACAAACACATTATGTATAAAATAGTAAACGCAATAACTCTATCGTACATAGAAATTGATGAAATTCTCAATAATTTTCCTTACGCTACTTAATATTACCCATAACATATCGCATTCATCGTCACATTGCTCAATTCACTAGCAACAAGAAAAATTATATCTCATTACACTCTTTTATTTTTTATTCTTTTTTTTTTTTTTTTTTGTGTTTTATTTTTTCCATCCATTTCCCTCATCATTTGTATTTTATATTCACATACCTTTTTTAATGTC
The DNA here is from genome assembly GCA_963920625.1 of Dinocampus coccinellae. Lineage (NCBI taxonomy): Eukaryota > Metazoa > Arthropoda > Insecta > Hymenoptera > Braconidae > Dinocampus > Dinocampus coccinellae. Next base: position 18,807,483 of record OY987184.1, read on the forward strand.
AATTCCTTTGATATGCGGCTCGCATCGGGTGACATCCCTTTTTCTTTTCCTCCATTTATTATCATGTTTTTTTATTTTTTATTATTATATTCTGACGCTCATCGTATTCATGAAGGATCACACGGTGCATTATATAATGAAGTGCCCTACACAGAATTGTACTGAGTCTCTTGTTTCATTCCCGCCCATTTTCAGTTGATGAATATTTTACCAACCGTGTACCTTTCATCATCATCATCATCATCATCATCATTATTATTATTATTATTATTATTATTATTATTATTTCTATTATTGGGGTTGTTTAAAGATTTAAAATGCTTAATTGGTCATGTGAGTTATTGAGGAATAGATGATCTTTTTCAGTATTTTTAAGTCATATTGAAGATGGTTGAACCAAATATGTGAATAAATATTTAATTTCTATATTTATAATCATATTTTTCTTTTCTTTCGTGAGACAATGTATTTGAAAATTTAATTATTAATGTAAAATGTACGGGGAAAAAAAATTTTTTTTTTGTTTGTAAATAATAAAAAGTTGGTATAAAAATATATATACATGTATATATCTAATTATAATTATTGTCGATCATAGAAAAAAAAATTTCTCCTCGTCCTTTGAACTGAGTATAAATTAAATTAATTTTAAAATGCATTGTATGACTTTTTTTTGTTTTGTTTTTTGTTCACTTTATATTTGCAACATTTTCAATGTCTATTTTTTTTTTTTTTTTTTTTCTCCTTTATTTATTACTTTTTTTTTTATTTATTATAAATTTGTTTTTTTCTTTTTCTTTTTCAAGTCGTATACGTTATTGCATTCAACCCGAGTACTTTTAATTAATACTTTCTCTGCTCATATGCAATATTTACAAATATGTATGTACACATATAAGTTTATGTAAATCATGAAAAGTGTGAAAAATTTTATACAACTAGGTGAACATATTGCAAATGGTATTGCATATAAATATATATATGTGTGTGTGTGTGTGTGTGTGTGTGTACTATTTATTTTACTAAACACTTTATGCTTTTTTATCGTATTTTCCAAACAGTCTCATACTCCCAATGGATTTTTCTACACTCGTGTCATTTTACCATGATAAATAATAACTTCAACTCCACATATATTTTAATACATAATCAAAAATTATATTTTACACTGTATTTTTACTTTTTTGTTTAGTAAATAAATACGAACACGTAGATGATAAAATATAGTATTCGATTGTTAGATCGAATGTTGAAAAAAAAAAAAACAAAAGAATAAATAAATAAATGAAGAAATGAATTAATTTGTCTCAATATATTCCCATTTATTTTTTTTTTGGTTACCGCTATTTTTAATATTGCAAAATTATGGAACATACATTTATTAAATATGATCTTGAAATTAAGAAGAATGCAAGGAAAAAATTGCAATACTGAAATATTTTCAATATCAGATAAATTGAGTGTTGAAAATCTCTATCGGATGATAAACACAACACGATTTTCGTAATGTATAATATATAATAAATTTCATAGGGTTGGTTTATCACGCCACGTGACCTCAGTTGCCACAAAATTGTATAAGACAACACACATGTATGCATACAAATACAACAATCTCTATACTCATACATTCTAAATACGTCGAAATATCCCTTTGTTTAAAAATAACCATCTTCACACTTCCAAATACACATTCTAAGTTGCATTCGCCTCATCACCCCTGCACAAAAATCATCCCCCATACCGCGAAATTATTCATCAGATACGTTATCTCTTTTCGCTTCAACATACAAATATAAAGTATATACATCACATTTATTATAAATTTATACATCAAATATACATATATGCCACATTTCAACGAATATATTTTTATTTTTATTTTTTTCTCATCTCATTCATTTTTTTTTTTTTCCCCTCTGATTGCGTTGCGCCCCCGCTCCTCCCTCTCACTCGGATAATCGTACACTCGCAATTCCCCATGCGATACTTGATCTCTATAGATCTAATCGTTTCCTACGTTCTCTCCTTCTCCCTCTCTCCCTCTCTTCTTCTCTTTCAAACATCTATACATATACGAATACGATAGATACTCTCTTCTGTCCATTTGCAATGGGTTAGATTGAGATTTTTCAACCCTCTCTTGATCACTAGATCTTTATCTAGTCATGAGATAAAAGAATGTCATACTTGTTATATATTCAGATTATTTAAATATGAAAAAAAAAAAAATTTTTTTTTTTTTTTCAACATCAAAGAAAATTATAATTTATGTGGAGTATTTTTACGTGTTGAATATATTTAAGTGGAGGTTTTTATTGTTTCTATTGATGATTTGAATAAAAGCAAATTAATTTGATTGATAATCGATGACGCCGTTGTCAACATGTAATTGGAAAAAATAAATATATCGTATATCGGTCTTTAAGTTTGTGATAAAATAAAAGAAATAAATGAAAATATTAAAATACAAACGCGAATCTATACCCACGAATTATACAAATGATTAAATAAATGTATTCAGTTATACATTGTAAATATTTATTAATAATTATTTAACATATATATCAATATGATATACAAATTTGACGGGGTCATCATTTAACTTATGAATTAGATATAATTAATCCATTTGTGAATTTTGAGTGTCATATTATAATGTTTCCATTTAATTCATGATATCAACGTATTTACATTATATTCATTTGTATACATGTAAATAAATAACTGAATAGTCAAATAATAATATAATAAAATTACATTATATTATTTCCCACTGATACATATTGAATATTCGAGAAAAAAAAAAATAAATAAATGAAAAAAATTGGCTTTGTACATTATGAATTTAAATAAATTCACTTTTAGTACGACATGTGTTCTATAACAAAAATTTAATATTTCTTATTGTACATTGAATTCAAAATGTAAATATACTGCAATAAGTGAAGGGTGAAAGGGTGAAAAAATAAGGGAAAGTAAAAAAAAAAAGGAAAAAAAACACGTGACCAATGTTAAAAAAATACATTAAACATACACATGTCTAATGACAATATTACATTGATTTTTCTGGTGTAAAGTTGACACATTAATCAAGTATTATTATATCATTTTATATATATTATATACCACACAATGTTGCATTTATATTTATCGTATTATACTGTACATTTACGTCTTAATATCGACCACAAACACATTTAAAATCTCCAACCGTAACGAAATTCAATGTGGCCACGTGTCCAGTCGATTTAATGGCCGTTGAAAAATTATTTCAGAATAATTCAATGTGATGATACTGCTGTGATACATCATCAATGGGTGTAGAAAAAAGCAAGAAAAAAAAAAGAAGGAGCAAAAAAGGGCGGAAAAAGAGAAGAAAAGAAAATAAAATGAACTAGGGGTGTGTGGCTGATGAAGAGAGAAACAAAGAGTACGTGCTGGATAGGGTATTTTTTATTGTGATGATTTTTTTTTTTTTTTTTTTTTTTTTTTCAACTATGAATCTCCCCATCAATGGCACTGGACCCCCATATCAAGCCGCAATAAAACCGTTAGCTTTCACCCCAACATGATGATATACAGAGAGTTCTATATACATTTATGTATAGTTTTTGTGTTATATAGTCCCGATGATATAAACGCGTGAGGAGTGAGAGTGTGACTGTGACTGCGTTATATTCCTCATTTACATAATACCAAGCGATTTGTTGCGCGTTCTAAGTCGACTTAACTTCCACGCACATCAAATCCACAATGATTTATTGCTCTATAATAATTTGATAACTATTCAGCATATATAAAATTTATATAAATTTAAGTGGAATAAAAAAAGGCGAAAAACCAAAAATAGTAATGATAGAAAGAACAGAGAAAAAAATATTTATGCTTTATTATTTCATAAAGAATATCTAAATTATTATTATAATTATTATTTTGTTTTTTCGTTTATATGAGTGTTTTAATATAATACGAAAGAAAATTTATCGTGATATGCGTAGTGATATGTATATATATGTTTGTTGTCATCAGCTATGAGAGACTTGAAGAAAATTGGAAAAGTAGAGAGAAAATAAATTTGCGATGGAACACACGGGATAGTACAAGTCGAGGGGTGAGGATTTTCATGTTTACATACATATATATATATGTGTGTATTCGTGTATGTGTGAAATGGAATAGAGAATGACGAAAGATGAAGAGGAAAAAAACATGACATTCGTATACTGGCCCACGGCCAGATCCTGCCTCATCAAAATGTCAAGAATACAGCCTAAGGTACAAGGTAACACGATCTGAATGTCATTCATTTGAGAAACTGTCATGAAAAATCCTGGGTATATCTTAAGCTTGATATTTTTTTGACGATGCAGAACAGAAATACTCACATTAGGATATACATAAAATACAATCGTGATATGTGTAGATATATTTATACGTGTGTAAAAAGAAAAAAAAAAAAAGACAGTCTTGAATACAAAATATTTGTTGCTTCATTTATTTCTCTTTATTAATATTTTTTCTTGGTTTTTGCGTTCACATTCGACTTTTCATTTGTGTTGAATAATTATTTGTATTATTTTGATCCTTGAATAAGTGTAATTATATTTGTTGTCAAAGTAATTTTTCATAGAACTTTTGCCAAGCTCAAAAAAAAAAAAAAAAAAAAAAAAAAAAAAAAAATCTGTGATAATAATGGAGAAAAATGGTGAAGAGAAATAGAATAAAGAGATGAAATAAAGAAATATAAAATATTAGGGAAAAAATTTGTCTTTCGTGAATTTTACATTTTTGAATATATATTTTCATTTATTCTGTGTCCACAAAACTAAATCTCTCTGACGAAATACCAAAACGTCTTTTTGTCTTTTAGAAATAATTCGTTCATAGAAAAAAATGAAATATAAAATAATAATAATATTGAATATAATAATAATTATAATAATAATGGATAGATAAATAAATCTGCCACATTTTTTTTGTGTATACGGATGAAGCAAAATACACTTTGAAAAATGATGAAATAAAATTTTTTTTATTTTTCCTCCCATCAAAATAAAACAAAAAATTATAATAAAAACAACAATAAATTTATATATATATAACAAAAAATATAAAAAAAAAAACTAATAACATAAAAAATTATTTTTTGTTTCATTGTTTTCTTTCATACCTTATTTTCTTATTTTTTCTTTTCTTTTCCTCTTTATTTCAAAAAGATTATACATATATATACATAAATCTTCATTTTCTATTATCTATAGACTTCTTTGAACAAAACTACATCGAGTTTCAAGCAAAGCTTACTTGCTTCCTTTCTGTTTTCAATCCCTACGCCCATTAAAGTCGCAGTAATTACAAACTTTCCTACCACACAGTGAGGAAGAAAGGATTCAGTTTGCGTAATGTAAATTTTCAAGCTTCAACTTAGTACACAGAAAATGACGCAAAAAAATAAATAATAATTGTAACAAATAAATAAATAAATAAATAAATAACTAAATAACAAATAATAATAATAATAAAACAAAATATAATTATAATAATAGAGTACGCATATATTCACAAAGTCTATTCATTTCTTAATGTATTGAGGGTGATGCAATTGAAATTATCACCAAAAAAAAAAAAGTCGCCCCATATAAATTTATAGACACACATATACATGTACACTGGGATCAGATCAATCAATAACTGTCATCAACGTTTTCTGATATGAGCGTTGAAATTTGTCCACCCATCAAAGCGATTGCAAACATTCTCCCTCACTAAAATGTCCCATTAAACAATTTCGACATTTTCTAATTATTGATACATAACAAACAAACAAAAAAAAAAAAAACAAAAAAAGAACTTATATATAATCAAAGATACGTACAAAAGGAACATAGAGGGCAAGGGTAAAAACGGGATCAATGATAATGCCAGGACACATTGCCTGAGGAGAGAGACAACGACATATATACACATATACACACACATCCAAAGACATAAGTATATACAAGCATGACATACAATATACTGTGACGAACGAAAAATGATTGCAAGTGGTGCGCGCAGAGTATTACAACACGTGTCTCCCTACCAATATCAAGGGATATTCACTTTTTCATGTATGTATTTCATATGTAATATCACATATATATAATAAATCCATTGAAATATTTTCACGGTGAATACATAACTATTATTCGTAATTGTACCCTTTATATTTTAATACCACCACCACCACCACCACTAAGCCCCTTCGTTGCTTCTCTCTTTTTATTTCCTCTATTACAAAATGTATTTTCAATTATTTTGAAATGCGACATGTAGTATTTTTTACACTCCACCATACGACGAAGTTGTCAATGTCGTTGCAGTAATTGTTGCGGTAAAATTCAACTCACTGGCACATGTGTGTACCTTCCATTTACAATATATATATATATACGTCGTGTCGAATTGCGTTTCCATTTGCACCTGTCTTGAGTAACTATGACGTTGAGAGTTCATCAGAGACTGCCACGTGTCGTGTTTATATATAAATTTTTTTTTCCTTGCCGATTCCCTTGGGTCCACGTCTTGCGCGCTCGAGTGATGGTAAATACAAAATACTCAACGTACATTATATGATAGTATATAAGCCCATGTATTAATGATATATATATATTGACGTAGAATTTTTATGTATGGATTTTGTATCCAATGAGATATGTATAATAGTTTCGGATGTCAAAGTAAGCCAAGCAAATAATGAGCGACGATAATGAGCCATCTCGAATGTGTACAATCGTTTTGAGGCCATGCACCTGGTCATATTCAGTAATTCTATATAAACGGTTGTGTGTGTGTGTGTGTGTGTGTGAGGAATGAGTATGGATGTACGAACGTACGCATTTATGTGTACATATAATAGGGGATTTAGGAGCGACCCCAATGATGTCTATTGAAATAACTTGGTCAATTGGAAATCATGAAGTGCATTGCCTTTAATAATAAAAAAAATATAATTGTTTCGTTGGTTGAGAAGAACATGTGAAGAGACTAGGGGACGCAATAATTTGGGTGATCTTGGATTATAACTTTTTTTTTTTTTCTTTTAATGTGCGTTTGAAAAAATAAATTATGAAAGAGAGAGAATTATGTGATGTCAAGTTGATATTATTTTGTTGTTCCTTTGTTATTATTCAGGATAATTAGGGTATAATATTATTGTTTATTCATTTTTTATTATTTTTTCTTTTTTTTGCGAAGGAATGGAAAAAAAAGTTATTGAAGAATAAAGTGAAAGGCAAAAATCTTCAGTCATGACAAAATGAAAGAATTGCAAACTGAATTGCATGGGTTACACGGATAGACGCAATGCGACGTGAAGTGAGGTGGAAATAAATGGTGGAAAAAAAAAATTAATAATAATAATAAAAGAGAAATAAATAATAAAATAACATGACTGAAAAAAATGCGATAGGAAGGTGAAAGAGAAACGTGAAGGATGTGTGCTATGAGGATAATGGTGAATAGAAAAAAGAAAATAAATTAAAAAAATAAAAAGTGGTTGAAACAAAAAATCAAAATAAATAGTGAGAGCAAAAAATAATAATAATAATAATAACGAAATAAAATGATGAAGAAACGAATGATGAAGTCGACGCACGAGTTGTATATATAGAAAGACGATAGAGAAGAAGGAAAAGAAAAAATAAATAAGATGAAAGTGAAGGAAAATAATAATACGAAAAAGTAAAAGAGCGATAAAGATGTAGAAAAAAGTAGTGATTTATTTCACATTTAAATGGAAAGGACGAATGCCAATATATATCCAACTATTGCACAGTGTATGCTCTCACTGAGTGCTTTGAATACGCATTCAAGTGAAGAGTGAGAGACTTTCCCTTTTTCTCTTTTTCTCTTTTGCTTTTTAGTGACGCGGTGAGCATTTGAATACAAATAATTAGGAGCAATGTGAAATGATTGCTATATATCTTCAATATCAATTTAAATTTATATATATATATATATATATACATTATGAATGTAAATGTGCGTATATTGTTATTCAAATTAGTGTAAAAAGTCTTGAAAAAACGAAAAGAAAAAATACAAAAGTAATAAACCGAATTTATATATTCATCAAGAACTCGAATTTAATAATAATAAAAAAAAAAAAAAAAAATTTATATATATTTTGTGTCAAAGGATTTTATTCGTCTCCTGTCTCCCTGTTCCCTCGGTCGGCCCTTTTTTTTTTCCTTTCTATGAAAAAATTTTTCATTTATTTTTCGGATTAGAATCAATTTGCAACTTCATTCACTGGCTGTGTGATGATAAAATAATAATAATAATAATAATAATAAAAATCACAAAACAAAAAAGAAAAGAATAATAAAAAATAAAAAGAATAATATGAAAAATCCGCAATGAATTCAAAATAGACTGGCTGCAATTGGTGAATCTCTTTTTCACTTTTTTTCATTTTTTTTCGTTTTTATTTATTATTTATTTTTTATTTTCACTCTACCGTGGTCAATTGTGTACCATACAAACTGGCATTAATCGCATCGGCGTTTTAATTTCACACGAAGTTTCACTTCGTACACAATACAACAGCAAGAATAAAGTAACAAGGGAAAAAAAAACAAAAAAAAAAAAAACGTTTATAACATACATAGAGAAGTAAATTTGATCGAAAACAAAGAATTGAAAATAGAGAAAAAAAAAAAAGAATCAAATAAATAAAATAAAACAGTATAAAATGAATAGTGACAATTGTTATATAATTTATGTTGCAAAAAAATTTACCTCGATGGAGCATTTAACAAAAACAAAATTAAAAATTGTATGTAATGAATAAATAAATATATGAAATTATTTTTATAAATTACAACGAATTTAATTTTATCTCATTTTCACGCTATTACTCTATGTGAAATTTATATTTTATGATAAATAGAAAAAATTTAGCTTGTACATGATGGCTAGATATAGAAAACGATAAATGACAACGATAGATAGAGAAGACGCAAGAGCGAAAAAGAGAAAACGAGATAAAGATAGAAATAGCTATGCACGGACTCTCATACACTTCATGTCTCGCGTTAAATCTACCGTATAGCAATCAGCCCGCCATTCTGGCGCTGTTGAGGTGGCCCTACGTGCCGTGCTTACGTATATTATCACGAATAGATGAATGTATGTGTCTATACATGCGAGTGTGAGCATGTTGGGTGCTCTGATGCTGGGCTTGCAAACGCCATTCTCAAGATTCACCTTATGTAGCCATCTATTTTTGATAGTTGCATATGACCAATTTGTTTTTACATATACATGAGTGTATAGAAAATTTACTGAATATTATCATAGTAAATAGTAAAATATATTATGAATAGCGATATATTCATTTACGATCAATTTATTTAGTAATTTATATTTGATTGTATTTGAAATTAATTCTTAAATTATTTATTCATTTAATTATTCATTTATCTATGATTTATTAAATTTTTTTGATTAGATAGAAACTGAATAGATGAATAATTGAATTGTGTTTGGAAATTTGCAATTGAATGAATGTGAATTTTCGGGGGATTTTATCATTAAATTTTTCAATAAATTAAAATCAATTGGAATTCAAATATATTTTTTTTCTTTTGTGCATACTATACTATGTGAGCACATTTATATACGTGTAGAATTTTATTTATTTTTATTTTTTCATTAATTATGTGTCACGATAATATAACTGAAGATATGCATTCATATGAGCATAGAATATTTTCTTAATAAAGTTTTTATCTTAATTTTATTACAGTTAAAAAAAAAAAAAGTAGGGCAGTAGAGAATTAAAAAATACCTCATAGCATTCCATACAAAATTGTTAATAAATAAATAATTATGAAAAAAATTTTAATATAAATATTATGAAAATTACAATTCTTTTTAATTTTTTTTTTTTTTTTTTCATATAAAAAATATTTTATATACAGAATGTAACTAATTGATTACATTGTTTATTTTCTTTATTCATTTATTTTTTATTATTTCTTATTTACTGAGTTTATAATTGTCGCATCATCTGTGAAATGATAAGCCAAGTATCTACCGTAGCAAACAAGTATTTTCTGAACATCCACAATAATCCCACTATTGTATCTTACTTTACCCACTGTCTTTCTTCCCAACCCCCTTATTTTATATATTTTTTTTTTGTCTTCTATCCATCGCCGTATAAATTCAATGACAAATTAATTTCTCTTGCAATTAAAGACACAAGATATTGCCTTGACGATGAAGTCACTTCACATTTCATTTTATCTCATCTTAATTATTCGATGTCATTGAAAGAAAATGAAACAAGAGAAAGAAAAGAAAAAAAAAAAAAAATTAATAAATAAACAAATATAAAAAACACTGCAATTTTTTTTTCAATTTTTGTCCTCTCCTCAATTACTCTCAACAATCTCAACCAACATCCTATGTATAATTAAAGAATATTACAATACAAAAATTGCCATAAATATTATCTGCTATGCTTTGAATTTATTATTCTATCCTGTAGAACGTGATGTGATACGAAATTGTTATTTCATCCCTCTTCCCTCTTCCCTCTTTCCTCTCTCCTATCACTTCCAATATAGCTACCCTTCTTTAGACCGATCTTCTTATCATCTTCGACACGTATATAAAGTTATCAAACATAAAACTTTGTAATAATTGCAATCGTTGAAAGGATAAAAAATTGCAAACACTTTACATACATCAATTGCATTTTTATTGTCACTGTAAAAAAAAAAAAAAAAAAAAACAAATCTATCCATCTATCTATGGATGTATATAGAAAATTTTCAATAAAATCCGACAAAATACACCAATACAGTGTTGGATGTTATGATGGTATACATTACCTGACGCCGGTGAGATAAAAGAAAGCATCGATTCGTGTCTCTATTGATGAGTTCATGCACGTGTACATACACACAGTGTTGTCAATTCACTATTTCGTAAAATCGTTATGTTTGTGTTTGTGTCTATACGTATAACCAATGAATGAGTGGAGAGTAGGTTTATCATGGGCAACGAGTTATAGGCAACCAGTGAGTGTATGACACTGATAAGGATATGTGTTTCCTGCTTCAGCGACTCGTTCTCTCTATCGATTGCGACGCATTTGCGATACTCAAATGTATATTACACTATTTATTATATATATATATCTATTCTGTATTATTATTGTATTTTGTATGGGTATATGTGACGTAAGGTAGATAAGAAAGATCTTTGATGAAATTAAAATTGATAATTATATGAATTAATAAAAATTGATGAAATAATTATATGAATTCAATATAATATATGACCATGATTTATGTATTTATTCATCTATTTTTATTCTTTTGGTTGTAATTTTATATAATAAAATGTATAATGATCGTGGATTCAATGAACTTTTTTTATAATTATTTTATTTTGTTTATATCAAACAGATCAAATTGATGGTTCTATTATAACAGAGAGATTTTAATTTAATAAAATTGTGGAGAAAAATTTTTCAATAAATTCGATTTATTCAAATACAATAATTTTTGCATGAAAGTTGATATTGTATTTCAAAAGTTTCATATTTCAATTAATAACGAAATAAATAAAAAAAGGTTTATATGTATATATATATAAATATTTATTGATAATCTTTTTAGGATTCAATCTCAATGAGATTATTATAATCAATTGATATTTCAAATTTCAATACAACTTAACAATTTCATCAAAAATTAAAATATAACAATAATAATAATCACTATCATAATTGTTATTCTTATTTGAAAAATAAAATTAATAGTTACAAAAAAATTGATGAATATATGTGAATGAAAAATAAATAAAATATATTAATTATTAATGAGACAATTGAAATTTCTATAATATTCAGATAAGTTTGTAATTGAGTTTGTGTATTTAGATATTTACTTATGAAATAAAAAAAATATAAAACAAAAAAAAATTACATTAACCTTAATTATTCGCGTTGATATAATTTGAACATTCAGATATCATTTTATCGTTTCAATGTCAATAGTCAACTTGATTAAAAATTGTATGTGCGCTACATTCCTTTCTTCACTTCATGCATATGCGCGAGTGTATATATTATGTATGTACATGTTGAACGTCAGCAAATTTAAAATAGCAATATATGTATATTGCAAGTACGTGCACACGCTTTTACATACCGATAATGTATTTCAATAATTTTATTTCACTACACACCCACGTAAATTTGCATTACCTCGTATCGATAAATTTATTTGCATTATACTACTGAATTATAATTAATTTAAAATACAAATTTTATATGAATACTATTGTTATTGAAGATGATATTAATTTATAATTTAATTATGATTTAGAATTTGTTTTTTTTAATTATTGATTACAATTAATTATCAATTATATGAAAACGAGCGAAAATAATTCAATTATTATACTCAGACTATTTTCTTCCTTGCTGTTGCGTGGAGATTTCATTACTCTTACATGAATCAACCGCCTATATATATATATATATATATATCTAACCCATCTAAGAGTAATTATCGTGAAATTACAATTAACAAAGCGCGTAAGGGAATTAGTTTTCGCTCATTCCAATTTTACTTCAAGGATTCAACTCTATTTCACCGTAGCACTACCTTAATACCACTCAGTCCCTTCAACACACTCTCAATGTTTTCTTCAAGAAGTAGTTTTCACTTAGAGTATAAGAAAATAGTAGAGCGTGAGAGAGTGAGAAATATCTATAGTAAATGTAAGATCAAGCGAGAGTAAGTGAAATGGAATGACAGACTGTTTCGAAAAAATTTTTGCGCCTTGCGTGCAATTACATTTGAAATGTAAACAACAGCATTTTTCACTTAATCACTCACTACTAAACAGAAATAAAATATAACGAAATAATAGAAAAGAAAAGAGAAGAAAAAAAAAAATGAGAGAATGAGGAAGAATAAATTTTGTTTTTTGAGTTGCAACTCACTGTTTTCTTTTGTCTTTTATTTTCTCTTTGTTTTTCACTCCCCCTTCTTTCTCATTGTCCACACAAATTGACTACTAATTTTTTTCTTTCAATTTTATGAGTTTATTTATTTTCTTTGTTTCAATAATTCATTTACATTCAGGGTGAATGGGCCCCAATAAATTCTGTCTGGCATCGAAGGTAAACACGTAAAACCGCATTGCACCTCTGTAACAACGTAGGTGAAATCGTATCACGTATTCATGCCCATCTCAAACGCTGAATACATGCATACATATATATATGTGAGTGAACACACGTGCATATTACAATGTATTAGTGTACATAGAAATACGCATATTCGGTTTTACCTGGGACAAAAAAAAATATGGTAATTCATTCATGGTAAAATGTTTTTATTTAGTGTTTTGATACCAAAAATGCACAAATTCCTCCCTCTAGCTTTCTCACTCTCACTCTCTTTCTCTCCCTCTCTCTATACATATGAGTACTGAAACGTTTCACAAATGAACCTTCAGGGTGAGTTTTGTTCAATAGCGTGTGATAGTGAAAAAAAGTAATACGATAAAAATTCAGCAAGAATAAAATAAAAAGAAGATTATGTATATATCAAAGCGAAAGTGATAGCAATCTCGTTACTCCAACAATTGACCTGGAGAATATTTTTCGATAAAATAATGATAATAATAGTAATAATAATAATGAAGTAGAGAGAAAAGTATAGATGAGTGAGAGAGATACAGAACAGGGAATGGAGTAGAAAGAAAAAATCCTCTGTGAGAATGTTATTCGCTGGTTATTTTTTTAAACGCTCGGGGCAATGTTTTAGGTCATGATTGTACATACATGCCCTGATTCCAAACGTTTATCCATACCAGATGGGTCAGCTTAAATCAGTGGATGGAAGAAAAAGAGAAAAAAAAAGGATAAAAAATAAAAAGAAAAAAAGTAGTGAGTTGGAGAGTGGGAAGGAGAGGATGATTCCTTTCAACTGGCATTTAATATCTCATGTAGTCAATGGCATTTAAAAATAAGTACCACAGGCGAAAAAAATGAAGGATGTTGAATAAAAAAATAAAAAAATAAATAAATGAATAAATAAATAAATACAATATTGAAAAGGATCCCGTTAGTGTGGTAAAATCACGTGTGTGTGTGGTGGTATAACCTGCAAAAACGTTTCATCAGTAAATAGCATCAGCAATTGAAGGGGCGGATAGGGTTAGAAAATTCAACGTTAAAATCCTTTCTAATTTTATTAATACCAAAAATCGATGGGTACATCACGTTTTATTGTACCGTATTGTGTTATATTTGCCCTGAAGCTCAACATAATAAAAATGGAAATTTATTCATTACAGGAAAAAAAAAACAAAAAAAAAAACAAAAAAAACAAATATAAAAAAATTTACAAACATTAAGGTAAAAATAAAAACTCTTCATATAAATTTCCGCATTGTAATTTAAATATTATTCTAATATTTTCGTGAATGTAATTTATTCGTAATTCAATAAAAAATAAATAATGTCATTCACGTGGATTAATTCAATAAATTTGCCAAATTAAATCGTCAGAATCAGTGGTATATATATACACAAAAAAAAAAAAAAAATGAAAGAACGTACAACAGAAAACATTGAAAAAAAAAAAAATATAGAAGACACATATCAAACCCTCAACATATGTGAGGAATAAAGGTCCAACCCTTTACGCTCATGTACAACTGATCTAACTTTGATCCCTCCCCATTACAATTTTTTTTCTATATATATATATATTTTTTTATATTATCTATTGGGGTGATGAGTATGACGATGGGCACACGCTCAATGTCATCGCATCAATATATGGATAATCTACTGGGTGTGTGTGTGTGTGTGTGTATTAGTCTCTCAAAAACGCTCCGCTCCTTTCTGTACACCCAACAAATGTATATATATATATATATATATATATATATATTCAGTTAATCAACGAGTTAGTTGTTCATGTTACATGTCTCATCGGTCCACTTCATATATTCCAATAACATGATGCGTTTTCGCATCTTCATCAATGGATATATTTGATGAGGGGATATTATTTGCCTGGGGATATGCATGACGTGCTGTGTATAGAAACTATCACTGTAAAAAATTGACGGTGAGGATTTTTTTGTTGTATTAAAATTTTTTTTCTTCTTGAGTATACCAAATTTCATGAACTGATTTCTAATTACACAACTGAATTTTTGATTTATTCATTCAACAATAAGTAATATTATCGATTTTATTTACTATCCATACAGTTTTTCATAATTTAAATTGAAATAACTTGCAATTTTTACCAACCAATTTTATTTTTTTGTTTGTTTTATTTATTCATTTATTATTATTATTATTATTATTTTTTTTTTTTTCAAATTGACTCTATTAAATTCCATCACATGGATTATATGACATTTCCATCAAGTTCATCAACTTCAACTGCAACATAAATCGCGGATTACAATGTCATGGCAGCAAATGGATATATTCATGAGGAACGAAGAGCGGCATACAGAAGAATACACGAGAATTGAACCTACCTCACTTACACAATTTATATGTTTCACTCACACATATATATATATATATATATAAATGTATAACTCACTGTACTACCACACGCAGACAAGTTGGAAAAGGGTTTGGAGATATTAGGCCAACCACTGTGAGTATATGCGCAGCGTCGTTGAGCTAGTTACATCATGAAAACGAAGCTATATAGTTTCAACTCACACACTTCCACTCATCCTTACCCTTTTGTCTCACTCTTACTCTATCTTTTTCTATTTAACGTTCTACCTCGGTTCTTCACTCTCATCCAGAGCACAACGTAACTTTCCTAATCATCGCGCACGAAGCCCCCAAGGTAACAGCAGCATTCGGTTGAAGCACATCACTGCATTTCTGTACAAGAGATTCGAGAGCGAATGCCACGCAGACATACATACATAATATACACTCACACAATAGCACGATGAGGTGCTTAGCATAGTGTATAACAGTCACGAAAGCTCGATTAGAGACGCAGAGTCACGCGCGTAATAAGCGTCACGGTTTGACTAGCGTTCTATCCACTTTCGTCATGGGTCAAAGTACACACACACACACACACACACACACACATATATATATATATATATATATATAATCTGTATAGTAAATATGTAGGTATGTATATGTTTTGGATAGGTATAACAGAAGAAGAAGATTCTCATGGGCATTATCGCAACTATCGTGAGAGTACTTGGAATAAATTTAAACACTAGGTGACAATGTTGTTAATGTTACACTGTGGAATTATATAATTTATGTGAATGTAGGTGAGTGTGTTATAAAGTTAATAATAATATTAACAATAATATTATTATAATGATGAATTTTATTGAATTAATTTAATTATACATCATTTTATTTTGATACAATTATTATTCATATGATTTTTCATTTCTATTCACATTTATAATTGAATAATTTAATGGATTAATTTGAATTATGATAATAATTATATGAATTCTCATTCACATATTAAATATTAATGTATAATTTTTCATCAACGAATATAAATAATTCCTTCAATATGACAACAGCAAAAAAAAAAAAAAAAAATAAATAAATAAATAAAGAGGAAGAAAAAATGAAATTATTTATACAATATTCAATTCACTATCTTGAATGATAAATTATATTTTACTCATTTATACATAAAATATATACATATGTTTATTGAAAGTGCAGTGAATTTCTGGCCAATGTGTAGATAAACAGGATTGGATATTACGTAGCGGTTGAATTGTACAGAGAAAATAGAAGTGTAAAGTGTGTGGGTCACAAGACACAACGGCAATAGTAGTATGAGGTATGGGGTAGTTATATGAGATGTGTGTAGAGGTAGAAACGCGAGAGGGGACACGTTTCAAAGCATCACGTGAATATACGTTTTGGAATATAGTGAGTTTGAGAACAACCACCCGTGCTCCAGCATATTCATGAGTGCTGAGTGCGCAGGGTTTTCAACCAATATGCCATACGTATATGTGCACATATGATAAAACGATATAGTCCAGATATACACGTTTATATGTGTATACGGCTCTCAATATATGTACCCGTACTACTGTGTCCTCTTAAAAATATTTATTTTATTTATTTATTATTATTATTATTTATTATTATTATTTTTTTTTTCATTTTTTCTATTTTCCTCATTACTAACGTTGCACTTTGTGATAGTTCCACTTGAATTTATATAATACATAAATGAATATGTGTAAATAGACAAATTATGCTTGCACATCTAGTGTAGACTATGCGTTTATAAGAATATTTTGCCGGATCAGAAGAGAGAGAGAGAGAGAGAAATGGAGGGAAATTGCTGTTGTAGTTTGCTTGACCGTAAGATCGTTGTCGTTTTCATTGTGTTAATATATTGTTTAACATATGAATATATAAAATGATATTTGAGCAATGTTGAATGTTAGACATGGAATTTTGTAGCGTTTGCATTATTATTATCACAACGATCATATGATAATGATGATGAGACACTTGCAAATATTTCAGAATAATTTATTTGGACGATTTTTTTTTTTTCTTCTTCCTTTTTTTTTTATAATGTTTCCTCTTTAGTGCAATATTACAATTTGTATATAATTTGATATAGTGCAATGACAAATTAATGTGGATTATAAAAAAAAAAGAAGAAAAAAAAAAAAAAATGAAATTAAAAATATATATAATAATTTATTATTTTCTCTATAAATATTTGTGTTTATACAAACATTGAGAAAATTTCAGTTATATCCAACTTTGTAATCACATATAATATTTATTCAAATTCAAGTTTCTAGCAATGTTTGCACATGCTTGTGTATATTTGTGCGTGCTTATATGAATTGAGAGAGGAAAATTAAAGTGAATGAGATCGAGAGACCAATGAAATGTTTTTTAATAACAATGTATTTTTTTATTCAATTTTTTTATATTTAATCTTTATTTATTTTTCATTTTTTAATGCGTTGTTATATAATGATTGAGGATGTGCACAAACACGTATCCATGTTCATATAAATATTTTTACATACTGAAAAAGAGAAAAAGAGAAAAACGATATACTTGATGTTGATCAAAATGTCAAGTTAATATTACATAGAGAGTGAAACAAGATAATTTTTCATTTTACAATCATTTATATGAATTTTTAATTAAATTACGGTAATAAAAATTATGAGGTCAAATCACTGGAGCAGTAAACGATAACGTAAAATAAACAGAAAAATGTATATGATACTAGGATATCCTAACGAGAAAACGTAAAGAAATGTCAATAGAAATAACAAACCAAAAAAAAAACAAAAAAAAAAAACTGAAAAAGTAAATGTCGGAAAAATAAATGAGAAAAAGGTGCGGGCGGGTTCAGAGTAATATTTTTTCTTTATTCCTATACACATGAATATATAGGTGTAGATACGTATAGATGTAAATAGAAGGGTGAGTGTGACGTCCAACCTACCAACCGATCGATCTAAGTCGAACAAAGGAAGGCACTTTAATTAACGACTTTGTGTCTCACAGTGTCCAACTAGAGAAAGGGGAACTCAATGGTGTGTTGTCTTTGTACGTGCGTTCGTACACTGAATACCGTTGGACAGTCACACACAATGCAAGAGAATGAAAATGACGTGCAAAGTGAAATAGAGGGAGATACAGAGATAGAGAGTGAGAGTGTAAGAATGAGAGAAATACGCAGACGAAGAGACCACCACAGAGACAATATGAAGCTTGACGACTCCGCCATGCACTACTAATAAGTCAATACAAATTAGCATTCAACTCCTTTGTATAGTATAAATCAAATGAATTAATTACTTGATAGTAGCGAATTTTGAGGCAAGCGTGACTTCCCACACTCCCTTGCCCCCCTACTCTCGCTCACACTACAAAGAACCATCTACACTGATGATTGTTCTACATATAATTCATCTCAAATATCAATATATTATTCGGAATATTAGATTCAATGATTTGGGAATGTACTCGATAAAAAAGATGTTGAGATAAATATTTGTTTATAACGGATATATTTTTTTAAATTATCAAATATATTTTATATTACTGATATGATAGTATCAGTGAAGAAGTAATCGATATGAATTATTGAACTTAGGATATAAAGCAAAAAAAAAAAAAAAAAAACAAATGAGATGAAAAAAATAATGAAAAATCGTAATTTACACGAGTGATTAAATTTTTTTGATAATTTGTTTTTTTTTTCTTTCTCTTTTTTTGTTTTGTTATTGCCCTATTTGATCAATGTCTAGTGAAACTATCATCATGTAATATAATAAAACAAAGAGCAATATTTTCCGTCCAAATTTCCATTCAATAATATAATTAATTTTGATACGACAAATTGGAATTGATTTATCATAAATTTTTATTAAATTCATTTTTAATTAAATTTTCAGAAATTTATATATTTTATTTACTCATACCTATATAAAATAAATTTCTCAGGTATATATACTCAAATATTCATATGATTAAATAGTTTTTATCTATTTTTTATCCATTATTAGTTGTATTGAAAAATATATACAACATTTACATGCGTATTTGTATGTAAAATGTGACTTGTTATTAAGCAGTCGCTATGGTATTATTGAGTATTTAGATATATCATTATCCTTTAGCATCGTGTTTCCAACAACTTCATTGATGAATCCAATAAAAGGTTGGCTATACAAAAGTGTAACATGGGAAATTGTTAGTCACAATACAGAACATTTTGTTAATATGAGGATAAAGAGAGTGTTTTGAGAACGAATGAGTACAGAAAATATTTGGTAATTCTGTCTCTAATTCTGTTTTAAAGTTTGCAATATTATTCCAATTTCGTTGGTGTTATTTCACAAACGAAATTGTGATGAGAGATTTGCTAAAAAAAAAAAAAAAACAAAAAAAAAACACAATGAAAATCTATTCAATTAACTTTTTTTCGTTTACTTATAATTTTTCATAACTATTTATTAATATTATGATTTGTAATAAAGATTTTAGTAGTCAATAATAATAAAAAATTGTTGTGTGAGATCATGGCAAGTTTATCCATTGACAAAACTTGAAGTTTATACACATAGTCAAGTGACGATAATAATCTGCTATGCGCGTACAACTGAAGATAATCGTTCGTATGGAAAGATGGACGTTTATGATTCACCACAAACTCGTTATTGCTTGTCTAAAATAAACCGCACACGTAACATAGACATATATATATATATAGATATAGAATTTGAAGTAGTTTGAAACTGCAACGGGCGTGCGGTTAGTTTCTTCTCATTCTCTCACTCTATCCCACTTTAGTTTCAACTTATTCTTTATACCGCACTCTTGATGTTCAAACATTTATCCATATAATTGAACAAAGATAATATATATATTATATTGTTCTAAACTCGGTATGAAGTATATATTGAGTTACTGTTGGATTAAACCTAGAAATAGCTTTTGCAACTGAGAGTAAGAAAGAACCGATTTATTTATATGACTTTTTATTAGATTGTAAAGTACATCAAATATAAATGTCCAAAAATAAATATTCAATGATTATAAATAAAGAGAAAAGATAGGAAGAAGTAAGGGAAGATGAATATTATAATATAATGATTGAAAAAAAATTATTTTGAGATGAAATTAGTTATTTTATTAGGTATATGAAGATAGAATGTGTTAAATAAAAAATTAATTATGTTCAGAATTATTTCAGATTTCACATAAGAAAAAAAAAATTATAATAATAATATGTAATTTATTATAATATCGTTTACAAATAGTTTATTTCAATTCAATTTCAAATTACAAAATGAAAAAAAAAAAAATATATATATATATATTTCCTCTTCTCATGTATTTATTCATAAAAATATAAAAAGTGCGGCATCTTTTGAAAAACTTTTAAAATTTTTAATTAAATATATAATATACTCCCACTCCTCACATATATTACCTTTTCAACAAGTTCAATCACGAAATACCCCTCTTTTATATTTCAAAATTGAACGTGAAAAAAGAAAAAACAAGAAAAAAAAAACAAAAAAAAAAAAAAGGAAGCGGAAAGAATGAGGAGGCATAAAGAGAGTGTCAGAAAAGAAAATAATAATAATGCACCAGTGACAGAAAGGAGAGGGAAAAAGTTTTATGAATAACGCTCCATAATACAGACAAGAGGAAACACAACGGGATAGAAAGAACGAAAGAGCGTGCAGTGATATGGAAATACTGAAGAGCTTATTATACGTATGAATGCAAACTCCAGTAATAGAGACAGACTGATATAGATATGGAATTAAAATTCGATGGAGAAGGGACAAGAGGAAGGGGGAGTTGAGTTGAGTCAGTTGATTAAGGGAAAGTAATACTACCATGGCCGGTTACTCTTGGGTATAATAGATGATATTCATATTCGTTTGGTCATTGGGGCCATTCATCGGCCTCAAAATACATGTACCAACATGACATACAATGCCGGACCCTTCGTATTAGTTCATTCGACCATCAGTTCACTCTCCACCTATTGTCACATTGTCATATTGTTGCATGAGTGGATCACATACATACACCATTGCATCATCGCGCCTTCGATAACGTACTAGAATATCTATATCTATATCTATATCTATATATTAATATGTTGCTCTGAACACCACATCATGTGTTCAACTCAATTCTACACCATGGATATATCGGACAGCGTTGCGAGACACGACGTCATCAACTGCAGGCACTGATCCACTGGGTGTGGAATAGATTCACTATCCTCACAAAATTTTCGTCGTATATATGGATATAATATCAAACGCCACAGGTAGTCTTTATACAATAGATAAGATATATATATTATGCATCAAATGTATATGAAATCACCTCCAACATTCTCTCATTCAATTGTTCTTCAAATAACGTTTGATTCATAAATGAAATTTAATAAAGCTAAGACAGAATGTTATTAAAAGTGAGACTATGAGAAAAAATAGAAAATATATATAAATAAGATTAATTCGAATGAAATAGAAAAAAAGTTTGTGTGTTGGGATTTTAGGTATTTGATTTCAATCAGGAATTGGGTTGAGTGATAAAAGGAATTTTCTAAAAGATTTTTTTTTTTTTTAGACTTTTTCCTCAGTTTTGTGTGTGCGTGTGCAGAGTGAATGATTAGTGTGAATCGTCCAATATATTTTGATGAATAGTTTTTTTTTTTTACTTTTTTGCGAAATGTGTACATAGGTGACATTAGAATTGTCATGAAGACATAATTACATTCAAATAAATATGTATGAATATGTACGTGCACAGAAACGTTTTGTTATTTCTATTCGAACATTTGCAATTTTGACATCAATATTAATTGATTTACCATTTCACTATTTTTTTTCTTGCTTTATGAGTAAAAGCCACTTGTATCTATACGCTGTGTAAGTTTTTTTTTAATTGATGATTATTATATTATATATTATATTATTATTATATTATTATATATATATATATGTTCTTTTATTTATTTATTTATTTATTCACATGAAAACAATCGGATGTTTATTGACATGTGGAAATTAAGTAATTATATATAAAATGTGTTATTGTGATGTATAAATATTTGACATTAAAATAATAACCTGATTAAATTTACATTATTATTGTTAATTATAAATATTTGTGAATGAAAAAAAAATTTAATTGCCATGTTATTTTTTATTATTATTTTTCGTTTATTTGAATAGAATAAATTGATGGAAACAATTATGTCTGATGTTTGATTTGAAATAATTATGAATATAATTTAATTAAAATAAATGTAATGAGACGTTGATTGACATTGTAATTGAGTACTTTACTTGAGTTTTACATAAATATATTTATATATTTCATTATACATATATAGATGAGCTTAATATTTGAGAAATGAAAGGAAATAAAAGGAAAAAAAAAAATCATGTCAATTAACGTTGGACAGATTTTATCCTGACTATTCGTCATGTCTCAGATGATGAATTTTCATTACGTGATGCTGAACTATTTCTAGTGTTATCCGAGAAGCACTTGTCACACGAAAATCTATATTAATTCCAGATTTTATACATAAATAAACAAAATTCTATGCATATTAATCATGAAAATTTTTATTTTTACCTGAATATTTATATCTCTATTGACACATTACTGTCAATACAGACTAACGGATGTATTGAGGCTTCAGTTCATTTTTAGCTATTTGTACTTAATTAAAAAAAAAAAATTACTGACAGGTTATATAACACATTGTGTATATAAATACAACTCTACAAATAGCCGATTCGATTCGAATATCCGTGATGCAGTGAATTGTGCATTATGATCTTAAACATTCAATTTATTTTATGTATATATAATTATTTTAACTATAAAAAAATGACAATATATTATTATTATTTATTATTATACCATTATAATTATAACTATTATTGGTATTTAATTTTTATTTTTATGGCAAAGTTCACGTACAATAATTATATTTACGTAATAATATTGTATAACCATAATTTTACAGATTTACTTGTTAGTAAGAATATTATATAACTGAAACCATAATTTTGTGTCATAAACCTAAAATAAAGTATCTTTTAACTTTACGGGAGCATCATGAAAATGAGTGAACAATATACAAGACTGTAATTATCTAGAATGAAGTAAGAAAAAGGGATGAAATAAAAAAGAGAAAAAAATAAAAAATATTCATTTTGTAATAATAAATCACTCGAATATCCAATATATTTTATGTGTGTGGTCAGTACATCTATTTTTTTGTTTTGTTTTGTTTTGTTTGGGTCAAATACGTGTCATATGATGAACAATATTAATTCCATGTCAATGATCATTTCAGTTCACACAAATTAACAACAAACATTAATTTATGGTAATTAATTAGTTCAATCAATTGATACGTACACAAAATAAAACTGTTAACTTCACTTAACTAACATATATGTTTATATAAATATATAACAGCGATAGTGTTTATAATCATGATAATATCTCGGATACAACTGAAACTTCGATGTGCGTTATAGCTGTTAGGTGAAAACATAATTCTCACATTTCTACATGTTATAACTATTGAGTCACGTATATTCATACTGATACATAGATTATATACATATATATTAGAGGATATGAATACATATTAGATACACAATATCGTGATCAAAATTTTCGATACTCTAGCTTCGTTAAACCACTACAAACTTCAACTAACATAAGGCAAAACTAATAAATATATATATATATATATCTACCCTCATAAATATCGATATATTTATAAGTTAAAAATTATTATTCTTGTTATTATATATTTTTATTTTTATCGTCGTTTCATACCATCGACTTGGCAACGTTGAAAATCAGCTCGTCTCTAATTTCCAATTGAGGGAAGGGTTCATTAACTCACGTTCACCATAAGCTATTTTTCTTTGCCACAAGGGAGTAAATTTCACGGCGTAGAAATTCATGATCAGTTTGGTTCGTTAATGGATATTCTCCCACTACTTTTATATACATTGCATAGTATATATACATATATATATATATATAAGGATATTTACAGAGATTGTATACTTGGGTTGGCGTGCAACTATAGATAATACGAAAAGCCGCGCCTTGTCGTTTATATAGATTGTGCGAGGTAGGCAGTAGTCTAAAGTGAACGCGTCTGACTTGTACAGGCATTAGCCACTATCAGCCAAGCGTGTGCGTGTGTAAATCTCATGTGTATTTTCATGCCCACACATGATATTGAGAAAAATATTTGACATTATCAATTACACAAAACATTAATTCTATTAGAATGAAATAAAAGTACTAACCTATTTTATATAAATATTCATATATTTATGGATTTATAAAATGTAAAATTGATGCAAAACTTGGAGACTGAGTTTTATATATTTTCACATGAATCGTCGTGAAGAAGTGTGAAATAATGCAATAGGATTCTAAAGAGTAGAAGAGAGAAAAAAAAAAGATAATAAAACGGAAGTATTCATATATATATGTATGTATATATGTACGGATAAAGTGAGGGTGCGGATTGCTGGGCATATATAAACGCAATGGCCGTCAGAGTGGCTTAAAGCAATTATTTTTAATACAAGGGAGATTTACGACGTGGAAAAAAAAAAAAAAAAAAAAAAGATTCAACGGACTATATTATCTCAACTAGAAATGAATATGAGCTACGCGCCCATCATCACTGAATACTTGACACTTGTACAACCCTCTTTTTTTTTTTCTCTGTTTAACTGTTTGAAAATTCTTTTATGATAATATTACAAGTATAAGAATATGTGTGATATAATATGAATGCATTCAAGTCTTATGTGATTTTTCACGTGTCATTTCACCGCGTGACGAGAAAATTGCTACTTTATATATATGTAAAATGTTCCGACAAATTATTCAGTGGTTTTACTTCAATATATATATATATATATATATATATATTTTAACTGCACTTTTTTAATGCTTGTGCATGCACGTCATGTCACTATATAAATATATAGAATGTACAATGATTTTTATACTGATTAATTTTTTGTTCCTTCATTCAATTCATAGACGAGAAATAATTAATTGTTGATTACGAATAGTTTATTAATTTTATCAAATGAATATATTTATAAATATTAGATGAATTATCACAGTTTATTTAAATTTCTTAATTTGTTTTTTTTTTGTTTTTTTGTTTTTTTCTTTTTTTTTTCTCTGTTTTCGATGCATTTTTACGAATAATATTAAGATTGAAATTATATAATCCGTAGCTAATCTTGATTAAGTTGAAAACGACAAGATCGTTGAATAAAACTTTTTCTCATTCTCTTCGTCTATCCATCTGACTCTGTCTACTCATTCACGATCGTTGCCATTGGAGTGCAGCCCCTGCGAGCGTACATCCTCAAGCAATCGAGTAAAGCTTTGACCCCTTCTCAAACACGTTTCGAGTCAGCCAGTCGAATTAATTACCGTACTCATTCGCGCGCGCTTGATCGAAGAAATATTCGCTTCAACGCGCATTCCACGTAGCCTCAATTATTCTCCTAGAATTCCATTTCAACTATCACTTTGAATATATAATCTTCGTGACTTATATTATACAAAAATACACACACATACACACATATACACTTAAATGTATACATTTGCATGAGAATAAACTCCATAATTACGTATAATAATTAACAAGCGTGAATATATTTTACTTCAATATTTTCAAGAATAAACACGCGCGTATGTCATGAGAAATATCTTTTGGAAATGTGTTTAACAATTATTATCTAGTTTATCAAATGATGTTTTAATCTTTCTCACTTGTTCTTGCTCTTCTTTTTCTTCTTCTTCTTTTCTGTGTTCATCATTAATGACTTATACGCACACGTTATTTCATGTGTTATGTCGGTACAGATACGTTGGTGTCTATGTCATACAGAGATCTCCCTCTCTGTTGGCTTCAGTGAGATGTAAATCCCATTAACAAACTTGACTCTCTCATGTTGGTTAGGTTCAAATATATGTATATATATGTCTCTTATTCTAACCCATATTCAACATACCCGCATTGCTACTATCGTTTTATCCTCCATGGATATAAAGTCAAATCTATACACATTTCACTTGCTATTAACTCATTCCACTTTTTACTCGTTACAGTACATACATATTTATTATTATTATTGTATATATGTGCCTATAGTTTTCCCGTATACTTAGATGCAGAGACCAATTAATGTTGAAACTTCTTACTGAGATACGAAAATACGATTTTGCAATTGCCCCTTTATCTTGTTTCACGATCCGTAAATTCGTCTTATAACATTTAGAATCTCGTCGAATTCTCTTAAAGTTTAAATTCGCGAGAAAATCTTCGTTAGGAATATACATGTATACATACATACTTATAGTAAAGAAGAAAAAAATGTTTATGTATGTATGAAGAAAATTGAATAGTAAAAGTTTTTTTTTTTTTTTTTTTTTTTTTTTTCTTCACGAAATTATAAAGATTTTATTTTATGTGAAGGATTTCAAGTTGTTATTATATTATACAGAGATTGTTGGTTTAATAAAAAATTATGTATTTTATTTTTGTTTTTTTTTTGCTTTTTTGTTATGGCGGGGAAAGAGAGGGAAAGGTAGAGAGGAAAGTGAGATTAATCGTACGTAAAAACTTTTTTTTTTTTCTTTATTTCTTTGCCTCTTTTGCTCACTCTCTGCTGGTCTAATGTGAATGATTTTAGAGAAAATTCTATAGTCAAATGTAATTTTCTCTATCCCTTTCTACTTTTTTTACAATCACTGGTTATTATATATATATATATATTATGTGATCAAGGAAATATATTTGTTGATATTGCTGCAGGGCATTATATGCGGCCCTTCTCATTTTTCATATATATAATTTTTGCTTGAGAATTTTCACTGGTATATTCCAAATTTGGTTAAGCAATTTTATTTACATTCGAGAAATAAATATAACATAAAAATATAAAATGGGAAAAATTGAGATGGGACAGATGAAAAAAATAAATGAAAGTAGAAGGAAAAAAAAAAAAAAAAAAAAAAAAATTATTTTTGACTATATTTGCGTATGAAACATTTTCATATATTAAATTGAAATAATCCTCCATGCATAAAATGTTAGTTGAACTTTATCTTTATCTTTTGAATACACCTTTTCTCACCCGGGCATTTATGATATTAAAGAGACGAGAAGAGAAGAAAGAAAAATAAGAACAGTGCAAGAGTGAGAGAGTGCTCATGGGGAAACAAGCTATCGTAGCATAGGAAAAGGGATAGAAATTCAGTGGAGAAAGTTTTGAGTATAAGCTGCACTTCGGGGGCTCGTTGCCTTCGTTAACATGTATGGATGCGTATGTGTATGTATATATGTATACACAAGTGCTCACTGATATCTCAACGTGGCCAGTGGACTCTTGATTATGGATAATCTAATATACATACATCGAGAATTTTGCAAATGTGTATATACATTGATAATACAATTTATATATACATATCAATTATTTTTAATATATTTAATTCAATTCTTTTGTTTATAATTTCATTGAAATTATTATCAATTTATTTATTCATTTATTATTATTTTTTTCTCCCATTTCATTTTCTTTAGTATTTAGATTGTATGTATGTGTATTATGTTTACATTTTCGTTGATGATATTTCGAGGAGTTCAATGCAAGTTTTATCATCCCATGGGTATTGAATGTGAATTCAACCAACTTTCTCGCAAAAGAGTTTTGCCGTCTGTCGGGTGTATGTACTTTGGCTTTTTTTTTTTACTCTTTTCTTTCTGTTTCTTTTTTTTTTTTTCTTCATTTTTGGTATATTTTTTTTTTTCTTTTTTGTTTTTTCTCTTGATTAACCTATGCATACTTGAAATTGATCTGGTTCAGTTATTTATCATCTCTATTATTATTTATAAAATTTTTCATGTTTTATCATTGAAAAAGTCGATAAGTTTTCTCTCTATAGCAAAAAAAAAAATTTACTTGAAATATTTTTCCAAGTAAATAAATTGATACGAAATCAATTGTTACAATAAATTTTGTTGATTTTTATTTGATTGAAATTTTATCTTCGTAATAATTGATTATTTATTTAGTAATTTCATTTATTACGATCATACCATGAACGTCTTGACTGATTCATCCACATCTTCCACTCGTACTATCCAACACCATCATATCATGGTATATACCTACACAGTCAAGCTCGAGGTGCTTTGAGACGTTATCAGAATGGACAAGGACAATAATAGAAATCGTTGGAGAATGTTGAGAAAAACGATGTTGAGTCATAGATGAGAAATAGAAAAGCAGACAGAGAGAAATTATTTGTGTGCGTATGTGTGTACACAAGAGAAAAAAAGAAAAAGAACGAGTGAGATAATAAAAGATAGACAGAAGAGGTGAGTGATAGTAGGGTCAATTTACTGGCTATTCCAAGAATGTAACACAATACTCGAGGCAAAATGAACTGAGCATCATTTTAATTAAATGATATAATGAAAAAAATAAATAATAATAAAATATCTATCCCTTATTACTTATTATTTCCCAATATAATAAAATATATATAACAAAACATTTTATTTTGTCCTTAAATTTTATCAAACTATTACACGTGAGTCTTATGTTAGAAAATATTTAAATACCAATGTCGTCGACAAAACCTTTGACACAATATAAAACAATGTATATAGACAGATGATGGAAACGAAAAGCTATAATTTGTGCAACTATATAAACGTATGTATAACGTGACATGTATAACATACGTATTCCTTTTAATACCAACGTCTACCGTTATAGATGTGATGTGAAGTCACGCCATCGTGAAAGCTTCTAAGCTTGGTAAATTCTACAGTCACTGTATAACGTATTACACATGGTGCTTTAGCCATTACGTGTCCAACTTATGATCGTTACCCACGATATATATATTACGTAAGCAACGATAACCACGTAATAGTTCACCACTTCTCTTTTCCTATTCATTGCCTACCCTAATCGCTATTTAAAATGCGCTTTTCATATCACCAGTAACCAGTTAACATACCTATAATCTTCCCACCACCCAACTATACAACAGCGCCAAATTGTATTTATATATAATGAAAGAAAAACAACTTATAATCATAACTATAATAATGAAATACCGAAAAAAAAAATTGATTGAAAATTAGAAATAAAATGAAGAATATCGTCAAAATTAGATACATGATTATACATAAATTATTTATTTTTATAAAAATATGAATAATAATTAAATTGACGATTGATAATTAAATCATTCATTACATTATTTGCATTCATTTTTTTTTTTTTTAATTTATTTACATTATAAGTTATGAAATTATTTTTTGTGTAGTTATTATTTCCATAGATTTTTTATTTATTTATATTTATTGAATGTGTGTTGAAAATTCTATCTAAATTCCTCTCGAGATAAAATAAATAGGAGAAAAAAAAATAAAAAAAAAAAACAAAGTAACAATAATGAAGAAACTTATTCTACTTCATAAACTTTGTTTACCAATATCGTTGCGATGCATCGAGAGAGAAAGCAATTGAAAATGTAATAGCATTGGATTTTACAGTGTGAGAGACCTCAGATGTAAATGATTCCAGTGAATTGACTCTGTGTGAGAATTTATGTATTATGCGAAACAAAATTATATCTCGTACAAATATATATATATTCGTATATGTGAATGTGCGAGAATTTGTATTTGTAGAAGAGAGAATGGGAGATATATAAATGCCACCCCCTATAACTTGGTTTTGGTATGGCTTTAGGTAAACTTCTTCGAGCGATAAACGCATGCACACGACAACGAGACATTTAACCAAGTGTTGTGTGATGATAGTGATGTATTTGTATATAAATGTATGTGTGTATGTGTGCCTATGTCAGTGTATATAAGAGAGAGAGAAAAATTGAGGTGAATATTAAAAGGGGTGATTGAATTATATGTGAGATGAATATTTATAGGGCTAGATAAATGAACGAAACAGTTAGCAAAATTCTGAAGTATAAAAACAGGCTACACACATGTACACATACGAAGAATAAATAATATTTGTATGCGAGCGTGCATGTGTGTGCAAATAATGAGAATAAATAACATTTTTATATTTAAAATAAATAAATTATTGAGTTTTTATGATTGCGAGTTGGTAGAATAATTTCTTCAATAATTTCGATTTTATTCATTATATATTGTCAATGTAAATTGTTAGAAAAATTTATAACTATGTTTTCATCTTTTGTTTGATGTTAATAAATTGAGGATAAAAAGCCAAGGATGATAACACGCGATTGCACATTGAGAAAAAGGTTAAATGGTCAGCATTGATGTCATTCACTATCGAGTAAATGGAGAACTATTATGGTTGAAATAGTTTCTTATACAACATGTCTGTTCTATCACGGTGATATATATGTATATAGTGGTTGTGCTATAAAGTGTAATCGTACGGAAAGACGAGGGTTCACAACGATCAAATTGTCGCGTGTATGGTTTTAATGTTTACAGTAGATGGTGCAGTGAGATTTTATAGATACGAATAATTTTGATTGATGCAGTGGTATAGATATATACGCACGATAATTCAATTTTTATTGACAATATAATTTCGTTATTATCTTTATTTTCGTTTTTTTTTTTTTGTTTGTTTGTTATGAACTGAAAATTTTGTATTATACAGATTGTAGAGAATGTCGGATTGAAATGAATTTGCGAGTGATGTAGGTTTCAATGTTCTTTATTATTATTTGAATGATATTGAAATATTTGTGGTGGAATTTGACACTACAGTAAATAAATGCAAATTATTAAAGTTGATTTAATGGTGTAATTGAAAATTTCCTCCTCTTTTATATGAATCTCACATGGAAAATATTTCATTATTATTGATTAATCTTTGTTAATTTTTTCATTCATGTAGGTTGATGTACACATTACTGAGGCTGAAAATACAGAATTCTACGAATGATAGTGTATAAAAATTCGAGGATAAACGATTTCATTATTTCAATGTGTTTATTATATTCACACAATCACATGAATACAAATATAAAAAGGAATATTTGCGTGATAATGCTTGCCATTTCATTTTAAATTGTACACAATATTCACAAAGTGGTCAAACGTTATATTGTCGATATTATTTTTGAAACAGTTGAATATCGTTGAATATTCTATTGCAATTGCATCATTGCACATTTTTATTCATGAGTCCATGAGTATTTTCTCGTGTTCCACCAATTCTATATCCACTGCACTACTTTACTATATATTTTCTCTTCATGCATTTTCTAATCAAAGTGTAACCTCAATTTTAGTCTATGAAAATAAAAAGAATTATTCCCTTTTATTAGCCTTTTTTTTTCAAATCTTTAATTTTTTTATTCATTTATTTATTTTTTTTCCAAATAAAGTCTTGATATTATAATAAAAAAATTTTTTTTTCACTCTGCAATCAATTTATATCCTAAACGTGATATGAATTTTTAATTACAAGCATTTGGCAATATTTTCACATTTATTCCGCGAAAAAAAAAAAAAATAATAATAATAAAAAAAAATATATATATATATATATAACCAATTGAGGTACACACACAAAAATCATATTGATATTCAATAAATCATAATCGCAAAATTCATTCTAGCTCGTTTGTGAATATCGGAAATATTTCAGGACTTTATGTATAAATATATATACATGTGAAAATGTAAAAAAATAGAACAATAATAATAACAATAATGATAAAATAAGTACATAGTTAAATCGATCAATTCTAGAGCGAGGGCTTTCAAAATTGATGGCCATGTTGGTAAACTGAAACCGTTAAGTACTTTAACAACGACCAATGTTGTCTGAGCGATAAGATCAAGAATTAAATCCAAGAGTCATATAGAATCGTATACATATGTATATATATATATATTTATGACCAACATGAAACACTTTGAGTTATGCCGAACGAGGTATATTGCAACGACGCGAATCGAAAGAGAAATGCGCGGTAGTGGTAACAGAGGGTGACATACACTTTGTTATATATAGTGATAAAGAAAGAGTAAGGTAGAGAGGAAGAGAGTGTTTTATAGATGGTGACGCATCACGCGATGAAATATATAGATATAATCCTTTGTTTATGTATATATGGCAAAGTTAAAGCACAAATGTTATAAGTTTGTATATTAAATTTTATTGGATTTCTCCTGATGTAACTTCAACGTATGTGATATTTTTTTATTTCTTCAAATTATGAATTTATATATAGAGAATTATAAATATCAATTTATTTATAAATATTTTTTATAATAAATTGTAATCAAATAAATTTTATTTATACACAAAAATGAGTACATGATTTTTTTCAATTTTTTTTTCAATTCATTATAAAATTAATTAATTGGTGTGAAAAAAACACAATTAAATATTTTTAATTATCCACTATTCTTATTACTATTATTATTCGTATTATAATTATTGCCATAAATTAAAACCTTAACAATATATACAAGGGAAAATCTATTCACTGAACAACTCAACTTGTAACAATTCCCCAAAGTGTCTTTGTTCACATAAATCAAGTAAAATGTATATGTATTTGTATATACGTATACATAAATGTGTATGTGTTTATGTATGTTAAGGGAGATACAGGAAAAGGTTAAAATAAGCAAAACGGGAATTAGCGTGAACACCCCAGTGCGGTAAAGTCTCGGATAATCAGTGGCGCGCGGTGATACCGGATGCTCAGAGCAACGTGAATTCCCGCGCTCCTAACTTTACTGATGCGTTCATATATATATATATATATATATATAGTGTAGGAGTCCTGTATCTAAGTATGTTGGTAGGTACATAGTTAGACGGTATATATGTGGTGGGCAGGAGAGTTGAGGGGCGACAGGGATTAGACACGGTGTAACGTGTGTGTTTTGTGGGACACAAGGGTTAAGGGTGTAGTTTATTTCGTCATAACAAAATATGAAGCACTCAACCCTAGTAGTAGTTGTAATGTTGGTATGACTACACGAGTCGGATTTTTCACGCGAAAATTATCACATGTACTTATATATATATACATGTATGAAGAAAATGGGAAATACGAAAGAAAAAAGTATTGGATAAATAAATTTGTGGTAATGAGTAAAAATAATTATTAATCAACATTATTATTATAATTATTATTATATTTTTTTTTTGTGCTGTATTTAAAAATATGATAGTATTTATAATTATAATATTCCTCTTATTTATCCATAACTTTTTTTTTTTTTGCCATATATAAATTAATAAGTATATTGAAATTTAAACGTAATAAATCAGCGATGACCGATAATACAATTGCAGTTAAGCTACTTAAGACCATATAACTATATTTAATTAATATATTAACCAATAGAGTAGTGATGAAGATGGAGAAGACGATGAAAATGAGAGAGGGAAGGGAGGAATTCGGATTTTGGATTAGAATTTGACGGACTTTATCGGCTTAAATGTGGCACGGTCCTGAGAAATCATAGAAGCAACCAACGTTACCACTAGGGCTACTACCACCAATACAACTATGGGCATATACATATGTCCATAATATATATATATATATACACACACGTTTCCTCTAGAAGAAATACCGGATAAGGGGGATTAATGAAATGGTGCGCGTGGTGTCGACATATACACCCTTGGGATAGGGAATGCGGTCGTTAAATCCAAGAAGTTGGCGTGTATAGATTCCTCCTATCTTGAATCAAGTGAAACGATGCCACATATGTGCCCCCACTTCATCTCAATCCTACTCTTGATTTTATATATAAATAAATATATATACATTCTCATACACCCATACAAACACATGTATCATTCTGTTGTTTCATATATATATTTATTTATTTATTTATTTTTTTTTTCCTTTTTCACTTCCTTATTTTTATATTCGACTGTTAGATCGTAAACTCGCATGCTCCTAACAATAAATCGTGATGAAAACGATGAAGTGTCAGGTAAAGAAAGAGATGAAAAAAAAAAAAAAATAATAATAATAAATAAATAAGTAAATAAATAAATACAAAGTCTAGTGAGTGTCTAGTGAAAATAGTGTATGTACATATTCTTTATGTATAGTATATTTATTCAGATACTATTACATACGTATTCACATTGTTTTTCATTGTAAAATACACGAGTGTTTTTTTTTTTTTTTACCATTTTTGCATATATTTTCATGTGTACGTGTGGATGTGTGTGAATAGGTGTTTCATACTTTACGTTCGGGCATGCTATATATCTAATATATAATCTGCTATCGAGATCTAAAGTTTCATGAAAAGATTTTAATGAGTTGGCGTGTGCTTGGGACGCCCACTAATAAATAGTAATTAGCAATGCGATAATTGATATAATGCGTGTATGAAGGGTGCGCACGACGAGAAAAAATTTATGTACTTTAATATTATTTTTCATTTGGTTTTCTTATTATTTTTTTTTTTCTTTCATTTTTGTATACACTTTGAAGTTCAACTACATATACACAACGATATTCAATCATTATTCAAATAAAATAATAAATATTATTATGATTCAATTAATTTTATATTTTTAGTCGTAAAATTTATGATGTAATATAAGTAATTGAATTTTCAATATTTAATTTTTGTACTATTTGTTTTTATAATATTCTTTTTTCTTTTTTTTTTCTTTAATTAGTAAATGTTTCGTTGAGAGGCAGAAGGGGGGAGGGGGGAGGGGGGATGAGATCGAACATGAGATATACACCTGTTGTTTAAGAATATTATATATGTTTGTATCTACATAATATTATACATATTTATGGATAATGACTATATACATAGACATGTGTATAATATAATATAATATTATATTATATTATATTATATTATATTGTGAGGATATAACTCGAATATTATACATTTATATGCGATTTCACCCGTCACAAGAAAACCCACGTAATATATATAAGAGTTTTACTCTTTATATCCCTGTTAAGTGCTCGTCGCGGTCACGTCAGCCATTACGTTATATGGCAAAAGCATATAAGTATATACATTATATTTATACTATATATAAATATATAATGTATATACTTATTTATACATATATATATATATACATGGGATATAAATCATCAAGAGAGCTGTGCAAATAATGTAACAGACCAACTCGGATTCTATTTTTTCTGTGTTCTGTATTTAATTAATGAAATATATTTAAATATATATATATATATATATTTTTTTTTGATTTTTTTTGAAATGTTTCAAAAGGATTATTATCATTTTTATTCATATTTATTATTAGTATTGTTATTATAACTATTATTTTCATTGCACTGTGTTATGTCAAATAGAACTATTCTAATTATGTTCAGATTTTTTCAATTGTTTTGTGAGTAATTTCGGTTTAATTATTTTTGTGCAATGAGGTATATCATTTCAATTGTAATAATCTGTATATGATAAGTAATATAATTATTCATAATTTTTAATGAATATTAACATTAATATTTGACTTTTTGATTTTATATATATATTTTTTTTATACTCACAAATTTTTCGTTTCTTTCCACCTTTTTGTGACGTTAATGTGTATACGTATATGCTGAATGCACTTGCGATTTTTACTGGTAAAACATAACAGTGAAGAGACTATTTTCACTGTCGTGACTGGTCACCCTGAGCCAGTAGCTCGATCCTAATCCCTTAATGGCTTTGAAAAAAACGTCTCGTAATGTAATTGAATTCCTCTCCATCACAGTCTCACTATTTCTCTTGCTTCTTTTTTTGGACTCCTCTCTTGTTCATCCATTCCCTCTCGCCCTGCCTCTTTCTCTATCTCACCTATCACATTTTCTCACTTTTCATCCACTATTGTTTTCCAACGTTACAAGGTTTAATGGATTTTCTATATGTCGTACTCTCGATATTGCATACTATTCATCAACTCGAATCGTCCATCATGATTTCAACATTGAATTTCCTGCTCATACACTTTTAATGAAATCAATTGTGTCAATATATATATATATGTATATATTTTTTTTTGTTTCGATAAAATTTGTACGAGTAAATTATGCCATTAGTTGATTTCATTCATTTTTTTGTTTCTCTACTATTTTTCAATTTCCTCATATGAAAAATAAAATATTGTCATTGAGAATAAAAAACAAAATCAAAATTATCGTTATCATTTTAAAGAAAAAATGAAATAAAAAAACAAGAAGATTATCGATTAAATGAAGGAGAAGAGTTTTAAGAAATAATTATTTGGTGACTTTTTCATCATATCTATGAAAATAAGTGAACGCAAGTGTACATTATATATATATATATATATATATGTATGTATAAGTATATAGTTTGCCATTGTCTCGAAGTGGAGAGCAAAACGTTGAAGTACCAAAGACCAACGCGCACGTTATCTCTAGTATAACGTGTAACCCCACCCCGTGGTTTTCATCTCTCGGGTCTAACAGTAATTATTTCTAATTTGCGGTTATGCAAAAATACGTAAAGCTTAAGTACCACGAGATAGTAATAATACTCAAAGCCTTTGCTATATGAGAACGTCCAACATATATACACTCTCGTGGGTATCATGGATTCTTTTCCACGTAAAATGTCGTATAGAATATATAGGTATGAGAATATTTCCCAACGGCAATAAACACGTAGCAGACACAGATTCACTTTATTATTATTATTATTATTATTATTATTATTATTATTATTATTATTATTATTATTATTATTATTATTATTAATATTATTAATATTATTATTATACTTTTTTTTTTTCAATGTTTTAGATATACGTGTAATATGCACTGTCATGGAGACGATGGTAGAGAGTGATATAGAACGAAAAAATGAAAAACATGGAATAAATTGTTTTAAGATAATTCACGTTCAATTATTTGATGATTTTATACTTTTGTTGATAATTTATGCTTAGGAAAATAATCGAAACATTCAATATAGTAATTGTTCATAATTTTGATAATTTTTGTTTTTTCAACTGTAAAATAATGATTTTAATTATTAATTTTAAATCATATTTTTTCTTTCATTTAAAATTTTGTGATATTGTACATGAATAAATTCAATCAAAAAAATTTTCATTACGTCATTAATTTTATAAATTGATGGATTCAAATATTTATATTTTATTATATATAATGATGATGATACTGATGAACAAATAATTTATAGAGAAAAAAAAAAATGAAAATTGATTTATATTTTATTTCTGATATCAAAATCGAATTTATTAAATGTGAAAATAATAATTTCAATATGATTTGACATTGTGCAATTTTTCAATATCTATCGATATATGACAATAAATTAATATGAATTATATTAATCTACAAATAAAAGTTCATTTATAGTTGTGATTAATCAATAAATATTATTGTATAGGGATGCAGATAGAGAGTGAGAGGGAAAACCAAACTGTTTATGAGCGTACACAGACGTGAATTGAGTGCGGCGTTATGTAAATCGAGTAATGAAAGCCGACTTGGGTGTATATATATAGTAAACCCAATATACTAATACTCAAATGCATAGATATATACGTAGATATATGTATATATGCATATGTATATACCTAAATTACGTTATGTACGCTTGTCCACTATCATATTTAATTCACACAAACATTATAGTTTAGTTGCAATAATATACTAATGGTTTGTGCAGAGAAATTTAGAGAAATAAATTTACTGAGAATATGATACACATTTATATATATGCACATAATGAATTAACGTTGAGAATAACAAAGCATTAATGTGGAAGCTAACAGTAACTATACAGTCCATTAGTTTCAACGGATTTTCGTTAGCTGTATACCGCAATTGAAAATTTTCCATCACATTATTGTCTTTATATTGAGAATTCCCGGATTATTTTTCTTTCCACCTTCTTTATTTATTTATTTATTTTTTTTTTTTTTTACTATTTAGTAGATTTGATTTTGATTTTTTAATTTTATACAAGATATTTTCAGATATTTTAAATGATAATGCAGGCGTAAAGTCGAAATACGTGAAGAGAGAATTCATTTTTATAGAATTGTTAATTTACAATATAAGAAATAGATATTATTCCGTGATACAACTCATCAATTATATTAGTATATTAATGATAAAAAATTAAATAATTTCTTTAATAATCGAGGAAAAAAAAAAAAAAGCTTTAATGTACTTACCAGAATACGCCTCTGATTGTACATCGTCTGACGGTATATTGAATCCACCACTTGTATTTGGCGGACAACCATTGCGATTTTGTTGAGCAACGCGAATCGTATGCGTTGCGAGTAATGATGGTCCACGTGGTGGGACTTCCGGCGCGGGTTCAGATGGTGCTGGCTCAGGTGGCGAATCACGGCCATTATCTGTAATTAATCATTAAAAAAATCATTTATAAAATGAAGTAAAACGAAAATAAATAAATAATAATAATAATAGTAATAATAGTAATAATGATAATGAATAAAAGTCTGAAAATAATATAAATAAATAAAAATTAATGGCTTTCTTATTTTAACAATAAATACTTAATAATTATGAATCAATAAATATTACTTTATTTTTTTTTATTTTTTTTTTTTTATTGCATTTTTTATATTGGGTATATTTTTCTTCTGTCCAATATAATATACGAATAATGGATATCGATTACAATAAATTAATCGTTGGGATTTCAGTATGGTGATGATACGATAAACTCAATATACCCATTTGCAAAATATACTTCATCTGTGTATATGTATATAATTAGCGCAATGTGTAACCATTAGAGATTGTTAATGTTGCAATGGGACATTACTGTAAATCAATGTTAACTACAAACCAGTGGGTTCCTATCGTAGTGAAGCTTTTGGTGGAAGCCAAATGTAACTTACTTCCCTTTAGCTATTTGGCAACGAGGAGAAAAGGGAAAATTGGAGTAAACTCCATAGGTTATTCTGATATTCGACAATATAACAGAAGTTTCAACATAGTTAAAACTCTTTTCGTCCTCAGTCTCACCGTCCTTCTCTGTTTAAGTCTGTTCCCAAGCCTCTGTTTCCATTTTTCTTCAAGTCAATTGTCAAATCATATCGGATATTCATTATATATATATGTACAAATATGAGGATGTGTGTGTGTGTGTTTATGTGTGTGTGTAGATTCATAAGATGATACAAAATATTGTAATAGTCACCATGAGATTATTAATTAATTATATAAAGTATAATTTAAATTAAATAATATTTATAATTTTATGAATATGAAAAATTATTTTGTATATCAATTTTACTTAGACAAATAAAATTTATTCAATTGTAATGATGGAAAACAAAAATTATAATAATTATTTTTCCATTACATTTTATATCTTGTTAAATTGTGAGAGTTAAAATACACACGCTGCCATTATTAATGAAACAATAGTACATTTGTTTTGAAATCTTTTAACATTAAATGATAATAGAATTTAATTATCCATATGTATATGTATATGTTCGTATAGTTCAATATATATATATATATATATATATACATATGAGCTGGCCACGATGTATCTATAACAATGAATTATTATTAGAGATATGTGAAAATCGACGAGGCAGCAAACGAATGTGATTTAACGGAATTGTTTCAAATTATTTTGTGCGTTACGTTGATGCTTTCATGCATACAATTTTTACGTATAAATAATCCTCTTGCCACTGATGTTTAATTAGAATAATATAACTGTATGTATTATTGGATATGTCGTTTACTCGGTTTTGAATAATTAAAAATAAAAAATGATATATTTATTTTTTGTTTTCAATTTTTTTTTTAAATTTTTTTCTTTTTTCTTATTTAATTTTATCATTAAAAATTACTATTTGGATATTAATCAAAATAAAAATATTTGAAATCACGGTTGAATGAAAAAAATAATTTTCTATTCTATATAATAATCTGACAAAAATTAAAATCAGAATGAATATAATATAAAAATATTATAAAAATATCTGTGTAATTATAATAGATTTTATTTATATGATAATTGTATAATTTTTGTTTTATCTAATGAATAAAATGAATCTGAGCAATTTTTATGTGGTTCGTGTGTGTTTCACGTACCTGAAAAGAGTGAAGGCTCATCGCACAGACCTTCATACAAAAGCCAATGGTGCAGTGGTGCAAACAGACAAGAAAAAAAAAAAAAAAAAAAAAAAAAAAAAAAAAAAAAAAACGGCAGAGGGAAACAAATATAAAAAGAATTAGTGCGATGTCTCTCAAAATAATATAAATGTACAAGAATATATATATATATGAGTGAGAAGAATGATAAAAATAATGATAATGTGTGCAATTTAATAGAGAATGCTGCCATTTAAAATCGTTGAAAGTATCTTTATAAAAAGAATATAATTATTATTCTAGAGTACCTTATAATATGCAATACGACCATTCATATAAAATAAATTGCATTATATATATATATATATATATATATATATAAATAAATGCATATATTTTCTATTCATGTGTTAATAATATCGTCGGAATGCTGATGAAGTGGTGATGAAATGTATACAGTTAAATGGAAGATATAAAACGAAAAAAAAAAACAAAAAAATTAAAGAAGAAATAAAATTAGTTGAATGCAAATGATATATAAATGGCGTATGTGAAATATTTGAATGTGGTGAAAATGTGAGAGTCGTCGTTAACCCTCTTTAATCCACCAATTTCTCTCTATATATGGAATAGCAATAGTTTAATTAAACCAGCCTGGTGAAACGTGGTAATGCATTTCTGTCAGCAACAGCCGCGTGTACGTCCCCGTATCTCGAATAACTTTAACCCAACTCTCTATTTGTCCCTCCTCACTCTTTCACACACCCCAACTCACCCACATTGAATATACATATGTGAATTCGTTACTGTTATATCGGACATTAAATTTGTGCGCTTTGTAACGGTTGCCCAACACCGATCTGTGCCTCTACATGTAATTCATAATTGCAATAGTCGGTTTACTGTCATCATTTTATAAACCACATGTTTCCAAAATTCTCAAAAATAATTATAATTATTACAATTATTCACCTGTATCACATTAAATATTGATGAAATATAAATGAATGTATAGAAAAAAAAAAAAAATTCATCTACAATTTTACAAAACTGCAGATTGATCAATTAATTGTTTATATTATTTATTCATTCACGTCTATACATACACATACACACACATTTACATATATAAATGAATAATAAAACTACTTTAAAGTATAAGTACAGCCATGCCATATAACAAACTCAACCTGACCGCGTGCATCTGTCTCACTCATTCCACACGTAGTTCTGATGAATCTAATTAGATAGTGCTCTCGCATGGTGAGATATTGGCAACGTGGGCGAATGCAATGTGTGCAAGCAACTCACGGCAAATCGGAGAGCCAATTATGGGTATCTAGTCTCTACACTATGGTGAATACATTCACTGACGGTTCACACTAGTGTGAACTACACTCGCTTATTTCTCTCGCTTCTCATCGGATTTGCGCTTGGACGATATTCGTACTTCTATAGATATATATTCACGTACAGTGTATATATATACATAGATGAGTAATACAATAGTTAGAGACGAAAAACGAGGAGAACGCGAGATGGATTTTAGTCAGGCATCGTGAAACGAGGAAGATCCATGCAGGGAGATAAATAGAAAGAGAGAGGAGGGAGCGTGTGTCTCATTGCAAGGTGGTTTCGACAGTGACTTGATGCGGTTAACGGTTCGGTGTATAGATAACTCAATTTAATAATGGACTCACGCCTCTCACTGCCCTCTTCTTCTATATCATATATATATATATATATTTTAAGGCGAATAGGTACACATTCAATATTCATGTAAATACGAATTATTTCCTCGATGCGATCGTGAACATTTCTCGCGAACGAACGTTTCAAACGTATATTTGGACATGTCGAGACGCG
This sequence comes from Dinocampus coccinellae, assembly GCA_963920625.1. Taxonomy (NCBI): domain Eukaryota; kingdom Metazoa; phylum Arthropoda; class Insecta; order Hymenoptera; family Braconidae; genus Dinocampus; species Dinocampus coccinellae. The sequence continues at coordinate 18,850,159 of OY987184.1, forward strand.
CATGAAGCAAATTGACTTTATGTATATATATATATATATATATGTACTTGTAAAAAGTGTGAGGGTGAGTGCCTTTACGTAAATTCGGATGACATGACATTGATTTGAATTAATGTCTATGGCTGATTTGCTATATATATTGATATGTGAAAATTTATATTGAAATTTCAAATAATTCAAATACGTCTCGTTTGAAGGAGAATTTTCAAATGTCAATCATTTTTAATATTTAATTATTACAAATATCTAGAAATTGTTATATCATTAAAATAACTTATGTTTTATATTATTTATGGAATTTGATATGTATTTGAATAATTATAATTTGATATTAAATTATATTTGAATAGGGCAATTTATGTGAAATATGAACGACTAAAAATTCATATTAATTTTATATAGTGAAAAACATATTGAGTTGAATATAGTAATCAATTTTTATATCAAATACTTGAATATAATATTATTGCAAAATAGATTATCATGGTTACAATCTTTATATACATTTATATCGGATAATATGTGTAGCGATACGATTATATTCATCATCCATTGAATTGTCTGGCAATACTCCAGAAATTCACTGATCGATTCCTCGTATGTGCCACGTGAGTGAACTAAATTTTTTATACCGCAATTAATAAAATTGATCAATAGGACAATAGAAAAATTATATTTTCCATTTTACACTTGGCATTTATGTAACAAAAAAAAAAAAATTATTCGGAAAGAAAATTATTACTATTATTATTATTTTCATATTTTCAATTTAATAGGTAAAAAAAAAAAAAAAAATTGAAAACTGAAATAATTAATCCTCAATCATGAATATTGAATTTAATAATATTATTATTCAATAGAATAATATATAATATAGTTGACATATAATTACGTGCACAATTATACAATATCATTGAAGCATTTAATACCTGTAACGTTTTATTACATCAGTGAATAGTGTAAAAGCGACCTGGTCGATTATATGAGAGCCATGAGAGTGTATATAGATATAGAAGAGACGGGTATACGATATGGGTGCGCTTAAGTAAACGCAAGCAAACTCAGACCGTTGGGAACCATTTGCTAATAGATGCCGCGACATCCTACCATTAGACCGCAGGGACATTCCACCAAGCAATATCCCATCGGAGATTCGGACGGGAATTACCGCTCGGCCGATCCTGTTAATTTCAACGACGAACTGGCCTTGGAGAGAAATACCGAGCAAATGTTAAAGATATACACGCACGCGTGTGTGTGTGAGTGTGTGTGTGTAATTGTATGTAGTACCTGTTCATCTACGTCATCACTTGTAAATTTCATGTGACCATAAAAGAAAAAAATGACAAAAAAATATTCAATGTTCTAATCATGAATTAAATTATTGCGAAAAATATTTTATCATTATGGTACAATAAAATCAGGAAAAAAAAAAACAAAACAACTGGTGGATTAAATATCACGAATTAATGTCGGGTGAATGAAGGAGGTAATTAATTTTTTTCAACCGCAGATACATCAAGTATATGAGTATCACCATTTTAATTTATTAAATTTTATTTTTCCTATGTAATATATATAACTGTAAATGAATTAACATGTTTCAATATATTGAGAAGTCTCTAAGCTAATGTGATATGCCAAGTGTATATACTGAACGCTCGCCACGAAATGAGATCGTTCCCTCAAGTTCATTAAAAAGTTAGTTAATCCATGAGTCTCGGACATTCGCGGATTTACACTGCATATATGCATATCCTCACTATATACAGGAATATACGACAACTTTGGATGCCCTGTGATAAAGCCGTGTAAACAGTTTCTTATCTGTCGTGGTCGCAAAATAGCGTTAACCACATCGTTGTCATTGTTGTCATTGTCGTTTCACTTACTCTCTTCACGTGGCCTTGTGTTTCGACACAAGAGCGTTGGCTATACTGTGATGTTGGTCATTGACCAATGCTTTGGGTAGCCAAGGCCTAAATACTCTCATACTCTCGGGCTTTTCCCAAAACAATATAGTACTGTCCGCTAACTTTGCAGTGTACCCGAGCTAACTAGACCAGCCTCGGGTAACTGTTAACTCAGTTACAGGCCAACGTTCGGCGGTGTCTGTGTTGAAAATGCCTCGGCTAAGGAAGTAAAATGGATGAACGAGATGTAGAGATGAAGTTATAAAAATATAGAGATAATGGTGATGCTAACAAAGGAAGTGATACGGAACTATTTATTTACAAAACTTGAAATAATTCAGTGGAATTGCCTTATAAAATTAATCAAAAAGTATTATTTTTATTCTATCTCTAGATTATCATTCATATTATGAATAATTATTAGGATTTTAGTGAGAATTTAATGTTGATGAAATTCCAATGTTTGAAATTACATTTGAATTACATCTCAAGAATGAATAGTCAACATTTCGTAATTATCCTATATCAAACATTTCAAATTATTCACGTGGAATTTCAACAACAGTTTAAATATTATCATTTGAATAGATCATTATTTGTATGTTTAGAATATATATTATACATGAGAGAATAATCGTTTTGCTTTTAGTTCTACTAATTGAATATACTGTACTTATAAATTGTGATGCAAATGCCAAACATTGCACACAAAATTCACTTCAAGTAAATTTATCAAATTATTTGAAAAAAAAAAATATATATATATTCATTTGTTTATTTATCCAACATGAATATTGTTAGAAAATACATAACAAAATACTATAATAATAGTTAAAAATCAAAATTGATAATGATAAATAAATAAAATCGAAGATGGATAATAATTCATCTAAATATTTGAGGTTCAATATTTATCTATCAAAATTATTATATATACGATTTATTAAAATTAATCCTCCATTTGATGAACTCACTTATCTGGAAAGTTGATCCAATACTTTTTTTTTTTCACTTCCTCTCTTTACTTTCACTACCATTATTATTAATGCTATTATTACCACTACTACGACTACGACTACGACTACGACTACAACTACTACTACTACCAGTACTATCGCCACTACTGCTAGTATTGCTGTTCCCACTTTCCCCCTTGTCGTCGCACTCAAAATAAGCGAATAACCGCATTATAGTCTGTAATTGCATTCGCGGTACAGCTCGTTAACTTATCGTACACGAGATTTTAATCCGTAATTTGGTTACTTGGTCCGGCGTCGTGGGCGGAGAAAGGGTGTCCCAACTTTATATGAACGCGTGATGTTATGTATACATATATATGAACATGAATGAAGGGCGAGCGCCCTTTTATACCCTTCAATGGCGTCATTCTGTTATATTTTTGCCCCCGAAGTTACTCCCTAAAAAATTCAAACTAATAATTGGAAATTCCCAACCATCAGTTATACAATAATCATTTTTTTTTGTTTTCATTCGAATTATCAGTTCAAGAGTTGAGTGATATAATAAAGTAAAATGAGAATTATTTAGATAGTCAATTTGAATTGAGTTATGAATTATGTATGTAGTACAAAAAAAAAAAAAAAATAAAATAAAAATAAAATAAAACGAATGATGAGTATGTTGAAAAAGTGAAAAAATTAATTTATATGAAATTGAAGATTATTATAACACGAAAAATATTTGTCTAGTGAAAATAACATACCATTATTCAGATGCATGCGTGAATGTTCGTCGGGATAAATTGTCTCAGAACGATCACTGGCAGTTGAGCTTGAGCTTAAAGCGCTGTTGTGTTGACCTCGGCGAGGACGTCGCCCCAATGTACCACCACCAGTAACACCACCACTACTGCCATTGCCACTGGAACTCGTTTTTTTTGTGGGCGCCGCGTAAATTACATCGCCTGTCATGGTCAAACGAATAACGCTCGATCACACAAGGGAAATACAAGAAAAAAAAAACAAAAAACAAAAAACAAAAAAAAAAAAGAGCAATAAAAATCGAATAACAAAACTAAAAAAAATTATGAATATATATATTTTCTATAGATGGGAATATTACTATATTTGAAAATGAATATTTAATGGATTATTTATTATTCGTATGTATATGGTATGTATTTTGTGTTACTAACCATTGCCATTACGCGATCGATCGGACGATACACTGCCATTGTAATGATGTCGCCGTGAATTTGTGCTTTCCATGGGAAATGGCGATGCCTGACGGTGGTTTAACGGTAATGTTGGTGGTGGCGTTGGAAATGGCGTTGTTGGATTATCAGTTGTTACTGATGCACCCTCTGTGTCTGAGCCAGTGCGATATGTTCGATCTGACGAACCTGCATCACATGAAATTCAATCCATCAATGAACTATATATATATATATATATATATACATATAACACATCCAAGAGAAATAAGGGAAGAATATATAGTACATATTTGTATAGAAAGGAAAATAATATGAGAAGTCTGGATATAATCACTCCGTAAAATAAATAAAAATTATTGTTGTGGATACAATGATAATGTTTCTTGCAGTATTATATAAATATTATTCGTTGAATTACTCCGTTTTCATTTGTTAATAGTAGTATTATAATGTATTTTAATATTTTTCGATAGGAAGAAAGGGAGAAGGGATTAAATTGAAATATTATTCTGGAACGTTGTGAGTTTTGAATGTTGAATCAATGAATTGTTATTTATTATTATTTATTGCAATTGTGAATTTATGGTTGTCAATGTATGAAAATAACAGAATAAAATTACAGTGTACATGAATGGATAATCAACAGGCGTATGTAGAATTTTATTGTATATTGGAACTGGTACTTTTCACTCGTATGTGTCAATATTATTGTATATATTTGTATATCTGTATGATAATTCGATATATAAAATATATTCATTCATATTTTCCACTGACATACAATAAAGAAATTCAATCTTCTGTTTACTTTATTTATTCATGTTATTATTGTTATTTTTCTTTCGAATCTTATAAGAATCGTCCAGTGAAAATCAAAAGCATCAAACACGATATTTCATTGTCTGATTCGATCTCACTTATATTCTCATCCTCTCACTGTTTTCTCCAATCTCATTTCAACCTCACTTTAACCTCTGCCACTATTTTGATACCATACAAGTCGACATTTTCAACTAGCAAATGTATATATATATATATATAGGATAGATAAATTTCCATCGACTCAAGCCATCTCGTCGAAGAGTAACCTCGAGAGTTGCATTTTCCCTGTTGATGCAGCCATCATTTCCGTTTTACTGTTCTCCAGTCGGATGCTCTTATATATAAAAACGTTTCAACAATAGTGGTAGTATATCAACCACACGTAAAATAGGATCGCGGACTTTACTATACATGAAGTTCTTGGTCATGCATCGTTGAGTCGACCCGTATCTGTCCTAAGCCGTGACGTTTATCAGTACACGGGAATATATCGTGAATGTATTGAGTATATTGTATGAATATTATTGATTGTATAAAATTGTACTGGATTCGAGATATAACAACAGTGTGATTTAATATTATATAAACATTTATACAGTTGAATTTGTAATTACCAAATGAAAATAAAAAAATATAAATAAATACCTATCAAAAATGCTTTACCTCTTTAACCGTTTAATATATATATAAGCATATATTTTTTTCTGTCTACATTATTTCTATCATTGAAATCAATTCATATTCCACTATATTTTCATTCACGACGTAAAAAATATGAAAACTTTTTTTTTTATAAATATCTATTTTTTTATGAGTATTTTTTTATTTATAATAATCTTGATAATAATGTAATTTATTGTTAATTCAAAAATGTAAAATAATACCTGAAGATCATTTACATTATTAATTGATGGAGTAATTTGTCTTGGAGAAGAAAAAAAAAAAAAAAAAAAGAAACGAAACAAAAAAAAAAAGAAGGAAGAAAATTAGAAACTGAGTTATACAGATGAGGTTACGCGAAATATGCGTACGAGTATAAAGGTTGGGTAGTCTAATTTTCTGTTAAATTTCCCTTTTCTCTCCGTTTGAACAAAGGGAAGTGAACCGCTGGTAAGAAAACGCTTGAATATTCTCGTTTCAATAAAAAGTAAAAACACTAGGATGAGAGAGTTCCATGAGTGAGGGTGAGTGGAGTTTTGGTTGGTGATGTTGGAACGGCAGGGTGATGGTTCAAAAGTATGCGGCGTTGCAAAACGGTTGTGAAGAGGTTAGAGAGGATGAGAGGGATTGAATCTTGTTGGTAATTAATGAGGAAAGTTTTATAAATAGCTCAGAACGCAGTTATCAAACTGTGTGAATAGTGAACAAACGTGAATTTTCCATGGTATGAGAAGAAAAAAAAATAAAATATTGTATAACCACAAAAAAATTTTTTTTGTTTAGTTCTTTTTTTTTTTATCCTTCTCTCATGAAATGTATCAAATTTTTATACAATAGTGTTAGAATTTATATGATATGGATACATAGATATAAAATAAATTTTTTTTCGTCAACGTGAAGTCATTCGAAAAATGAACAAGAAAAAAAAAAAAATATATATATAGTACGAGAGAATAAAATTGCGAACAAAGACGCAAAAGATGAGGGAAATAAAATGTCAAGATATGAAAATCTCGTTTGATGCGGTCATACTGTAGAAAACATCAGGACCATGAGAGAAGTGAGATATATATATATATATATGAATAAACTAGTATACGCAGGTAAGAACACAAGATGGAGAAGAAATGAAAGAAGGTAAGAAAAAAAAAAAAATTAAATGAATAAATAAAAGTAAAAAGATAAATAAAAACTCGAAAGGAGAAAATGTGAGAGTACAAAAACAAAAGAAAAAAAAAAAGAGAAGAACATAAGATCGAAAGATGGGGGTGCTACGATAGTCAAGAGACGTCTGAGAGTGAGTGGCCGTGGGTCGGGGCCCAGTGGCGCTGATATTGCTCGCATTAAACTTTCATATTCAATCTTGCCACCCACCAGTGGGAGCCGCGCCACGCTACGTCACATACATACATACATACACATGCACATCTTCATTCCCAACATTAAGGGGAGAGCAAAACCAGCATCGACCCCACATGTAATTGTGTTATGCCCTCTTCTCTCCAACGACTCCTTTTCTCCCAGCCTCTGTCACTCATACACACACACGCACACACACTCTTACTCACCACCTCATCCTCTTATCCATTCTATATAATCCGCAAACCTCTCTTCTTCCATCTCTATCCATTTCTCTTTGCCCCACTACCTCTGCCATCTCGCTACTATGTATGTCCTATTACTCCGCTACTACTTGTGCGATATATATCCCACTACCGCCACTACCACCACCATCTTCTCCTCCTCCTTCGAGTTCTCTTTCTCTTCGTCTCTGTCCTCTTTTACCTTTCCCCTCAGTCACTGACATAACTTCTCGCAACCCTTGCAACCAACCCTCACACTATACTGCTGACTTGTCCATATTAAATTGTCGGATATGTATGGATTGTAAAACTTCAAAATATTATCAGGTGTATATTGAAATTGATGAATTTTGACATTTAGATCAAACATTAAATATATTCACGATAGTTTGAAATATTAATTTTAATAATTCACTTATTTAAAAAAAAAAAAAAAATTATTTATAAATACATGATTACAATTGTACTTTATGTTTAAATCAATGATCAAATTGTTACAATTAATTATTTTCACGGTTAAATAAATAAAGACATTAATTTCTATTTATTACATTTCATTTATGTTGTATACATATGATTCATCTTTACGGTCATACTCTTGCCGCAATCCCAGGCCCCATTCCCACAACAAAATTTATAACCCACGTCTTAACTATCTGGTATATACGAGTATTCCTTCACTTGCAAATAGCCATATATATATACATAAAATGTTCAAATGTCCGAGTGTACTGCAAATAATAATTTATTTCTCACACAAAAATCGTATTTCCCTCACTGATTCTTAACACATAAAATAGTAAAATGACTTTACAATACAAAGAATAATAGGAAAGTATGAAATAATAATAATAACGTATTTTATTAAATATCATATAAGTAATATAGATGCAAATATATATATCAAACAAATTATTCAATAACATATTAAAATCTCTTTATTGAATAACATTGAATATAAAGCGTTGGGAATTCATATTTAATATATATTTCAAATGAAATTATTATATATATCCTGATCAATAATCTATTCATGTTATTGAATATGCAGAAAATTAAATATTTAATCTGGCAATTCCAGTACGTGTTGCAGTAATATAAAATCACTATTTATATATCTATAAAAACACAAAAGGAAGAATTAAATAATGACGTCAATGTAGAAAGAGAATACTTTGTGAAAGAAAAAAATTTCTATCTGTGTATATATGTGTATGTGAGCAATAGTTGAAATAAAAACTGTATACGTATACATTTATATATCATAAAAAAGTAGTCGTATGCTATGAATATATTGGTACATATGTTTGAGACATTTACAATTTTGACATTGGACTTTATAGAATGTGACGTGGTGAAGCATTTTACTTTGACGGTATATGTGTATATATATATTTGTATTGTCATGCCTTTTATATCTGTTCCTTTCACCTTTACTCTCTCTCTTATTTCTATACACAAGGAACAAAAGATCTGTATATACGTTTTTATAATGCGGGAGTTTGATATGAAAACCAATTTCCGAGACGTCCAACAAGCGGAATTGCATATGTAAATGATAGGAAAATATACTGGGGATTTATAAATATGTTTGGGATGAAAAAAAAAATATATGTAATATTATACATATATATGTGATTATTAAAGAATAAAATGTTAAAATGTGGGTATGAGAGAATTGGAAAATATATTGATTATTTTGAATTGAATAAATTTGTGACAAAATATTCTAGTGAATAATTACGTAATTTTATACAGAATAATTTTTTTTTTAAATTTTATCTATTATTATACAATTTTTTGAATCATAAATTTCAACTTGAGTAGTTCCATATTTTTGATTTATCGAAAAAAAAAAGTATCTAATAATAAAATAAAATAAAACATAAAAGAATTCGATCGATGCACGATGTCTTTATTAGTCTTATAAATAAGCAATTTAGAAAATATCCGATCATTTTTTTCCACTTTTGCATCCATATTCTTTTCGTAAAACTAAATTAGTTCAATGATGACGTCTATAGAAGTACGAAGAACATCAGCTTATTTCAATTAAATATTCGATGAATTTTTACGTTGCGCGTGTCTCTCACTCCTCTCTTTGACTTCATCCATCAATAAAGACATATATATATATATATAAAAGTAGACTTTTATTTTTTTTTGAAACCAAAAAAAATGTCTTTGATAGCCGCCGGTATAACCTTACCAATAGACGGAGGTTGAAGAGGATAATGGAAAAAAATGTATCGGTGGGGAGGACACTCGTGTGATAGAAATGAAGGGAGAGGAAGGACCATGAGAAAAAAAAAAAAAGAGTGAGATAGATAGATAGAGAGACTTGGGGGCGCGTTACGTTGACGCAAATTAAATGTCGGATCAGAAACACGGCTGCTGTCACTGGCAACGTCACTATGGTAACAGCGAGTGGAGAGGAAACAGTGAAATTACCATTTTAAATTCTCAGAAAGAAGAGTGAGTATATGTTGTGTATTCATATACATATATAGATGCGATATGGGTGAATGTGAACTTACTGTTTGCGAATTAACTTTATGTATGTCACAATGTGAGAATTTATATATATATATATTAACATATCTACTGTGTTGAATATGTGAATGAATGTCAAATAAAGCAACTTTATCTGTAGATAATTAATAATGTTTTTATATTTGTTTTTTTTTTTTTGTTTTTTGTCACGTTATACATATTTATTGCAGAATTGAAATAATGAAAAAATATTTACAAAAAAAAAAACATGTTGTAGATTAGTTATATGCAATTCAGTGTTATTGGAAAAAAAAAAACACACTTTTATTCCTTTTTTCATTTCTACTTTTATTATATTGTGATTGTTGGTTAATATTATTGATATGTGAATTTCACATTGTATTCAATTTTAATTACTTATTACTTTGTTTTTTTTTTTTAATTTCTAGGGAATAATTGATCATTTCATTTATTCAGACTGTCCATTATTATTTTTATTATTGTTATCATTATTATCATTATTTTTATTTTATTTTTATTACATTCAATCTAATAAATGATTATGTCAATTCACTTCATACATGTGGAAATAATTTTCATATACAATTCGTGGTAATGGATATCTATTTACAATTTACAAATTGGATATTTTATAAATATAATAATAATTTCCATTATAATATTCGATATTATTTTTGAAATAAAAATTTATTACATCAATATTAATTTGTCTCGTTAATGATTTATGTAACAAATTTAATCTTGTTAATAATTGAAATATATTATTTTCACATTGATAAATAAATAAATAAATAAAAATAAAGATGAAGATGAAGATGAAGATAAAACGAAAAAATTTTCATGTATATAAAAAAAAAAAATATATATATGTGAAAATAAAATAAAATTAAACAAGAAAATTTTATTATATCATCATTTTTATCACTTGACTATGGAGGGGGACAAAGGACTTTACGATGTCGACACAACAGTCACTGGCCTCATACACGAAGAGTCCACATTTTTTTTTTTATCCACACAAACGCAATATCTCATCGCTTTTCAAGAGCTGAACTTGTATAGCACAATCACTAGTCCATGTAATAACAGCAATATAACCGTCAATGATCGTATCATTTTTGCGAGTTTTCCCCCTACAGGTTTTACCAAAGTATTAATATATATATTTTTTCGATGAACGACAATTGAGCTGGGCATACGACGCAAGAAGTTGCCGATGAATTCTATCGATGAAGACTAGGCATAACCACTCACTATACAACCAACATATCATCAAGAATATGAAACAGAAAAAAAAAGTTAGAATAGGTTTCAGTCTCGAGGTCGAACATCGTGTAGAAACTTCGTATATATAAAATCGTTTATATTTTTTCATTCTATTATCATTATTAATATTATATTTTTTATTGGTTTTTTTTTTTTTTTTAGGATACACTTTAATAATATTTCCGTATATATAAATAATTCCGTCTCCAGTTGTCCATTAATTTCACACATTTCTTGAAACATAAATTATAAATATATATACATATATACAGTCGGAATGGCATTAATTTCTCTTTACGAATAATTAATGAGAGTGAACCAACGAGAACTGACTGTACTCTCACACGCGAATTAACTATACACTTTTGCAATGGTCAGTCGTAGCAATTTCTCGTATTCTGGCTTTGCCCCTTTTCTTCCCTATTACTCCTTCCATTTCTTCTTTCTCTTTCCTACTCTTAATCCTTTGCTTTCTCTCATACTTCTCTCCACCATTTCACCTCTTCTCGTACCGAAAACACATTCGCTTTCCACCAAACTCAAACCTGCCGCCATCTGAAATATTAATCATGACTTATACATGATATTCCATACACCAAGAGCATTCTCAGTGTGCATTATTAAGTGTTACCTCTCTCTACTCTGTGTACAACTCGCTCGAGTTATGGCATACAGACAATATTGCTCATACACCACTCGAAGATGAAATAATATATTACTTATAAAAATAGAATGAAAAATAATAATAAATAAACAAAAGCGAATAAAAATAAAAATATACACACAAAATAATATCAATACAATTTTAACTTGTGAATTTATTTATTTATTCCAAGATAAATCTGTATAATAAAAATCAAAGTATTTTTCACAGAATTATTTTATACAACTTAAAGTTGGATGAATTTTTAACTTTTCATTTTATTTATTTGTCAGTTAATTTTTTAGTTTGTCTACAGTTAATTATAAATTACAGTGTCAATAATTATTTATTTGCCGTGAGCGCTTACATTTACCATTCATGAATAAAATAATGATTTTATACCTGTCACTATTTATTGTGAAAATTCAAAACTAATAGTTATTTAATTCCTATTAAAAACTTAATATATAGCTAAACAAATTTCATAAAAATTCAACACAACTACACACTAATCAATACAAATATATAGAATAATTCATGCACAGTATAAAAATAAATTTCAAATGTATACATGCGTATAAATACGAGACTTACGTATACATATATTAGTCTATATCTTTCAAATTCAATTGTATTATACCGGATGTGTTGTATCAAATATCGATTTATACCCATGACAACGGTGTGCAAAACCAGAGGTTAACGACCACACGTGTATCCATGTGTCTCGTCATGTCTACATGCGTACATACACCTCTAACAATATCAAATATGTCTTGTATAGTAATGAAGAAACGCAAAGGAACAATGACAAGTGAGAAGTAACACAAATTAATTTATACGAAAGAAATAAAAAAATAAATAAACGAAAAAAATAACATGACATATTCATTTGTATATTCATATATGTGCGTGTGTGCGTGTACGTTTATAAATATATTTAATATAAATAAATATCGAATACGTATGTATAATACTATATAATACTATATATACTAATAATACACATACTCATATAACATGTTTAATGTGGTATATAATACATAATGTAGCGTTGACTTCAATGCACACCGCAACGTCGCGACATCCATCTACCTCCTTGATATACCGCTCGTCTCAATAGAAACATATACGTATATACATATATCTACATATATATGTAGTTAATATATATATATATATATATATGTTTGAGCATCCTCAATGTAAGGGGTAGTTTGCTTGACAACTCGATTACACGGTACTGTCGGCTTGAGTGGCAAGTGATGATGCACAACTCCGAAATTATATATCTGTGTGTGTGTGTGTGTGTGTGTGTGTGTGTGTGTGTTTGTTGTCTGAGTGTATTGTGCGTGAAGGTATAATACATTGTCGTCTACGCATGCAGTGACGCCATATAACGAGGACCGTGTGCCACATCACACGCTTGGCTTGTTATCATCCAATGGTTATAACTACTACATAAAACAATAGAGACACCATTTTACGATGAAAATTAATAATGTTTCAAAGTGTATATATATATATATATGTATGAATTTAATAAATTTCACAGGGTAAATATATTGGTAATTGTTTTGTTGATTTTCAAAGTAAAAATGAACACATCAGATGTGATTGCAAAAAATTATAATGACTTCATTCATCAATATAATTGAAAAAGTTTTTTTTTTTTACCCATTACAGGTTATTTATTATGACGATTATTCCCATTCTTTTGATTATTCTCTCGAGTATTTTCTTTTGTTTATTAACTGTAACTTTTTTTTGTTTTCTTTATATAACAAGTTGATATGTGCTAATGTTATGTGTATACTTAACTTTTAATTGATTAATAAAAATCACGTGACAATGTAGTATCTCAATGTCATCAATGTTTATTAATTATATGAATAAATAAATATTGGAATAAGTGAAAATCCAATGTGAAAATATTATCTACAACATTTACGTTTGTAAAAAAATTGTAATGGCAATATATTAGTACTTAAGTGGGTGGAAAGAAAATTTATTACTTACATATGAGAATATACATAATATAAAGCATATACACACAACTTTTGATATCTATATAGACTATAATATATAATATAGTATGCTACTGGACCGTGTTGCGGTGAAAACGCGCAGCGTCTGTTGTACGATATAGTGACCAACGCTATTCTACAAACAACTTGTATGTTACTAGGATGTTCCCATATGGATACACACACGTCATGTATATCATTGTGCTTATGGTTATGTAAGTTCATAGTCACCAACTTGAAATTTATATCTATATATTCACTATATACATATTTTATATATATTTACATACATATATACTAACGGTGAATTTTATTGTTGAATATTAAAAATAAAAAATATATCACACGCAATATCATCTATTTCCTCTCACCTTCTCTCGTTTTTTTTCTATAATACATTTACATTTATGAAAAAAATATATATATACATGGATAAATATTTACTGTACATCTATATGATCACAAAATTTATAATATAAATTACAAATATATATATTTTATTGGTTATATAGCAAATGAAGTTGTTGTTTTTTATAACTATCAAATGATTTACATTCATTTTCATTGTCTCTCCATGAAATACTTTACGACTGTGCGACTACTGTACTGAAATCTTTTCTAAAGCTCCATTAGTGAAAGCTCACTGATCTTCTTGGTTTTCTTGGGTGCTTTCTTGCAAGTTAAAGATGGCAATAGGGAAAAAATGAGGATAAGAGTAAGTGAGAGATATAGAGATGAAGAGACAAGTTCGCCGTGGGCAGTGGGAGGATAAGAGTGACGGAGGGTGGAAGGAGAGAAGAGCACGGCTGAGGACGAGGAGTGAAAGGAAAGGAGGAGGAGGGGGGAGGGGGTAAAGATAGTTAGAGAGAAAGAGAGAAAGTGATACAGAGTGAGCAAGACAGATATCTTTTCTCCGACCCTTCGTAAAACTCAAGTTGTGGCTTTTAGTCGTTACCTCATGGGGGTAACGTTAGGGTGGATCAGAGCTTTTGCTACTTGTGGCGGTCACGACATCACATATAAGAGCGCACGCTTTTGTACGCTGCGTGAGATTGAAGAAGAGACAGAGAGAGAAAGAGGAAAAAAAGAAAAGGAGTGAGTGAGAGATGAGAGATGGATAACAAAAAAGATGAGCGTGTCCACTGTGAAATTTGTCTTGGGATTTGTACGAATTTTTATCTTTAACCATCCATAAAATACTAAAAAAAAAAAAAAAAAATAAGAAAGAAGAAGAAAAAAAATAATGATAAATCAGCAATATCGTATTTATTATTATTGCACTTTATTATTTCTTTATAGCCGATGAATAAGAAAATAATACAAGTTTCCAAGTTGTTGTTGTTGTTGTTGTTGTGTGTTTTAGACTTTTATTATGCATTCAATCATATTTATTGTTATTATATTTTTATTCTGTGAATAAATGTATGAATTTTTTTTTGTTTTTTTTTTTTTCATTATATGAATATGGACATTCGATATAATTATTGAAATGATGTAGAATTAAATTGGGAAATATTTCTGATATGAAAATCAACGTTTTCGAAAACAAAAGGCAGTTGAGCGTTATATGAACTCTCTCGAAAGTTAATGAGCTGATTATATAACTAGTTTACTTCATCTACATATATATACTCTGATTGTGTATGTATTCATGCGTATCTATACACGTTTCATGTCATGTATTTTATCGATTGAGTGCGTGGCCAGAGATTGTGGTTACACTCTAATTCCTTTGTCATGTAACATTTGCGTTTTATCATTATCGAGATTGCGTTAATAAATAAACATAATTAATTATGAATTAAATATTCATATTAATATTGAAAAATTCTGTATTTATTTGATTGAATGAATTTGTATAATGTTTCGTTAAATTGAATAATTAGCAAGAAATTAGAGAAGACAAAAAATAAAATCACAATTTTAAAAATTGATGACAATTATTATTTTGTAGAATAATGAGCTTTCAGTTGCTACATAAAATTAAATAAATATATACATATGTACATGTCAATTCTATAAATATATATAGATACATCGATCGATTGTGGTTATGTGACATTGTATATCGAGGTGAATTTGTTAAAAGGCTTGTTGAGCAAATAGACGGAAAAGATGGAAAATAGGTATACGAGAATGAAGATAAAGTGGAAGTGCACAGGGGTATTTTTTTTTCTTTCAACTTTTTTTCTCCTGTTGCGGGGGAGTTGGTAATCTGTGACCAGTGAATTGGAATGAATGTAGACAGACGTGAGAAAAGCATAAGGGGATGATGGAACAGAGAAAAAAAAATCGAAATAAAAGAGTAAAAAGAAAAAAAAAGATATGACTATAATGAAAAAAAAAAAAATAATAATAATTGATAAAGAATTTGAAGGAATTTACTAGAAATATTAAAATATTATATACATTTGTAATCTATTAGATGAAAATTTTTTTTAAAATAAAATTCCATAGTTAAGATGCGATTTATCGGGCGCATAATAAAACCTTGATTTTTTTTTCTTTCAATATATTGTATACATATGTTGTTTAATCTATTTCGAGCTCGTACATGTCAGCCATCTGATACTAAACTTGAATTTTCTTTTGCAGTATATATAGTAAAGAGAAAAAAGTTTTATACATTTCGAAAGCAGTCAAAACTCGTTAGTAAAGTTTGTAAGATCGAGTGCTATGTGAAACGCAATGAACCATGAACGACAAAAAATAAATAAATAAATAAATAAATAAATATGAGGTAAATAAATAAATAAATGAAATAAATGAGAAAAATAAGAGGGGTGTGAAAGCAATACGTGAAAATAAGTGTGGCAGAAGGTGAAGTTCACTCAAGCAAATACGATCATTGAAGTATTTGATGGAAGATGATGGACGAGTCTCAATGCGCCAGAGGAATAAAGCATTGTATATATACACATATATATTATAGATTGTGTCATTGGCATCAGTTGCTATGAAACGAGGAGAGGAATGAAATATTTCAAATAAATATCCCCCTGATAGCACTTGGGTCATCCGAACAATTGAGTGGTCGAGTTGACTGATTTGATGTAGGACGTAAATATACAAACGATAAGACGAAGAATGTCAAGACAATTGCACCATCATATTAAATTATATATAAATATAATGTTATGAATAAATTTGTATTGTCGAAGTTCGTGAAGGAAAAAAGAAAAAAATGAATAAATAAGTCGATATAACTATTGATCTGTAAATTTGAATGGATTCCGTTCCACCTCGTGTCACACAACATTGGCAAAAAAAAAAAATTTCCTCTATCTCGTGGCATTTTTTTATATCAACTATTATATATATTTTATATTGGCAATAAAATAGGGGATAAGAAAAATTCGAAGAAATATAAAAAGTCGTGTCTCAGTTGTCTGCAATAATTGTAAAAAAATACCTAGTGATTTGTGAAGGTGTGAATATTTATTATTTATTTTCATTTTTGCAGCTCTTAACGAGACAGTTAATTGACTTACCGTTGTACTGGTGGGCTAGAAGTGATGCAAAGAGATGGCCAGGACTACGTGAGCCTCTTGAGCCACTAATTGAAGTTGTACCAACTCCAGGACGTGCATTGGCCTCTTCATCACTACTTGATTGACCGCCAGCAACATAACCGCGCCGTTCTCGCCATTCTAGGGACCGTTGACGGCGCAGTCCACGGCCCCCGTTCATGACACCACGGCTCAACGTACCCTCACTATCCATCATTGCATCATCTGAAATTAGATCATATTTATTAATAGTATAAACAAAAAAATACGATTATATTTATGACAAATAATTGAGCAATTTTACAATTCACAAACGCATATTATCTTAATGAAATCATTAATTTCTCAAGATGATTACGTCAATAGGCCATCTATGATCGATCGATACAATCTTAAGTATATATTATTATTATTATTACTATTACTACTATTACTACTATTACTATTACTACTACTACTACTACTACTACTACTATCACTACAAAAGCGATGATCCCGGAGACTCTTGAAATCCAAATACCATTCCGAATTCCCACGGTGACATGTTAAACTCGAGTTGTCTTCGAAGGATGTTCTATGAGACAGTGATAGAGAGAAAATCAGAAAGACAAAGAGCGACAGGGTGAGAATGCGTGAGAGAGAGAAGAAGAAAGCGAAAGCAAGAATCAGTACCAATAAGACTATTGACACCCTCTTCTCTCTACTCAATGGATGTTTAGATGTTGAAAAGTAGGTAGGAATGAGCAAGAGAACGAGCTTCAACTTTCTACTATCACTGAGACAATAACTGCTATTGGTTATGTTGAAACCGCGCGACAGTTACTTAGAGATCCAATTCGACAGACAATAACATTTGGGAAAATACATTGACAGCATCAATCACGACAATTTATTCTTTATTATTCGTGAATTTATCTAATTGATTGAAATTATAAAGATTACAGTGACGAAAAACACATTCACTTATTTTTTTACATTGAGAAATTTATCAATTCAGGTATATATTTTCTTTTTTTTTAAAGTCTTTTTTCCAATTATCTACATTCTTAATTGCTTGATCAATATTTATTTTGAATACACTTTGTGCACTATTCTCAAAGGATTTTTCCGATATTCAACAGCGAATGGAGAAATGGAAAGGAAAAATAATAACAAAAGAAAAAAAAAATAGGCATTAAAATATTCCGAGAGATGAAGATACAACGGTAAAAAAGTGAGGAGGCTGAAATGAAAAGAAAAAAAAAAAATAATAATAATTTACGCCAATGGCACAATAGCACTCAGGATATTCGTGATTCAACAATCGTAAAAAGAAGTATCAGGACTTCTTCACTGTGTGCCAGTATATACATCTGTGTGTTCGAGCTATACGGCAGCTAAATTCAATTAAAGAAAGCAAATAATAATGGTTTACTGTCTCGTGGTCGCGCGGCAAGTTTTAG
This sequence comes from Dinocampus coccinellae, assembly GCA_963920625.1. Classification (NCBI taxonomy): domain Eukaryota; kingdom Metazoa; phylum Arthropoda; class Insecta; order Hymenoptera; family Braconidae; genus Dinocampus; species Dinocampus coccinellae. Next base: position 18,868,714 of record OY987184.1, read on the forward strand.
CAATGGGAAATTGGTCGGAGGAAATTATTTATTTTCATCTTTTTTTTTTATTCATCGTAACCGCCTCTACCCCCTTCCTCCCAAGTTATATTACATGAAAAATTTAATCGAATAAAAAGCTCATGATATATATAAGAGCAATAATAAGTATTAGCGCAAATTCAATATCCGTTTTTTACCATATCAATTATATATCTGTACATTCTCATTTTCCTATTTTACGTCAACTAATAATATTTTGAATTCGTTAAATCTTCAACCAGGAGGAAAATTATATGAAAAAAAAAGAAGAAAAAAAAGAAAAAAATAACGGAGAAAGAATAAATATATTAAATTAAAGGAAGTGGAAAAAAAATTTTTAGATAAAAAATTAAAATGTTATGGGAAGAAAAATAACTTTTGTTTGAACGAAAAAAAAATTATTAATATTTTTTTTTAATAATAATTTAATTTAATTTTAATTTCATTTCATTTTTATTTTAATATTAAATCACACGAGTTTTCAAAATTTTATTCGATTGAAATCCGTATATTTTACTACATCACTAGATCACGGAAATATATAAAAAAACAAAGAATGAAATTGAGTAAAATGAAAAATCTTGAGTGATCCTCATACACACTCGTATAAAGCAAAATTTTGTTGAAGCTTCGTGAATTCGTGACTGACTCGTCAATAAGGCCCTCGAGTCTGTACGTTGTCGAATAAAAAAAGGAAAAAAAAAGAGAAGAAAAAAGAAAAATAATAATAATAAAGACGAGAGCGACTAGAAAAGACGTGTATCTTAAGCCCCGTCGCATCACACGAAAAGCACTCCCTTATGTAACGTGTACTTCTTTGCCCACCTATACGGATACCTCTTACAGCCACTTTTCTCACTAGCTTCAATGGGAGCTAACGGGTCTCATATCCTCTGTACACGAGTGGATGTTTTCAACAGTGTTTTGTTTTGTCACTCCTTCGCACCCTTTTTCATTCACATCCCCTATAAGTATTTATATATCTATATGATACTAGTGAGAAGTTAAAGAGTTGAAGTACAAAGTAAAGAATATTTTACACTGATTATTTTTTTTTTTCTTTTTTTTTTGCAAAATCTGAATTTAATCGTGATAAAAAAACTAATAGTTTACATAATATTTGATCATTTAATTTTTTTTTTTAATTTGAGATTGGTTATGATGGAAAAATAAATGTATTGTGAATTATTCTATACTCATATTTTCATTCGTTCATCCTATGTATTATGAAGACATTTACAAAATGTATATAAATATAAATTGGTAAAAGAAAATAGTTCACAAAGAAACCCCATACGTTCTACAGTTTTCTTTGTTGGTGGTTATAAAAATTGAATAAGAGCTCATATATACTTTTTATACACGTATCGTTGGTTGTTGTACGCTATTATATCACCATGTAAGCTTACGTTAATACAATATCGTGTAGAACAATAAAAAATAATTCTCAAAAGGAATTACATATATATATATATACATATACAGACAGAAATAAATACAACAAAGACTTGTCGCCCATTAATATATATCTCATGTAATTTTCAATTTTTATCATAATATCAAATAAATAAAATTTTTCAGATTAATAATATCTCTAGAATTATTTTCTTGTCAATGGAAAAGGAAAAAAAAAAATAATAATGATAAATAATAAATTTTATCCCATTTATTTTCTTATGTTGCGAAATCACATTTAAATTTCTAATAAATACCAGGAAAAAATCATGAATTTATGTACGAATATGAATACAAAGTTGATAATATTAAGAAAAAAAAAAAAAAAAAAAATTTATGTGAAAGTAAAATAAAAATTAATTCACAAATAAATGACGACTATAAATTTGAAATTAAGGACTTCTTTTTTTTCCCACTCGTAAATGTCAAAGCCCATTATGGCGTGTAGTTTAAATGTGCCCACGAACTTGGTATTTTCAGTAGTAAAATGTTCACATTAGTATGGTATTTTGAAGCTGCGTATTCGATCATAAATCTTTTTATGATATTCTTGTTGGACAAAATTTCTTTGTGTATTGTGTTGAAGTAACAACCTGTCTGTTTTCCGGTTGTAAAGATTAAAAAAATATATATAAATATATATATACGAAATTATTGAAGATAAAAGAGAAAATTTTTATTTTCATCACTCATATATTTATATGTATTTTTTTTCCTCTACAAATTTTGATGAAAAAACTAAATATAATTGCTTTTGAGGTAACAAAAAAAGACATGGACCATCCAACCGCAAATTTGGCTGCATTCCCAGTGTGACAAAGAAGCCGAAGGGTATATATATATAATATATAAAATGAAGAATTAAATAAAATAAATAAATACAAAAAAAAAATGGCTTGAAAATGCGAAGGGAAGAATTGTCATCAATAAAACAAATGAGTAAGACAAAGGGTGTTTAAGGAAAAACGAATGAGAACACAAGAAAATAAAACAAGAATGAATTGACGTTATTATCAAGGTCGGTCACACGTGTATATTATTGCCAAGAAATTGCTTCCTCCAAGTCAAGGGTTCGAGGAAACGCGTGGAAAAGTTTTCTAATATAGATTCAGTTTCTTCTACTCCTTCGTCTCCTTCCTCGTTTTCGTTGTTGTTATTGTTGTTGTTATTGTTGTTGTTGTTGTTGTTGTTGTTGTTGTCGTTCTCGTCGTTTCTTTTATTTTATTTATTAATTTTTTTCTTTTCCGTGACTGATACTCTGCGAAGCAGAGGGTGCACTTTCACTCATGCTGTATAGGATTTCTATTTTTTTTTTTTATTCTGTTCCCCTCCAAATAAATGCATTATATGCTCGAAAAAGGAAGAAATGGCAAATGTGATAGGCCTCCACTACAATTATTGGAAATTATACACATGAAAGAAATATTTCATCGACTTCTATTGCGTCTGCCTGCACATTTTCTTCTTCTACTTGAAATCTATTTATATATGTATATAAATTCGTACTTTTCATTTTTCTTCAACCTTATGTTTTCTAAATTTGTATACATACATATATATATATATGAGTATTAGCGTGAAGGAGCTTTTAAAATCCTTGACAATTGGCAGCCATCTCTTATTTTTAGAAGCATTTGCATATAATACCAGTCACCAGTTTTATCGACGTTGAAATAATATTCGCTCAGATGAGTGTGCGACGTTGAAAGTTCTCTTATTTTTTTCACATTTTTTTCCTTAAATTTTTCTTTTCAAAAAGATTTTATGCAGCAATCATCGTCAAATGTCTTCATACGTGAACGCGAGTGTGTATATGTGTGAGGGCATAAAATGTCAAGTTCGTACTTGCGTTCGGTATACTAAGAATATTTCGTTTCAAAAAGTATTCTATTGCGCGTAGTGTCGTTATCGTGGTAAAAAGGACATCTGAATGCATGAAACATAGAAGAGCATTATGCCATTATGGTGTGAGGATAGGACTCGTGAATATTCATTGGGCCACGAGCCAAGAAAGGATTTTGAATTGTCACGTTTGCATTTTCATCAATTGACGGATCAATGCCTGAAATTTATATCACTATCATTACATTTTACAATTTTTTTTTTTCTCTATTATTATTCTCTATTTTTCTTCTCTTAAACATTTTTTTTTTTTTTTTCTCAAATTATTCAATAAATTATGATAAAAACGTATTACACAATGTAATCTCCAATTCAATTTATTTTTCATATGACTGTTACATACAATCTACAATTATAGATTATCAAATAATCGAACTATAATAATTTATTGTAAAATAAACTCTGCAATATTTTATTGTTGAGAAAAAAAAAAATATATATATATATGTATATCTATAAATGACAAATTTATTAAACCTCATTCGAATATATTACACATAGCAGAATAAACGTATCTAAAAGATATTTCACATGATAAAAATAAACAAATATACAAATAAAATTATTGTAATATTATGATATATAATATGACAATGTCATTGTGAGAGAAAATCAACTACCCCCTTCCCCTTTTCACTCTTACTCCATTCTGAAACTCATTTCTTCCCTCCCCATTGATCCGCTCAATCTATCTCTTTTCGTTTGGCTACACATCATGATTGAACGCAGTTCAGCCGATTACCCATAACTATATAACCTCGACAAAGGCACATTGGGCAAGAGTAGCCTGTTTCACTATATAAACCAGTTGCTATATACTCTATTCGCTCTATCTTCCTTTATCGCGGTGAGCATGAAGTTCATCACACGATAATTTATATGGTAATCTCTGGGACGTAATAAGTCCACCCGCTTTGGGCGAACTGTGTTTGCCACTACACACGATCTACTGATCCACGGACTCACATTCTCTATGTATGTGGGTGTCTCTCTGGACACAACGTGGTTGTACCTGAAGCTTATGAATGTCGGTGTTGAATTTGAATAAGCAAGTGAGACACAATGAAAATGAGGGAGGTAGGGAAGAGAATTGGGTGTGATAAAGGAAATGGGTATGGGAGAGGAATGTGGCCGCGATGGAGCGGTAACGCATCATTGCTAAATGCATAAATCGATTTTACTCAGCTTGAAGTGAAGAATGACTGTAGGCTCCATGTATATGTATATTGAACTTAGTTGAGTGTCGCTGGCTTTATGTTCGTTGTCCAATTTTCAATGTGGAAATAAATGCCGATAGAAATTCAATTAACCACGTGTCTCGCGTTGTTTCGCATGTTACATTAATGGATCAATAGTTTTCTATTGTTATTGTTTTGTTGCAATGTAATGTGATTGTTAATGTGTATGTGTATGTGTGTGTGTGTGTGTGTGTGTCAACTCATGCAAGATGTGAAATAGTTTTGTGTTGATATTGGCTTTTCAATTTTTTTGTTTGTAAATTTAGATTGAGTTCTCTATCTGATGTGAGTATGCAACAGTTACAATGAGTTTTACATGAAATATATTAATACTTGACATGAAAAACGTAATATTTATTTCATTTATTTTCATTTATTTCGTTTATGAAGTGACAATTAGTGAAATATATTCATTGTATTTTAATTTTTCTTATGAATGCAGAAATATATTTTATGCGAGTCATTATTCGATTCTAATGTAGAATTTATTCAATTGTACATTGGCGTGATGTAATTCGTGTTCTACATTAAATGATCGAATCACTTTTCATCTATATATTTTTTACTTTTTTTTTTTCTACTACGGAATTTTTCTGTTTTTTTTTTTTTTTCTCTCAGTTATTCTTTCATTGAGCTCGTTAGTGTGGAATACCCATTTCAAATAGGTCAACTATTGAATTTCATCCTATTAAATTTTTGGTTTCAAATCACGACGATATAAATGGAGAAAGTTGAATTGTTTTTATATAGTTGTGAATTCCAATTTAACAATATCATATTCAGATCGATTAAAATTCAAATTAAAAATATACTTTTTTATTTCATCCAATTTTTTCTTCTTCTTCCTTTCGTTGTTCATTATACAGTGAAATTTCTCATTCAGAAAAAAGAATGAAAGGGTCCACGAGTAATGTACCGATGACATGAGAATATTATCATTCTCTATCTAGATATTCTTTCATTCAAAATTTTTCTTTTCTTTTTTTCTATATATTGATAGTACACACACTCACTTTTTACATGTGATCTAATTGAAGAGAGAATGAATAAAATTGTCGATTGTACGGATGAGAAAAAAAAAAAATAAATAAATAAATTGAAAAAACATCGATAGTACATCATTGAATAGCAATTTACAAATTTTTTTTGTTCCACCGCTACTCCACGTATGTATGGAGTATATATATATACATAATCATTTCCATAGCGTTTATTGGCCCCACGAGAAGTTATACAACGCGTCACGCTCATGAGGACTTTTAATTTTATGACACTAACTGTTGATACTGGCTATTGAATTTTTTTCTTTCACTTTATTTCATTACATTTTTTATTTATTTATTTTTTTTTAATGCGCTTTATACAAATCCATTTTTGTCACGTCCCACGTCCACAGAGTATAGAATAAGAAGGAGTAGCAGAAACAGAAGAAAAATAGCAATAAAGTCGAGCTTCTCACCACCTTTGTCGTCAGTTATTTTCCCGAGACTACTTCTTTCATTTATTTTTTGTATCTTTTTATCCAAACCACTTATCTCAACACTCAAATTGGGAATCAAAAAAAAAAAATGGTCAACGTCGTACATTCAATATTTGCCACGCACATACGATTCTTATTCAATCATAATATTTATTCAATTCATTAATTACAATCAAATTCAACGATATTACATTTTTTCTATATCTCAAATTCATGAATCAATCTACTATGAAAGTTTGCTATTAATTTCAACTCATTTTAATATAATTAAATGAAAATACTTATTTATCATAGTGTACATCAGTTGACAATAGAAATTGTGTCAAGAAATGATTGCAATAATGGTCAATGTAAACCACAAGTGAATATATATTTATTTACATATATATGTATGAGTACAATTCTCTTGGTTCCATCATAGATATTTACCCATCCGACAACCTTTACGGCTGTTAGACTAATTACCTAGACGAGTGAACATAAATTAATGAGATATAACCATCCGGAAGTTGGTAGTCTGTTGACGTTCAACCGCCTGTGCGGTTGCTCAGCAACTTCAGACGACGATCAACAGATAAATATATATGTATATATATTTTAGTGGATGAAAAAGACACGGAGAGTGGGATGAAATAGATGCGTCAACGTTTGTTGGAGGTATATAGTGGTAGCAGAGTGGCTGTATACAGACGAGAGCGTTCGCTCACCGCATTCACGTAAACCATACGCGATATAGTTCAGTCTTCATTTGGCAAATGGCCGGTAAATTCAGCAGACGCGTCACCGCGGAATACCATAGTGGGGGAGAAATGGGTGAGTTTAGGATGAGGTCCATGAGAAAGTGCGAGCGAGGATGAGGATGGGAACGAGAAGGGAGGTAAAAGACAGTTTTAGAGCCGTCCTAAACTTTCTAACCCTACATATATCGTATATGTCCTAGATATATATATGCAGTTTGTCCCCATTGGGACGTTCAATTCCAACGTTTATACGACTGAATTTAACTGGGATGTAAACCACGCGCGCAATTCTTGGGATGTCTTCCTTGAAGGTTCCAATAGTTCAAATGTATGTATAAGTATATGTATTTATTTGTCTGTGACTCAATAAAGGATTAAATCAAACGGAATATTAAATAATTTTACTCTATTCGACTTTATGAAGGAACAAATAACTTTGTCTGTAAATATATATATATTTTTTATTATTTTTGTTTTTACTATACTGCTTTTTATTTTTTTGTCAAAAGTAAGATTACATTTTGAAAATTTACTGGTTAATATTATTTGAATTTTCTTAATTTTTCTGAAATATTTACTAATAAACTGAATTAATAAACACATTAAGTGTTTTATTGAATAAAACATATTACATATAAATTTTTTTGTATATTTATTATATCCAAAATATTATGTATTTTTTATAAAGAATCAAACAGTGAGTTACGTAGTCTTGAGTAAAATTCTTTGTGCTATGTGTCATGTATAAATGAAGTTGAAAAGAGATGAAAATTTACTTACGCAGCGTAAAAACTTCACAGGAAACTAAAATACAATACGACCAGACGAACCTCAACTTGGGTTTTATGCGTTGGGTGTTATGGAATAGTGAGTCTCTTTGCCACAGACAAATTATAATTCTCTGTGTCTATATACATATGCATATATATATATATATATAACCACTTTCGTCTCCATTGTTAAGAACGGTCAACGTCACGAGCATTTTCATTAGAAATGAAAACTGAACTCTAAAAAGATCACGTAACCATAATGACGAGAGCTCGCGCGCTTTTTCAACAGTTCACAAGGGGATTTGTGATCACGAGAAACTTTCGTCACCACAAAATACGAAGAGTTTTACTCAACTGCTGTGGCTAACGAGGAGAAGAAAATATATATATAAAGAGGACACATCTTCAACCATCATCACTTTGCTATCATAAATAAAACGTGTACCAAAATTACAGAATGTCGTTCTTTTTTCTTTTCTATTATTATTAAAAAAAAAAAAAAAAAAAAAAAAAAAAGAACTAATTTTATAAAATTTTGCACAGTTGTCATATATTTTATTATAAATCTATTATGAAAGGTTTTTTTTTTTCTGTTAAAAAAATATATAATTCACTAGAAATAATGATATTTTATATTTACTCACGGTGATGCGTCAGTGTAGTGGTCAACCGCTCGAGATTCGTGTGTTTGGCAGTGCTGAAAGCATTAAATAAATTAAATAAACCATTTTAACGATGATAATGTAACAGGATTACACGAAAATACATCAAAATTTTACTCTATCTCATTTTTTTCTTTGTTTTTTTTTTTTTTCTTCTCATCCCATATTCATACACAATCATTTCATTCTCCCATTTTTTTAAAAATCTACCATCAAATATTAACTAAAAACACGTGATGGGAATAGAGGGGTGGCAGCGAATGATAAAATAATACATATAATACACGCGTATATGTTTGATACCGGAAGTGCTTAGGAAACGTGTGCGAACTCCGCCATACCGTTATCCAAGCTCACGGTTGCGGTTTCCACAACCCTCGTAGGGTCATTAGTAAACCATTCATTATGCAACTGTGAAGCTATATTGCGTCAATATAGAGGCGGTTGTAGGAAGACAGAGGAGGAGAAGGGCCGGGAGGGGGGGGGGGGAGTGTGTATGAGAAGCACCGTGGCGCGAGGCTGGTCAGGTATATATACATATTGTTGTATGTATAGAATTGGTGAAATTGGTGGGAATGAGATGGTAAATGAAGGTATAGCAAAATGAGAAGGAGGATGAACAGTGTGTGCGTGTGTGCGCGTGTGAGTGTGTGTATGTAGGATGGAAACAGAGAGAGAGAGAAAGGGCAGAGAGGATGTGGGAAACTTGGCAGATTGTTGGTCCAATCGATTACGATGCGCTCCTGTTTACTGGTTGGATAATCAACGGTTGCTGTCACCACTACTGATACTCTCCAATATATCATCATGATCTGTCTCTAGATATTATATATATGTAATGTGTATATGTAATGCTTCGGCTTCTTGACGTTTGGGACATAGCTAGGAAGTAGCGGCGATACCAGTCGACAATTATCAAATTTCAGAGTTGTATACGTATAGATAACGTTAACGCGATTTCGATTATTCGCATTGAGTTACACTGATGATGACTCTCAAGTATTCGAAATATATCGTACACTAATATATTATCGGTATAAAAAAATTATATCTTGTTTATCAAACTAAAATTATGTATAATCAAAATAAATAAAGATAAAAAATGAAAAATAAAAAATAAAAGAAAGAAAAAAAAATGATATTTATCGATTGAATATTGAATAATTATTCGAATATAATTTTATAAATTTCACGAACACGCAACATTGTACATATGTCAATGTAATGAGTCGGAAACGATCTAGGTACGTCAAGCCGGATATAAAACCGGAAATTGGGCGTAGCCGCGTGAGAATCCTCGACACGTTGACAAGAAGGGTCGTATGATATTGCTGTAGAGTAACGATAGGGTATGAGTGAGACGAGTGAAAAGATGATAGTAGGGGAAAATGAAATAGCGAGAGAATTACAGTGTTAAATATATATATACATATAGGTAGTAAAGAGAGAAACGGAAGGATAGTAGATATATGACCGTGGGCAAAGGGTCGCAACTGTTCCCTTTGATCTAAGTTTCCTTGAATGCAGAAATAAGAGAATAGAGTCTGTAGAGGGTAAAAGGGAGATAGAGACAGAGACAAAAAGAGGAGAAGAAAGAGAAAGATAGTGCGGATAGAACACCATGCTGCGCCTCATCGTCCGGGAAGTTGGTGTAATTTGCTTAGTTGGATTAGATTGTGAATTTTGCACCAGTCGCCTCGTTTGAAGCGCCACCATCAGCCCATTGGTCGACATCGAGCATGTCTCCCCCCCTACCTCTGTCTCTCTCTCTCGCAACATTATATATGTATGAATATATTTCGTTTATTCGCTCACGACGACTTCGCGGCGCCACAGATCTTCATATATACTGTCTTTTACCAAGCCGCCTTCGCCCTCTGGCGATGATAATTACTGTTTTATCCATTATACGAGGGTGAAGAGAGTGAAAGAGACAATGTCGATGAGAAGGAGAAAGATAAAGAGGGAGAAAATGATAAAGTTGGGGATGTTGAAAAAGGGTGCGTTTGTTAATTTGTCGTTCAACGATCTGCCTTTTGATCCATACACTTTGTGACCGTGAAAAATAAAATTTAAAAAAAAAAAAAAAAAAAAAAAAACGAATTGTTTGAAATATTTTCCATGTTGTTGCTCGAATTAATTCCATATGCTGAAGGAATAATATAGTTTTATTCAATGGATTCATTCCGTTGATAGAATTCAATATATTATTCAGATATTTATTAAAATAATTTTTTTCTTTCTAAAACTGTATTATACTCCTCTCGAAAAATCACATTGCTGATTATTTTTGTTTTAATTTACTTTGTTGTCTCATATTTCGTATATATATTTATATATTGACTTAACGATAACAAATTGCGAGTCGATAAAATTCGAATATAATCTCTATAACAAATTGATGTGGAAATAATAATTGTGTGTATATACACAACAAAAATAGTAAAGATGAAAAATGAGAAGGAAAAATATGAGAGGAAAGAGAAAAAAAATAAAATAAAGGAGAGGATACAAATAAAAAAAAAAAATTATCGTGAAGCCGTAGATAAAAACCCATCTCTCTGTTTCACTGAAGATATAACAATAATGGTTTATCATCGTCATTATAACGAATCCAAGAGGAAAGGCTCGAGGCACGAATGAAGGATCAATGTTTTATCGATATTGTCACAGTCGCATGCCTATTATATATATATACATATATTTCGTAGTCATAACTAACTAGGGCCGTGCCGCTTGGCGTTTTTCAAAGGATTTATAGATTATGTTATTGTTTATCAAGATACTTAAGCGTATTTCGTTTCAATTGCAATTATTTTTATTTCGTATTTTTCATCTTTCATTCATTCATTTATTTATTTATTATTCATTTTTTTTTTCTTCATTTTTTTTTGACGTCTATTTATTATCTTATTTATTCCTACTTGATTTCATAAGTGCAAATAGCAACTGAGAATACGTGTCTCTCAATATCGTCAGAGAGAACAAAGAAGAACACGGAGAAAAATAATACCAAAATAAACAAATAAATAAATATGTAATAGAGAATGTTCTTATTATTCAGTTGTGTAAAATAAAAATACCCACACTTTTTCGTCCTTTAAAAAAAAAAAAAAAAAATGTAATAAAAAAAAAAGAGAAATAATAAAAAATAAAATGACGTGAAAAAAAAAATTGAAGGGGATTTTGCTCGAGATAAAAGACAGTGGTGCGGAGGAGTCGTGTATGCATGAAAACGCGGACAGAATTTTCCACTGTGACTACGACATAGAAATAAAAGTAAGGTAGATAGAGAAAAAAAAAAAAAACAAAAAATAAAAAAAAAAGGGAGAAGTGAATGAGAAAGAGTATGCGAAAGGTTACACCGCACTGACGTCAAGAAACTTTTGTTTAAAATTGGAATTCCTTTGCGGCTCGTTGGAACTAGGAATGCAGATGGTGCTTGTGTGAATGACGACACAGACTATCGTAGGTTTTGCGTGACCAGAACGTACTCCAGCCTCCATGGAGATAACAGAGATATAAATTTTAAAAGGATGAAAAGAGTATATGATGAAAAAAAAAAAAAAAAAAGAATAAGTTACATAAGGAGATGAAAAAATGTAAAAAGTATATACAACAATAGAAAAAAAAAAAGAAAAAGTGTTCATTAGTCTATTCACGTGAAATTTGCAAAATAATTATTGTAGATGTAATGTTAAATAAAATAATAAAATTCAATGTAGAATAAAAATAAATAGTGAATATTTTCAATGGATAGTAGTGAAGTATCATCAGTCCAAATTAACATTCTTAACGGAGACACGCTTAGCTGCTTGATTAATTAATCTTGCAGGTGCCTCACGTCTTTGCAGTCTTGGCAATGCCATGTGCGCGCACCGTTAGCTAAATGCATTAACCCGCAATTATCGAAATTACCCAGTTGGCAAGTCTAGTCTCTGAGCAATCTCTATCTTACTTGCGTTACCTTTTCACCATCTCTCTTGTGTCCTGCACTACTTCACTTACCCCTTCACTTATTTTCCCGCTCCAATTCCTATCCTTTTCATTCTCATCCTGTCACTCGATTTTATCCTTCAAGCTTAACTATATATTTATATCCCTTCAGTGAATACATCGACAGGAGATCTCACAACAATTTCAGATTAATTATTTTATTTTTTGTTTTTCACATGTATACAAATACTTTCAATTTCCTCATTCCTTATCTTCATTGAATTAAATATTGACGTTCTTAAAAATTAATTATATCCAATTTTCTCAACAAATATTCACTGATCATTGAAATAATGTGTAATAATTGACAATACCAATAGAATATTATTCTCACATTGATTTCTCTACAACAATTATATATATAAAAAATAAAGTATACAAAATCTATTTTCAATCTAATAAACTAAAATAGTATAAACCAGAATTGAAATATATATAGTAAGAATTAAATGAGATTTTCGTGAATTGGCTTTTCGACTTCCAGTTCATTTAAACTGTTAGTATGGACTTGAAAATAGACGAATACACGCATGCTGTCTACATTCACTCTCTCATTCTAATCTCAAGTAACACCATCAGCGGGGATGTTGCTGTTAGCGCTATTAGAATATAAGGTTAGCGCGTATATAAGCGTGAGGGCGATACACTCTAGGATAACTGGATTAAAACGCCCCACAGCGTCCCGACTAATGACTTCAGTGACACGTCATTTCCACCCTCGCTGGATATTTCACACCATAATATAAATACATATATATATATATATATATACATAAATTGTGTATAGACATATCAATATACCTGTATATCCGTTTTATTCATTTAACAGTGTTGTCTTTTGACTCACTCCACTATATATAATATCACTAATAGTTTCAGGTTTGAACACGTATGGAATTCAAACATTTAATACTATTTCACTGTGCATTATTCATATACATAATGACTAAAAGAAAATTTAAATAAATATGAATAATTATTATGTCAGTGTATGTATTAAAATAAAACGATAATTTCATACAAAATAATTCTTGTTACATTTATATCTTTATGTAGTTGCTACATATATATTATAATTATATAAAATTTAACTACTCACTCATGAGTTGACATTTCAAGTAATCAGTAATATATATGTATAAGATGAGTGAATCACTGTACAGTTCAAACGTATATATACCCTCAAATTATAAAGCGAACGTCGTTCATTCATTGATCGTAAATCCAAATGTAACCATAACACAATCATTAAAGTCTATATAAAATGAGACTGAATTAGTTCAATATGTTCTATATACAAATTGTAAAACTAAATATTACAGTCTATTCTACCTAATCGCTATGGTAATAACAATACAATATATATATATAACAATGTACAACAATTTAATGTTATTAGTAAATAATACTACCCAATTCAATATGAATAATCAAGCAACAGTTTAGAAAACGATAATAATCAAATCTATGAAGGTTCTGCCCATACAGTTACGAAAATTTCTCCCCTTTTAGTTATGCATATATAAATAAATGTACATAGATAGAAGTGTCATATACAATGTAAGTGTTGAAGTGAGTGAGTAACAGAGACAGAATTGGAGAATAGTGAGGGGGATAGATAGTATGAAAGTCCGCATCACAACTCATCCTAATTACATCTACCCTCGTTTCCGAATTCGGTAGCATTCTCTTCAAGAGTAACACTACGAGCACTTAATTACTATTGCCACTGGACTTACAGTGTGCGGCATGGTGTATACTATGCAATTGTGAGAGTCAGAGAAAGATAAAAAAAAAAAAAAAAGAGGGAAAGAGGAAAGAGAAATGAAGGGAGAAAGAGACACTGAGCTGTATATTTCCGTCCTCGCCATCCGCCACTGTGCGCTAGAACTTCACCCTCATACGTTGATTTATCACTGAGCTTCGCGAGCACAAACGCGAAGAGAATTTATTTGGCCGGGTCCGAGTACAGTCACGGGAACAATTGAGACTAAAGGATGAAAAATAAGAAGAAAAAAAATAAATAAATAAAATGAAATGAAAGCGAAAGTAAGGGAGAGAGAGAGAAAAAGCAGGACTGAGAGAAAGAAAGATTTTTCTTTTTTATCTTTTATTTTTATTTTTATTTATTTTTTTTTTTTTTTGCTTCTTCACACAGCGAGCACACATATTCTCATAGCTGAATGAGGATGTGAGAGTGTAAGAGAAATAAATATGTCAGTGTAAGAATGGAAGAAGGAGGAGAGTGAAAGAAATGATGGTGAAATAAATGGAGATATCAGAGAGTCACTCGAATAAATGAATTATGTTGTTGGGGATGAGTTTATATGGCGAGTATGTACTAAGTTATACAAGTTTTTATTCGGTATTCGTTCATATATATATATATAGATAGATAGATATATGTGTGATAGCACAGTGATTCTTGTACTGACTTTCTGCTAAAAAGTTTAGTGTGTGTATATGAAAGAGGAAGACGTATATGTATGAAAATGTTATTTCAACCTGTAGCAAAAATAAACTGAATAAAAATGTATATAACTGGGGTAAACTCACATGACGTGAATACAGAAGGTTGGTAATGAGGACAAATCCCATTTAGATCTACCAGTAAACTATTAGAAATTATTTGGTCTATGGGAAAAATTCTAATTCTAAAAACTTTATTTTTACCTTAATATCCTTTTTTTGTTTTATTCATTTATATCAATTTATTCGTAGTTTTTTCTTTTCGTTTATGTTTTAATACATTTTGATAGTACTAACACTCTCTACAATGTTGATTTGATATTTTATTTTTCATTTTTAAGTTTATTCAAATTAGGGAATTGTGTATTAATATCATGTTGAGTTTTTTATTCATTCTCATCGGTGGAAAATTCATAAATATGAATATTTTTTCGTGTAACTATTTTTGTTCAACTTGATACATATATATTCGTTTTTTTTTGCCTACTTTTTTTTTTTTTTTTTTTCATGAATTTGTGAGTATACGAATTGCAAGATGTGACTATTTCTTGATAAATTAATGGATAGCTATTGCTCTTTCAGCAAATCAGAGTATATAAATACAACAGAAGATAAAGTACTTCGTGACTGTGTAGATTTCGTGTTTAAATTTCTTCGCTATAAAGGTGACAGCAATACTCAACTACTGTACTGTAGAGTACATTCTGTCTTGATGAAAAATGGATAGCAATTTTATCACTGTCTTTTTCTGTCTCACTAACCAATGTTAGATTTTTATTTTATTCTTTCTACTTTCTTGTTCCTTTTTTATTTTATTTTTTCTTTTTTTTTCGGTTTCGCTTTATCAAATTTTTACAGGCATAAAAATAAAATTAGAGTGTTAAATTTTGATTTTACTAAGGCTATAATTCATGAGAGATGAAATTTAATTTATTTCTTCTGAGACAAATAATTGAGTTATGTCCGAATAACAGATATTTTCAAAGAAAAATAAAAAAAAAATAGAAAATAAATAAATAGAAAATAAATTATTAGATGATACTTTGATATATTTCAGGAGTTGGCAATTATTAAAAAATCACCTGTCAACCTCACTTGTGCGATTCATTTCGTTTTTACACTTTTCACAACCGGTTTTTTCATTACATTCTATCTCGCCTTTTCACGAACATCAATTTTTTTTTTCTTTTTTTTCTCTACTCACTATCGTCGAATTCCTTCTTATTATTGATAATTTCATTTTTTTTTTTACGTAAACGCACACATTCATGTACACAATTACCTACCGTTCATTCTCAAATACTCAAGAAAATGACTGATTGAAGTAATTTTGAGTCAAATTCTAAGATTTAATATTCAACTTGATGGCAAAAATTTCATCAAAAAATGACGCATTAATTGTGAGCCAACAACTGATTGATTAACGCATAAATTCTATTAAACGTCAAGGGAAAAAAATATTCATCCCCGAAGTGTAATGTAATTTCACCGTGATAGCTTAGACTCATACGTTTTCTCATCATCTGCTTTTTCCTATTTTCAAGTTTCTCACAATCGTATTCTCATCCACAATTCAT
This sequence comes from Dinocampus coccinellae, assembly GCA_963920625.1. Lineage (NCBI taxonomy): Eukaryota > Metazoa > Arthropoda > Insecta > Hymenoptera > Braconidae > Dinocampus > Dinocampus coccinellae. The sequence continues at coordinate 18,885,027 of OY987184.1, forward strand.
CACACGTATACACCTGACCTGTCTGTCAGCAAATACAATTGATAATACAATTTCTATTCTACATAATGGAACTTATAAAGTGTTAATAAATCATCTCATACAATTAATTTAATTGGATATATATGAATTTGTATAGAATATATAAATCTAAATTAGTGTTGACATTTAATGAATGCATGAAGGTAATGATAATATTTTGTTTTTCCTGTGTAATTAAGAATTTGAAGAAAATAAAGAAAAATTTGATGAAAACAAAAAAAAAAAAATTCTTGAATTTGTTTATAATCTAAACACATCATATCGACATTGAATTATCATTTTATAAAATTTAAATGAACATAAACCATTTATTTTTTTGGTGGAAGTTTCGACAGATAGTATAAATGGAAAAATTACATAATCAATTACACAATTCGCATGTTATTAATCAAAAAACAAAAAAAAAAAAATGAAGCAACAAATGATTCGTGATGATTCATTGATGTAAAATATAATTGATAATATAAAATATGATGATAATATGAATAACAACATCAAACATCAGATAATTGTGTTGATAGATAATTTTTTTTTTCTCTTGTTTACAGATGTATAGTATTAATCAAATATAAAATATTATCGATGAAAAAATAATTATATTAGTAAGTGTATGCTACACTGGACGAATAATATTCTTCAACTGTGGCTATGATTATTATGTTGCAACATATTCTACATGACAATACAATCAGTGCGATTCAGTCCGTGCAGTTACATATGTATACATATCCACATTATGTCCGCGTGACAATTTTATGAATAAATATACGAATAGAGCAGAGTATAATTGTATATGAAATTATCTAATATGTATTCATGTATGGTATTCTTTAATTCATTTATTAATTATAAACATAATAATGATTATATAATAATAAATTGGAGATAATTACGAAAATTTAATTATATTATCTAAATGATTAAATGGTTTACAGAAAAAAAAAAATTGACAGCATAAACAAATTGAATTTATAGTATTTCTTTTTATTTTCGAATGAAACGGAATTATGTATTCAAATAAATAGTTATTGATGGAAAATTATTTTGAAAAACATATTGCATTTAAATACACGTGAACACACGTAAATTTATATATTCATATTGACGATCTTCCAAATATGATGAATGATAATATCATAATTATTGGTATCTTTGCGATAAATATACAAACATTAACATACAATAAACATATAAATATTTACGTACAATGTGTACCATCCTATCATCCTTGTGCATTGCTCATTTTTACCTCACTCTTATTATTCGTGTATATTTTCATCATTTGTTTTCTCAGTTATTGGTCTATCGTCACGTTAATCAATACTATAATGATAAATTCTGAATATGAAGCGAATACAAAAATTAATACAAAAAGAATAAATTACTATAACAATCCATAAAAAAACCATTGCGAATATAATTAGTGAATGCGATGAGTTGGAAAAAAAAAATAATAATAATAAATAATAATAAATAAATAAATAATGAAAGAAAATGAATAGGTAACGTGCATGGTATATATTGCATTCACGTTGAAGATATAATTACATCTCTATTGAAAACATGTTGCTCATTGCAGTTTGACGTGAGGAGAATGGGTGGATGAATGAGAGAAAGAAGCGAATGATAATAATAAAAAAAAATAAATAAAAAAACATTAAATGAAATAGAGTTGTGTGAATGTATAAAAATAACAAAGTATGTTTCGAACAAAAATAGCAATTTGAAAAAAAAAAAAAAAAAAAAGTTCACACTAAACATTCCACCACATTGTGTCGATGTTGAAACAAAAATTGTGACAGTGGGGTTATATAAAGCCACGACAGATTTTTAACTGGGTGGCCAATTGCAATTAAAAGTTGCCAGTAAAATGACACGGATGCTTGATATGCAAAACCTGTCAGACAAAATGAATTTCACGTATAACTCGGAAATTTCATTTAAAATGTTGTATGGATATATTTGTATATATTCATAACAAGCAGTAAACAATCTCATTTCTATTTCACAGTTTTACTTACACGCTCGTTCTGACTTTTCATTTACGCACATTGATAATTTTAATTTCATAATTGAAACTTTTAAATGGAATCAGTACAATTGAAATACACCTAACATATTCAAATTTCAAATTTTTATTCAACTCATATTTTCAAATGTCATGAACAGACAAAAAAAAATTTTTTTATCTTTTCTTAATCTCCACCCTCTCTATTATTGAGACATTCCATTAAAATAGTAATTAATTGATTAATAATAAGAAAATTATATTACAGTACAAAGTGCAGCTTTAAGTGACATCACATCCATCACAGAGTTTGGCCAATAGCCTCACTGCCTATAGTTTATTGGATAACAATTATCCGTACCGTGTCCATGTCTGTCGATATCTCACCTATTTCATTCCCCTTACTATATACTCAATTCTCCTCCCTCTTCTACACACACACACACATATATATATATATATATATTACGTTTGTATACATTACTATGTTCCGATAAATATATATATATATATCACATTATCTTTGCCTCCTCATATATACATGTATATAATATATATCTTTGTCCTAGCCTAAAAGCCACGATCGACAATCTCACCCTAATTCCACACCCTTCCATGCACTTATCGTCCAGGCTTTCCTCCTAATTGTATTCGTTTTTCGTTATTTTCTTTTATTATCAACCATATCAGTCTTATCACTAGCCAATAAATGTATTTCTCTCATTGCTAATGAATTACGATAATTACAATATCGAAATAATATCCCAATATATATATATTAATTTATATACATGTTGTACTATTCATTTTATATACACAAATATTTGAAAAAAAAAATATATATATATCTATATAAGATAGTAAGTATTATCGTATTATATTGAAAATTTATTGTAAAGTATGTAGATAATAAATTTATGATATACAATAAATTGTTTGGATGAAATAAACAATTGCATTAAAAACATATATATAATTTTATGTGTATCTCTTGAACGATCTATTTGTCATAAGATATCACATTCTATTCGCACGACTGGCTTTTCCACCGGTGCTTGTGAATCATGAAATAAATCGTAGCAACAATAAAAAAAAAAAAAAAAAAAAATGAAATGAAATGAAATATAATAAAAAAAATAAATAACGAACCTATATATGAAAGAAGAAGGATACTAGCAAGTTGCTGCGTACTTGCCTATTGCTTTCTCCCTACTCACATTTTTTTTCTCGTTTTCATTTTTTCATTTCACCATTTTATATCCTTCTTCCCTCTATACACTCTTTTTTTCTTTTCTTTTTCCTTCACTATAAACCCCCTGCCTGTCTCCCTAGACTTTTTCTTTTATTTTTTTTTTTTTTCTCCTCTGCCGATATCGTCGACGTCTCGAAAGTGAACTCTAGTGTCAGAGGGATGAGGCCAGAGAAAGACTTTGACTCACCTTCACTCCTCACTCCTTGCTACGGAATAAATGGTATTGGACTCTTTTGGTATTTCTAATAACTTCTTCGTGTTCTTCTCCTCTTCCTTCTTTTTCTTCTTCTTTTCCTCTTTCTTTTTCCTCGTCCACTTCTTCCGCTTTCTTCCCCCTCTTATCATTCTTTTTCCTTTGACTTATTTCTACTCCATCTCTTGAATATACGTCCACATATAACCCGTTCTCCTATCACTGCCTTTTTTCTTCCCACAATTCCTTCAACCTCTATGTCTGGACTTCACAATGCCAGTGGTAATCCGACACTATCGAGAGTCTTGTGTGCGCTTTCGTATATTTTTATCCTCGTTGTTTCATTCACATTTTTGCCTTCTTTTCTTTTATTTAAGAAAAATTTTTTTTTTGTCATTCCTTGTATTTTTTTTTTCTCCCCCTCATACCTCGTCTTGCTATGCAACTCACCCCAACATGGTTTCTTCGTAACCCTAAACAACAAGTACTCCACCATATTGCTCGTTTATATCACAAGTGAATGAGTTAAGATAAAAATAGTGAGGTCGGAAATTTTGTGAGTACGAGCGGCATATCAAGGAACTCTGAACGGAAGATGAAAGATAATTTAAGATGAAAGTATAACAAAAATGAAATTTTTAATCAAACTCCAATGTCAGCAGAAGTACAGATGGGAGGACACAAGCGAGTGAAAGCTTAGAATGACAAAACAAGAGAGCAACAGTAGAACAGTACTAGATTCAATTCACTCGTTGTTACGACAGTAGTCGCAATATGAGTTTAGTCAGACTAATGCAAATTTCAATACATACATGCAAATACTTTATGTATTTATTATTTATCAGTTGATAGCTGAGGATAATTTCATAATATAGATACTTATGCTATTCTAATAAAGTTAGATCAAGAGGAGCGGGGGACGTAATAAAAAAATTATCATTTGTATGAGTACAATAGGAGAATGAGCAGAGAGTGAAATTGTGAAAAGACCAATGAGAACGAATGCATTGAGTTAATCAAGCGAGAGAAGCGATATCACAATAGTTATAGAAAATCGCAATAATAGTGAAAAAGTAAAAGAGAGAAAGAAATTGTGTCTGTGTGTTTGACTGTGTGTAACCACGAAAAACCGAATGAAGCGACACGTAAATTATTGTTATTGCTATCGTCTATAGATACTAAAATATTTATGGTACTCCACAGTTATCAATATATCTATATACATGTATAGTTTTGCTATTGTACGACTCGATGAGTGCTATAAATAGTAAATAATATCGATCAATAGATATATGAATGACTGATTGGATACGTATAACTATATTATAGTTATTTTCAATGAAATATGGATTTTTATATATTGCTCATCTATACTACATTCAAGTAAATAATTTAAAAAGGGAGAAAACATTATGAAAATCTATTTGATACTTAAATAGTCGTGTATTCAATGAGAATAGATGTGATACTAGCAGCGCCATCATACTAAATTTACATCAATACCGCAATACAAAGGGGATGAACTAACCCCCTAGTGAATGTACCATAAAGATGAATTCTGCATCGTCCCCCAAGAATGCAGTAACAACCTACCATACCGACATTCGATATGTTATTTCTACACTATCGATATAGTTTTCAGACAGTAGTTTAGCCTTAGATTCTGTCAGACACTGTATGAGAAAGTTGTACACGCTATTTTATCTACGATCGAAAAATCCATCCTCATAAAAAAAAAGTCTTGAAAATCGCAACAAGTTTATTATTAGTTATTGACAGCTGTCATTAACTGTCAATAATGAAGTGACATATTATTATCTGAATTAAATATTATTCAAGATTATTAAAAAACGTGTCTGTTGATTAGTACAACGAAAACCCTTTATCGTCAATCATAAGTGATGTGAGTTGTAAATTTGATTAAATGACGAAAATAGTTGTGATATAATGAAATAAAAGACGCGGTTGAGTGATCATAGGAGAGTGAGTGATGAATAAAAAATATTTGGACAATGGCATGGTACAATGACGAGGCATCAACTTGAATAATATCAGATTCATGAAAGCGTACTGTAGACATGGATCAGTTCTGTTGTTGACAGCCGCAACCCTTTTAGCCGCATGTCGATTTATTCCTGCATTTAGTTTGTTATTGGAGCGTAATTGGCGACATGTCACTAACGAAATGATAATCGTGTTTTGTTCGTATAACTGCTGCTGAAGAATGAAATAGAACAATAATATTTTGACAATGAATTCACGTATAAATTTTCATGTGGTACAATGATCATCATAATGGAAATAACAGTGCATCATCGAGGTATACAAAAAAAAAAAAAAAAAAAAAAAAAAAAATGAGGCAAAATATATCACGATTAGTTAAATAACATTCAGTTATATACTAGTATGGGATTGAATATTATTAAATTATTGGAAAATTAAACTGAAATTCACGATCGCTCATGTTATATGCTCAAATAAAAGTGAATAGCTTTTCTGTCTACCAATTCACAATGCAAACTCATCGTCATATTCAAATTTGCATATCACGACTATGGCGTGTGATACACAGTGCAGCATACCTTAACATCCAAAATTCCCATGTGTACCTTCATCGAATGAAGTCGGGCAGGGTCTTACGGGTCTATCTATTGGATTATAGAACAAGCGGCTAGCACTCAAGATCTCATCCTCTCTGCCTTCACCCGATTCCAATGTGTTCTAACCTTTGCCACGCTCCAGGCGAAAGTAGTTTAGCTTCATGGTACATAGAGGTTTATGCTAGAACCAGTCGTAGCTCTGCCTGTCTGTCCGTAACGTTATATGTATCCAAAGAATCTTGCTAGCTTGGCTCTTATACCTCTTGGTACCTCACATATACTTGCCTTTTTTACCCTTTTTTTTCTTCCTTTCTTTTTTTTTTTTTCCTTTTTTTTTTCTCTGTGGCTGTGCTCAATTTCTCTTTTATTCTTACTTTTCTAACCCTCCTTGACTCATTTCACGTACTACCTTTCATCCCATTTCTTCATCGACTTCCGGATTACTTCTGCCACTCTCCTATTAAGATATCCACACGCTGCGCTTTTTACTCATACCATTTCGCAAAATTCAAGTATTTCACGAGAAAAGGGAAAAAAAGGAGAAAGAAATTTCCGATGATTACTGAAGGCAACTTCTTCATTAAAGAGTAATTTCATTGTTGAGATAGAAATCGGAGTTTAATTTCTCATTTTTTTTTTTTGTATAGAAGACAGAAGTATGAAATCCGATAAAATTTTAATAGTGATGTGTATGCTGTGTCGTCTAAAACAAATTACGAAAACGGTTTGGTCTAGTTGGCTTGTGTGGACATTGCATACCTATATATAACACCAACACAGTTTGCAAGAGAGAAAATCTCAGTTTATCTTCAGCGAATAATTCCCGTTACGCTCGTACGATATTCGTTGAGCTTTCATGAATATTTAAATATTCACACGGCCTTTTTCCGTTATAAATAAGAGAGGATTGTAAATTATTTTCTGTTTATGATAATTATTATTACGGATTGTGAGGTAAATATTGAATATTCATGTAGAAAAGTCATCATGATGATAATTTTTATATCAGTATAATAGAATAATTATCTATCAACAGTGATTCACTCAGTACTGAGTTTTTGATCAAATATTCCACAGTATATCGAATTAGATGATTTTCTGCCACCATATCTGTTAAACATGAGAGCAGCGGTACAGGCAAAGACTCGTCATTAACGACGAAACACTTACTCGGCGGATTTACGAGAGCTTTTAGAGGATCGGAACGCAAGAAGTGCAGCTCCAACACTATACGCTTCATTTGCTAACTTCTCTTCTCTTGCATTCATTCTCATTCACCCCATCTTGTTTTACTCATAATTTTGTTGCTTTCATCTGAATTTTCAAATATTTTACGACACACTGATTCCAACCACCAATTCGTTCATTCAATCAAATATTCTCTTACTAAATTTTCTAGCGAGTTTTGACAATTTTTTCGGACGTACTAGACTAAATATAAAAGGACTACACCATATGAAATAAATATTTCACGATTATTTTTAGAACTATGTTGAAGTTTTTATATTTGAACTATTTCATGATCCGAATTGAATATTCCGCCAAACTGTCGTTTCTCATGATGACAATCATTTGACAATTCATTTATATTCAAATAATCAAGGTGAAACTTTGACATGAATTATTTCGAATAATATCATAAGAAATCTACACACAATTACACTGACACTCATTCGTATACTCATTTAATATTGATATTATGCTTTTGATTACACAATGAATGCTGACGGTGGACATTATATATATAACAGTTCAGACCGAAAATGGAACTGTCGAGGAAAGCTGCCGTCCATTTTCATCCACGTTTAAGTCGAATTAATACTGTTTAATTACTTTTTAATCAATTCAAACTGGGCTTTGAGTAAACTTGGAATATAGTCGATAAGATTTGTCACTGATTACACAATAAAATATATCACTTTTGTATATGAATAGTGAATTTTTATTAATTATTACATATCAATTCTTGAGAAGATTTCAGTATAACTGTTGAAAATTCATACAAGTAAAGTAGAAATTATATACCACATACAGAACGAAAAAAAGAAAATACATATATTTTCATGATGCTATAATCAGAAAAGAAATTACTTCTCTTTGATATTTCAAATTAGATGCAAAGTAATTCCATCGTTTTGTATGATCTTTCATTACTTTGATACTTTAATATCATATTCTACATAACTAAATAGATAGAGAAAGAAAAAAAAAAGACTTTGGATTAAAATAAGAAAAGTATTTATAGAAATTGACATTTGTTAATTTGATGAATATTCAAATATTGAAGTGGAAACACGTTATTTATGAATTCATCCATTTTATCTTGGCTGAAATAATACTTGAGTGGGTACGTGACTCAAGATTAGAGCAGAGAGCTTTACACTAACGGAATGAAGAGAGATGTAAGAAACGGAGCGTAAAAGAGAGACTGAAATGGTGGAGAGTCCAAGAAAAAGGGAAAAAAAAAATTGAGGAAAAGGAAAAAACTACGACGAATCGTCGATACGAGAGTAGAACGACGTACGACGAAACTTGTGGACAAGCGGGTGGAAAAGAGAGTTAGGGGTTGAAAGCGGGTTAGCAAACCGGGCCTTGGACGTACATCGTTGTTTTTTCTCCCTTTTTCTGTTCTTTACCTTTTATCCTCTCCTCCTCCCTTTTTTTATGTATTCTCTCTTTTTTTTTTTTTCTTTTTTTCGTTTTTTACCTGAATGGCAGTCAGATGCACGAACGTTTACTAAGCCCTCAAGGGAAGTGGATGGAATGCTTGGTAATCCTATAAACTTTTTTATTTTTTTATTATATATATATATATATATATTTTACTTCTGATTTTTTTTATTTCTCTCAATTCTGATCACAATATTTCTTTACCCAGTTGAATTCTTCAACGTTTACCAGGGGATAAAACATTCGAGTTTCATACGACCAGATATGTACTATGACTTCCGTTTCCAATAACCTCATAGAAGCTTAAAACGATAAAATAAAGAATAATAATAAAATAGAGTACAAAATAGGAGTGGTAAGTGCTCGAGCGTTAACGATTATATAGGAACGATATTATTATATCTCTTTTTATATATATACGTATGTGTGCACAAGTTATGTATAGAGTTTGAAGATAATGTTAATATTGGAACACTCAAGTTGGTATAATGGCCAATTATATTGCGAATTGTTTATTTTTGATTCTTTGTTCTCAAGGCATGTTCTGTCATCATTTTTTGTGGTTAACGATGAAATGAGAATAATCCACAGAATATTTTTCATTCGTTGTATAATCCATGTCACAGACTTTTCTCCGTAGTTTTTCTCACACGCGCAATGCACTTTCTTCATCCGACTTCTCGTGTTTTATTTCCCTTTTTTTCCGGAATTTCATTTGGTTTGTGTTGTTGGTTTACCTGCCATTTTCCTCTCTCTTCTTTCTTTTTCTCTAAAATATTTTCAACCAGCAATAAAAGCGAAAGGGAGTAATAAAGAAATGTACACGTCACACACAATATGTGTTTACTGTGAAGTTCAATTTAATATTTCGCATGAATCTTAATATTGGGTATTGAACTTTAAACAGTAAAAAACATGTGCTTGTACAGGGAAATATTTCAAAACTATTCTTTTCATATTTGAAATTGAGAGTAAGGTGAAAAGACTACTATTATTTTTTTCTTCTATTTATGCATACGATGTTTAGATGGGTGTATAGAAGCGTTTATTTTTTCTTCTATGCCTAATTCTCCGACGTGAGAGTATGTAAAGATAAACAAAAAAAAAAAATAACAATGAGTGTACAATGAATATTTGCTATGAGACAATACATAAAATAAATGTAACAGCTAATTTTTGAAAACCTTCATGAAAAACTATTGGTGCACACGAAAGATAAAAACTTCAAACAACAAAAAATAATAATCGTCCATCAACGATGCAGCAGACCAAAAGTAAAAATGCTAGGGGTAAAGAATAAAACTCAAATAGAAGTAAATCCAAAATGAAAAATAAAAAAAAATTATTATTCTTTCTCTTATTCGTTTTTTTTTTTTCTATTTGTTCTTCCTTTCTCCACAGAAATTCGAAAAAACAAACAACAAACAATACACCGTGGTGTTATATTTTACCGGGGCAATCTAGTCAAGTAACGGAGCTCACGCGCACACCCTGGTGGCATCAATGCATAATGGTTGAAACTGTAGCAGCAACGCTCGGGGTCGTGCTAAAGCGATGGCCAAAACAAAAAAGAGAACAGATAAAAAAACATGAGTTAGTAGTGTGCAAGTGTCGTGCACTTCCAACTATAGAAGCACACAAGATTAAAGTAACGTATCTTTCTCATTTTGTTTACCACCGATACACTTCTACTTCATGGTTTGCATTAAAAAAATCCATTCATACCAATATATATGTGTACGAAAACATGTAAATATATCGTTATGATTATTGTTCATTTGTGTATATATATGCAAATGAAAATACGTAAATTAACGTGTTCTTGAAAACTCTGTTATTTTGAGCTTCGTTACATCTATAGAAAGCATCATAATTTCATATACAAGATAGATATTATTATAAAGCGAATTCTCAAATGAAAAGAAAAGAAGATGATTCATTCTATCATATTATTATTTTTTGTTTACTAAAACTTTCCAATATATCGTCACAATCACAATCATTTTCCTTTCAACATCAGAAAATAAAAAAAATAAATAAAAGAAAAAACCACAAATTTTCCACAAACACAGGTATAAATTGCATTTGATAATATCCACAATACTATTTCCTGCATACACTAACACACCTATGTCACAATTCATATACCATTTCTAAATGACATCAATATATATCGAATACGAGAATTTTGGCTGCATTCCAAAAATACTGCACGACACTGGGGCCACATAGTTACGCGTTAACGTTCTATAACAGAGGTGACAAAGAAAAATAGTGCATAGTGAAGGATGAACAAAAAAGAAAACGAAAGCAAGGGAGAGATTACAATAAAAGAGTTAGATCACTGGAATGAGGTGTAGTGAGGTGGGAAAAAAGGGAGTCAGAGGGGAGGGGGGAGAGAAAGAGTAAATGATCACACATAAATATATGTATACACGTCTATGTAGATTCACACTTTACCCATTCTACGATATATTCATCTATACTATAGATGTATAGACGCGTTTATTCATTCAATGCGTGTCAGGTGATGGCGTAGTCGATATCGCTAATTGCAAAAACCAGCTCGCGAATACCAGACCCCCATCAGCTAACACTGCAATAGCACAAGCCTATATATATACTATATATATACTAGTTTTTTTCTCTGTAGTGAAAATCCGGTACGAATTTTCATTTAGCTTTCGATGTATATTTTTCATTCGTTGAATCATTTGTTTCCACTTCCACTTTATTTCTCTCACTTTTTTTTTATGTATTATTATTTTTTTCCCTATATTTTGTTTTTAACAACTATATTTTTTTTTTCAATGTGTATTGTTTGGTTTTTTTTTTCTCGCAATTTTTCATTTGATTTTATTCTCAAAATGATATTTTGTTCGCAATGTATCGAATGTTATTGTTCATTTATCGTGTACGTTGACACAAAGTGAATGTCCTGACAGTCAGAATTTTTTCGTTTATTTTTTTTCATTTTACTTTTATTTTTCCAAGTTTCTAATCAATCATGATAAAATAATAGTTAGTAAATGATTGAAGATTAAGTGTGAAAGTGAGGGGAAGGGTGCATGAAAGAAATACATCGACAGAGAGAGAGAGAGAAATACTAACAGAGATAGAGAATCAGAAAGGATAGAAAAGGGAGAAGTGAAAGTGGATAAAAGCTGTAGCGTTAATTAGAAAGTTGAGATAGCAATGGCAACTTGTTTAGTCTCCTAATTCCAATTCCTGCTTTATTTATTACAATTTTTTCATTATTGTTTCATCCATTCATTCATTTATTCCTTCATTTATTCATTCGTTTTCTCTCTCTTCTACATATTTTTCATTATTTTTTTATTATAAAAATTTGTGAATTGTATTAAAAAATAATAGAATAATAATTCAAAATACGAATAAAGAGAAGAACCAAATGTGTTTGAGAAATAAATAGTATATGAAGAAAAACTAATGTATAAAAAAACTCATACATTTATCAGTGATTCAATACACCACACTATTTTTTCACATTAGCCAATATTGATAAAAAGTAGATTATCGTATTTGCTCAGTTTATACAGCAAGCGTTATACATTGTCAATGATATGAAAAAAAAAAAAAAAAATGTGGGAAAAAATATTTTCATGTATTTATTGATGAATGAAAAATATTAAACATGAGATTAAAAATATATCAATTGATATTCGAATAAATTGAATGGGAAAAATTAAATAAATCAATGGAATACACATTCGGAACAAAATAGTTTTTGTATTATTTCAATATTTAATATGAAAATCACAATAAAAATAAAGGAAAAAAAAGGTCATTTTATAAGTATAAAATAAATATTTTTGATAGAGAAATTATTACAATTATGATTGAATAGTAGGCTGAAATGCAAACAAGTTACCACAGGTTTTGAAACTTAGTAAAAATATACTAAATTAATAAAGTTTATGTGTATCGGAGTTTCTGTCTTTGTTTTACATTATACCACATCGCCTCGTAAACTCAATATAGACTTAACGGCCAAGTGCCAGTGTAATATCGCGTAGGAGAAATATATATATCAGTTGAAGCCATGATATACCAAGTAAAAGCGCTGTGCAACAGTACCGAGACACTGTTCAAACACAAAAGCTCACAACTAAAGATAAACAGCAAAACTGTAAGCTGCTACATATCTTGAAGGCATTGTACAAGAGTGAAAGAGAGAAAACAAGTTCCGTTGTGAGAAGCAATTGGGGAGAATAATATTACGTACATTTATATGAAATCAAAGTCGAATTATTCAATTCAATAGCTTTAATTCTATTTTTTTGGTTCCTTTTTTTTTTTAATTAAACTGTGAAATATAAGAAATTATATAAACATAATTATTTTTTATAATTCGTGTTTAATTGAGTGAATAAATTTTAATCTTATGAACTGGCAATAATGACATGAAATATTTTCAGTTGATCTTGTATAAAATCCTATCAATTATTTACAATGTATCCAACTATACTAAAATCCTATGACTTTTCTTTGGCTTTAGTGGAGAAAGCAACACAAACCTGAACTCTGTTTGCTCAGCATTAACCGGATTAGTTTGGTGGAAGAAATGGAAGTGCTATTCCGGGTAAGGGAAGAAGGAAAATCGAAGGGAAGGAAAAGCAATGCCGTGAACATGTTTACCAGGTTGAAGATTGAATGAAAAATCTAAAAACCCTCGCCAGGAATTCGTCGAGATTCCAACCGTTTTATTGTGTAGAAAGGTTTTCCTTTTATCAATACATCCATTGTATGCGTGGATGTGCGTCTAGTTTTTCATTGGTGTTTTCCGAAATTTTCTAATTTCATAATTATCTGTTGGAAATTAATATTTATAATTATTCATATAATAACTCACATGTCTGAGTGAGATGAGGACAAATCGGTGATCGTCCTGTAACAGAAATTAGAAGGAAAGAGATCATTCGAGGAAATAACATAAATATAAATGTATTAATTTATTTATTTTAATTTTTTTTTTTTATATTTTTTGTCAATTGATCATATTATTATTTTGTGATATAGTGCACACAAAATAATTTTCGGAATGCATATTTTACTGATGTGAATTGTATGAATATATATAAAATTACTTTTCATTTCATCACTTTCGTGTGATAATATATAATATTATTACTCGAAAATCACGTAGAGAGAAGGACAGATTCCCTTATTCATTTTGTTTTAAATTTTTTATTCATATTTCCCGATGCAGATTTGTACTGCTACACATGAATAATAATTCTGAATATCCAATATTTGATTATTGCACTGGCAAATAAAATTTAATCATCTTTAAAAAAACAATAATATTTCGAGAAAATAAATAGAATTACATTCTTTACGAAAACCTATTAGAATATTTTCATTTCAATAATTTATGTGCACATACAAGAGAAAATAAAATAAAGATAAAAAACTTTCATGTAATCAAGATTATTTTATATTATAATTTGAATATAATATTTGACGATTTCATGGTAAAAATTACTCTGAATATTAGAAATAAAAATGAAATTTTTCATTTGTACTTAACCCGTGATTGTTTCGAAAATAAATGAAAAATATCGAAAATTTAAAAATGAAATATCCGTTGCAAATGTAAACGATTCAAGTGGGAAGAAAATCACTACAGTTTTTTATTAACTGCATAAACAAAAGCCAAAAAAAAAAAAAAAAAACAAAAAACAACTCTTAATCACTGCTGCAATATCAGTGCAAAGTAGTTAAGGTTTTTGTGCAGTCCGGCCAAAATTATTAGTCGCTATGTCACGTAAAATAGTTCGTGAAATGAATGGAAATGTGGGTCAGCTCAATGGCAGTTCTTGCTTGCAATGTGGATAAATGTAGACTCAGTGCAAGTCACAAATATATTTATGTATGTGTATGTCTTTATCTTCCTTTCTGGAATATGGATTGCTACTCAGTTGAAGTTAGAGCTGAGATTTAAAAGAAAAAGAAAATAGAGAGTGGAGTCGCGTATACTTGAAGCAAATGATGGAAGTCGAGTGTACTTGTATCGCTCATTTTGGTTTCAAATACGAAATAGTGAATAAAAAAGTGGACAGAAAAAAAGTGAGAAAAAGTTTAAATATAAATTAATAATAATAATAATAATAATGATAATAATGATAATAATAATGAAAGTCATGAAGTGGTGAAAAAAAATGAAATAAAATGGTGAAATGGAAAAAAAAAAAAAAAAATCAAGAAATAGAGCAGCTGGCGCACGTCGTATAATATACGTCAAAATTGAGCATTTTGATTTCCACTACGACTAAATTTACATTTCTTTTCATCTGATATGTGTTCACATTGAATGTCATTTCACTTTAGAAAAATAATAATAACTGTGAAAATAATAATATATTGTCAATAAGGTGAAAATAATTTTATTCTTTATTCAATAATATGTTGACTCATCATGTCTGTTAATTCAGACATACACGAAAAATATCATCAAAACTTTAATCACATATTTTTTTATTCAATTTTTTTTTTTTTTTCCTACATCAAACTTGAGATGGATAATTATTTCATGACATTGAATCATGAATAAACTCGTAGAGTGAATTTAAAAGTATTATTCGAAGATTGAAAATTTTCAATGTTAATGGATTTACATTTTATCCTTTATCATCTTAGCCTACACCCACACAGACAAAAAATACGTGACATTAACATATGTCACGTGCATGATATATGTACTCCGGATTACCAAGAGAAAAAAATAAGTGAAAAAAAAACGATAATAATAATAATAATAATAAAATTGACGTTAGCTTTCATGCTTCATGTGATATCGTGCCATTGACTATCTCTACATGACTTCCGTTCTAAGTGAAGCTCTACAAATTTTTTTTTTCTCATTGACTTTTTCTCTCTCATACTGGATAAATGATAAGACGATCAATAAACTTATTGAATCAATACAATAGTTGACATATATAAATATACTGATGAATACTAAATTCTGATGTGAGTTGAAAATGAATTGATCAAGGTGAATTTAGTGGTTTAAAAACTATTATTTGTAAATAAATTAGTATATACATTGAATATATGTATATATAGTATGGAGAAACATGGGATTTCATTCACGCCAGTAGTATGTTTAAATGTATATATATTGGATTGAGTGTGAAGTCAATGCAGAATAACAAACTTTAATCAAAACTCGTACGAGACGCGAAGCAATAACAATTCAGTTGTTGTATACTGAGCACTTGACGATACGAGAATGCGAATTCAAAGTAAAGTGCCAAATGCAATTGTCTCACAAGTCTTGAATATTCTCATCCACTATATTCACTGTATACATCTATACATGGCTATATAAATTCGCATAGATCGTTGCAAGGTACATTTTATAACCAACATGAACTCATATCATCAAACTTAACAAATCAATTATAATATTATGATCGAAATAATTTTGTAAAATATATATGTATGTGATCTAAGTGATCAAAGTAATTAACAAAATATTATTCCAAGTGAATTTTCATTCTATTCACGATATTCATCTCACACATGTTGTATAAAATGTATGAAACAAATTGTCATGATGTATTAAAATTTATAACATTGAAGAAGGATTCAAAAATGAATTTAAAAAACAATAAATGAATGAAAATTTATGCCAATTATTCTCGAAATATTTTTTTGTCGTACATTTTTTAAATCAATTTTTCTATCACAAATATATTCAATCTTATCGTACAAATGATGCTAATAATAATTAATTATATACATTATAAATATTTATACAATAAAAAAATTCAATTTCGTATTAGAATAACAATTTTAATCGGTATTATTGATGTGAATTGCAAGCACAAACGCGGACAGTAGACAAATTTAGATTTGTCACAAAGTACACGACAAAAGCTTTAACGATAATGCGCTGTCGGGTTGAAATAACAGGCGAAAATATCACAAAATAGCAAGTATGTATATATATATATATATATATATATAATAATGCCTAGAGGTCTCGTGAGTATTTTCACACATCCTTATCCCGCTGCTGATACAAATTGGATGACCCAACGTCCGAATAATCGTAGTACAGGGGCTCTAGTGTGTTGTCAGTCCAGTTCTCTCTTTTTTCTTTCTTCTTCTCAATGAAAATCTTACCCTTTCTCTCATTCTACCGCAATCTCGTTTTTTCTCACTCTTGTTCTCTCTTGGGACCTTTCACTAACAAGCTGTCAACCCCGTTAACGCTTGCGACACGCTTGAGGGTGTAACGTAAAACGATAAACGAGTCTGAATGACGTATATCTTCAAGCTCATGTACATAAAAATTGTAATATTTAATTTTTGTTTTTGTTATTTTCTTCTCAATATAAAAAAATATATATAATTATATGATTTTAGTCGGATATAGATAAAAGAATTAATGATTTATGATAAAAATAAATATCGTTGGTGTGAAGTGATGATTATTATTTATTTTTATTTTTTGTAATTTTGCATTGATATTATCGTTCATTTTTATCTTTATGTTATTGCAGTGTTTACGATAATTGATCGTTGTGTATTTATGTTGAATATATTACATGATAAAGTAGGTATAAATACGTGTGACAATGTGAATTTTATTTAGTTATTTTCGTAGTAAATTGTGTGCTAGATCGAAGTAACCAAACATTGATGATCATGATTCTTAATTTATTTTTCGTTGTTTTCGTTGCAATTGAATTAGTTTCAGTGAGTCATGTATATATTTTTCATATTATGCTGAATATTAATAAATTATTATTAATCAGATGATATTTATTCGAATTATGTTCGTATGTTTGTTTATTTGTAATATTATTTTTGAATAGGTCACACAGTCAAACAACACATTCGGGAGCTATGACTACTATGATTATGTGAATGGTTCAGCGATATATGACTCATTTGACTTATCAAGTAATGGAACGATTGAATACGTGGAATATGATTTATTTTCCGTTGAGATAAGTGATGAAAATAATGAAACAATTTCGATAATAGAAAAGTAAAATTTTATTTGAATATCAAAGTAAATGCGACACATGCGATAAATAAATTGATCATAATTTTTTAATGACAATACGAAATATTTCTTATTTATATATTCAGTCTTTCATTATTATGATTTTTTTTTTTATATATAAATGCAATATTTTATGTTAAATTAATCAAAAATTAAACATTAATATTAATGATTGATCGAAATTTTGAATTAAATTTATTGGAAATTTAATTTGTGATTGTATCGGAGTATGATTATCATAAATATATTATGCAGAAAAAAATGGAGACAAGAAAAAATAATTCAAATATGAAAAAATTTTTAATTTGTAAATCAATAAAGAATAATATTTCTTAGACTGATATAATGTTCAGTTTATATTGTTCTTTTCATTTTTGAAATTGTGCAGTATTAGAATATTTGACATTGAGAATAATCTGATTTATTCTACGTTAAAAAAACAGAGGTCGAGTGTGATAGTTCTAACATGCTTTGCATACGACACATAATGTAGTTGATTTTCGAAGTGTCGTGATTTGATGAGTGCACCGTGAATGCCAGTGATAATATTTTATTAGTTCAATAATATTTCAATAATATTTCAATAATATTTCAATAATATTATATTATTGAAAAATAATGTATTCAGAATTTTTCTTTGCTTTATGAAAATAAATAGATAAATAAATAAATAAATATTGAACAATGCAAACTGAAAATGAGTAAGCAAATGGAATAACATAAATTTTCAAACAATATCCTTCATTCTTTTACTCGAT
Organism: Dinocampus coccinellae; assembly: GCA_963920625.1. NCBI lineage: Eukaryota > Metazoa > Arthropoda > Insecta > Hymenoptera > Braconidae > Dinocampus > Dinocampus coccinellae. The sequence continues at coordinate 18,903,590 of OY987184.1, forward strand.
ATTATATTTATTTTTTGTCCTCTTCGCAATTTCAGTTCATGTTACGTACACAGAGGGTATGAATAAATTAAATTGATTTTTAACATATATATCGTTGATATTGCTGATAAAAAGAAAAAAAAAAAAAAAAAACTGAAGAAAAAAGCCGATGAAATAAAAATTCATAAAGTTCATGACCATTGATTATATATAACCTACTCGTGAAAAAAAAAAAAAAAAAAAACAAAAATAAAAAACAAATCCAATCACAGTAAAAGTTTTTTGAACTCTATATTAAAAATTTCTGTACTTTATTATTATTACTTCTTTTTATTTTTTTTTATTTTTTTTTCTTTTCATTTATAGTCGTGATTGATCTACATCAAACATTGGTTTTCAATATTTGTATTTATGAAACTTTCAATGTTACTAATACATTGACGATACATGTGTTTGATTAAACTCAAATCCATAATATATTTTTTTATTATTCTTTTTTTCTCTTTCATGTTGCATACAGGTATTTTTATATTGGAGAACATACATACATTCATGTCAGGTGTATTTTTGTTCATGCATATAAAATGTATACATTGAGAAACACAAGGTGCTTTAAAAAATATGTTATACTATTTTTGTTACTGTATTAGATTGATTTTGAATATAAAATTTATAAAAAAAAAAAATTTCAATTTATAAAAGTAAAAATCAAAATTGAATTAATAAATTCAAATAATGAAAAGCATAAATAAATAAATGAATGAATATATTATATATGATAGTAACATGAATTTATCTGAATTATAAAATTATATAATGCGACTATTCTTAATTATCACAAAACGATAAATTATCTAATAAAAATTTTTTATAAACAATTTATTTATATAAGAACATAGATTGTCTTACAAGATTGGATGGTGAGTAAAAAGATAAAAAAAAAAAAAAAAAAGTATAAATATAATGTAGAAAAGAGTGAATTGCGGCAGACATGTGATATATATCTCCCGTATCGCGCAAAGTCTGCCGGAAAACGTAATATCGTGGAACGAAAAAACTTCTCAACATTTCACCTTTTCTCATATACACACATATATACATGTACACCTACATACTCAGTTCAAACGTCTCATTTCTGAGAGCAATTTACTCGTTGATCTTCAGATATGATCCGCTAAACAACGTTTTTCACCACATATTTCTCAATAACCATTTCAACACGTGATGAAAGAGGACAAAAAAAAAAAAAGGATTAAAGATAAATAATGAAACTAGAAGAAAAAATAGTCTTCAATCAAGTATAAAATATGTGGATATCAAGATCTATGGAATTATTAATTAATTTTCACGAGTGAGAATAATTTTATAAGAGAAAATAGTTACACCCAAATTGAAAATAATTATTCCATTATTTTGTTCTTGTGAATCGAATATATATTCAATCAATTTGTATTTCATTATAAGAATAAATCCTAATATTTACAGGAAAAAAAAATCTTTAACTTTGTCAACATGAAGTTGAAAGAAAAAAATAAAATAAAGCGAAAGAACATAACAAAGTATCCCAAAGAAATGAAAATACTCAAAAAAAGAGAAAAGTAAATGAATAAATAAATCGATAAATAAATAAAAAAAACTCAAACTAAAATAAAAAGTCCCGAGTCCACTGACCACTTTTACCTTTCCTAAAAACCCGAGTCTACAATAAAAAAAAAATAAAAAAATAAGATATAAAGGGATTTCAAATTATCCATCACTCTCATACCTACTATCAATAAAACACAAAGAAAAAAAAAAAACTAAGTTAAATATAAAAGATATATAAATTAATCCAATGTAGCCAACCATGCATGAAACATGATCCCGTCTCAAAAACATACGCAATGACCACTCTACATATATACAGCTCGCTATTTCTTCTCATTCGTTACTTTAATGCAGTCTCTATACAACACACATTGTCCTATATATCCACATTCCACACACTTCTCATGTATATATATAAACATACATGTATATAACCTCAAACATATAACTTCAAACACGCCACAACGATATAACGATCCCGTAACCCACCCAATGGTAAGGTTGAACAACTTTACAATAGTCAGCTTCTACCTAACAACAACTGGAGATCCTACACAGCTCCGTCGTCCTGTTGTCCATCTACTACTATACTACAGCTTGTTGTGCACCCTACTCGCACACACTTTATTTCTCTTTCTCACTCCCTTTCTAACTCAATCCCCTCTTTTCTCAGTTACCCATTCACGTTGTCTATCTTTTCCTCTTTCTTCAATATAATTTCATCTCTCTTCTACACATTCTCATTATTCTCTCCCTTCAACCATTTCACTCAACCTACCAAACTTGAAATAAACTTTCCTTGCGTAACTTTAAAATTGATGATAGCTAACATGAATCCATATATATATATTTGTGGGTAATATATATGTATTTGGGCATGTACACACGTATATGTTAACGTAAATATGTGAGTGGATGGAAAATAAAAATTGATTTGTTTTTTCTTTCTTTTTTTTTTCCACCATCTATTTCTCTACTTATTTATTATTATTATTATTTTTTTTTTGTTTATGCACATACATGTGGACTTTATATTTTATTATTTCATTTATTTTTCACTATATTAGCTCCGTACTTTATCATTATGTGATGATAAACTTACCATGATGAAATAAAGATGAATTTTTATTTAATATAAACTGAAAATTTAATTGAAATTTGAATTTATTTGACGGTATTGAAATAATATAAATTGAATAAATGAGTGAATATAATACAAAAAAGAAATATTAATGAATAAAAAAATTTGATTCCAATAATTTTAAAGATGAAATTTCTTCCACATATATTATTAATTGATAAAAAATTATTTTAATATTTCATATAAAAACAAAAAAAAAAGGTAGAATGGCATATTATCAATAATATTCCAGTTGAATAAATTTCTATACAATATAACATCTTTATTTATATAAATACTCAGTTTCTCATGAAATAAAAATGTTATTTAATATTTTATCCACGATTTAAGAATTTTTCAACATCATCAAAATATAATAAATACATTAATATTCTTAGAAATTTACGAAATTTTTTAATTTGAAATATTTAATACTCAAATTATAATAAATTAAATTGACATGTCAACAAAAAACTCATTTGCAATATTTACAAAATTAAAAATGTCCGCAATTCAAATTCAAATTTATTTGCACATACATTAAAAATGAAATTCAATAATTAATATATAACTGATATAAAAAGAAGAAAATCAAGGGATAAATCAATAGATCAAAGGGACACGATAGAGGGAGAGATGGAGATGGGGATATTTGAAAATTGTGAGTACGACCACATGTCCATATACTGTATACAACAACATGTCAGTATTGACAAACATCTTCATTAGCTACTAGTCCCCTATGTGCTGACTGTCGACAAACGCTAAGGTACTGAGCTGCCACTCTTGCGCTTCTAACAGTCTCATCAACACAATACAATGTACGTATGAATGTATGTATACACGTATAGATGTGTGTATTTAATGCTACCTAAGCTGTGCACCTGTATTTCCCTACTCTTGTAAACGCATAAACAGTGATTTCATTGTAGTATATCATCAGGTGATGCGAGCAAAGCCCTTACGTTTACATAGATCCACGATGTGTCACGGTCAAAGCTTTCGTGTTACGTATCGAACATGAATTTAGATGGTTGAATAAATATATCTGTAATTATATTACGTCTTTTATTAATTAATAATAAATAATGTTTGATAAAATTTTGATAAAATTTAAGTGTTCACGATAGCAAGTCAATTGTATTCAGAAGATATTTCAAAAAATATACAATTGTACTGTATCATTTAATATTTTTCATAAATGAAAGAACATTGTCATTCGTTAAAAATCAAATACAATTATTTATAAATCTTTGAGAAAAAAAAAAAAAAAAATCGAGATAAAATGAATTCATTGAATAGTAAAATTAAATAGTAAAATGGAGTAGCGTTTCAAACGAGACAAGTCAATATTTTGTGTATTTAGTTGAGTTTCAATGAATTTGCCTCTGGCACTTGAATGATCAATTAAATATTCTTGATAAATTTAAATGTATAAAACTATTGCAAAAGGTATTTGTTATTCTACGGCCAATACAGTTTGTCACGTTGAATATCGTAAAAATAAATAGGAGGAAGAAAAAAAAAAAAAACGAACAAACAAAAACAAAATGAACGAACTAAAATAAAAGAATAAAATGTAAAATGGGAGTTAGTTGGTTGTATGGGGAAATGGAGGAAGAGGATAAAAGTGAAACTGGGATTCCGAATACGCGAAATGCAAGCACATGAGTGAGGGAATTGCTACAAGAGAGACAAAGCCCGAGCATTCATGAGTCCCGGTGCAAAGAGGTAATGGTCATAATCCTGTTACCAGTGCCATTTGTCGAAACAAACGAACTACGAGCGAGCCCGTACGTGTTGGTTCGTGTATACCTAACCCATTGTCGACTAATATAGTTTGCATCCTCTTCGAAATTACTCTCTGTCCTACATCGTTTAATGAGACTTTCGTGTATATATATATATATACATGTTAATAAAATAATATTGAATTTATTTATCTATGAAATATTTAAATAAAACATTGAGCCATTTAACTATATTTACCTCGCTCAACATTGTAAATATAATTAAATAAATTAATAAATATACAAAATGGAATAAATACTAAATGAACACTAAATGAATACTAAATAAATTACGAGTATCCATGCAATAATTTATACAATAAAATAATCAGAAAAGATTATATATATAAAATAATAATATTCTTTATGAATAACAAATAAACTTAAATCCATATTATACATTAATTATCAATAAATATTGTGACAATATTTTCCATGACTATCACAAATAAAATTGATATTCTGTAATACACAATAAATAGAATGAATTGTAAATTTCAAAGGAGTAATATAGAACTGAGCATGTGCCAAGATTATTTCCGGGAGTAGAATCATTTTCAATACTATTAGCCTGAATACATAACGTGATGCAGTTCAATAGATATACACAATGACGTTGTTTGCAATTGTATATGTATGTGGATATGGAATATGTTAGGCGAGTGGATTAGGTTGATGGGTAATAGGTGAGAGACAGCAATAAGAGAATGAGAGTGAAACTATGAGAGTAAGTATAGTATAGATATAAGTTAGTAGGGTAGGGCTTGTAAGCTCACAATATGCCTGTTAGATTGATAATACTTGGACGTTATTATACGATGAAATAGCCAATAGATGAGTGTGGGCTTAGAGAGAATATGACGTCAGACATAGTGATATTGAACAACTCCAGGATATTCAAGTTGATTACATACATAAATTCAATCTCATGTTATTATTAACTTATTGATGGATTGCAATTTTGAATGATGAATTTTATGAAAAACAAAAAAAAAAACAAACTAACAAACAAATAATCGAAAAATACGATGATTTATTCACAGATGTTATTTAATATTTTGATGTTTATCATTATTATTTTTTGGATATATTTATTTATGTGGATAATTTTGCAATTGAGTTGGATAAAATTGATTGATGTCATGGATCATGGTAGGATTATATACCTTCTTTAGATTCATATATAGAACATAGAGTTATCGGAATTTCAAGATCTTTCGTATAGTCACCCTCTCTCACACACTACCAGTTTGAGGTAGAGCCATCGCTTTAACGTGAATTGAATCCATCTATCAAGTATAGTCGACATGATTGGTGCTTAGGGTGGGTTTGTATCAAGGGCTTAGGAACAAGATCGCTTGATTGAATAGCGCTTGATGTATGAACCAACATTTTAAAATAAATGAAAAAAAATTATCAAACATTCAATATAATATTTTATCCAAGTATCAACATTTATTTTTTATACTCTTGATTTATCATTCATTATATTTATATATATTTACATTTTATCTTTTTGTTTTATGTAATATCTGACGAATACAGATCAAACAAAAAGAAAAAAAAAATGTTACATGTTACTATTGTAAATTTTATGTAATAATAAATAATTAATTTAAAGTATCAATATATCTATATAAGTAGTAACAATTTTCAAACTCGACATATCGACCATTATCCATTTATATCTCATTCGTATCGCATGGGAATATCAATGTAATTCCATGCAGTTTCGTGTCCTGACCCTTTGTATTCACATCTCAACTACTATAGTACAGTACTACTGCTATTACAACACCTACAATCACTTGACGTAAAGCGATACATACGTCATTGTCCTACAGACATTCTACGGTGGTAATTGTCATTTGATCTCGCGTTAACTCACTCTCACCTACTCACTTACTACACACACTTCCTTTACATATATATTATCCACCTAACGTAGATAAATCCATCATTTACAGACAATTGTGACAACTTGTTACGAAACGATATTTGCCACGACACTGCATCCTGGTGAGACGTTCTATTTCACCCATTCAATCGTTGTATAATTCCAAACTGAAGTGTCAGAAATGTAAAACGGATAGGTGAATTAATTCCTGTAAGTTTGTTATTGGACAATAAACATAATAATACATGTCATAAATCAGTATTTATAGACTTAAATTGAGTTGGAATATTTAATAATCCCAACCATAGTTTTATATATGGTCATTTAAAAATTGTGACGTTTATGAAATTTTTTCAATAATTTATACAATAATATGCAAGAAGAAAAATCATGAAATTGTTGAATAATTTTACTGTGTATTATTTTATACGGGATGATTGTCATTTTGCAATTTATATATTTTATAATCGATATATAATAAATAACTACACTGATATATAATATACAATTTTCTTCATGATAAATATGACATGATACTTTATCATTCAAGATGAATGTTTTATGAAATATTCTGACATTCCGAGATTGTCAGGAAAAAATATAGTCGAGAAATAAAAAAAGGAATTGAAAGAAAATAATAATAATAATATAAATAATAAAAGAAACTGCAATGAAAAACATTGCAGTGTGAGTAAAAAAAAAAAAAAGCAAACTAAGAATGAGGTACAATGTGAGATTGTGACATGTACATATACACTTTCAGCTCTTCGCATTCACGTTTGCTTTTCTGTTTGTAACCGGGTCGCTTCATTAGATAGCGTTGTGGGATCGTATTACACAAAGTACCGCTCACATATACGAATCGATTAAACAAATTTGCGCTTGACCTGGACATAAATATTTTCACGAGCTTCTTTGCACTTTATATATTTATTTATTTATTTATTTAGTTATTTATTCATTTTCTTTTTTACTCAACTCTCATTTCTATCTGTCAGAGATGATTAAAATTTGATTGGCTGATGAAAAAAAAAAAAGAGCTACTGAAAAAGCTGTATCACATAGAAAAAATAAAATATAAAATAGGAAAGAAAAAATTGTCGATGAAAGAAAGTATCAACATGAATCTCGCGATGTCATCACCAATGTCTTTATTGACATGAGATCAACGAGTGTTGGTCGTGATGCGAATATATTCTTGAATTTTATCATTTTGATCTCTTGCAATCGTGCACACTGCATTCAAGAAAAAAGAAAAAAACAAAAGAAAATGTGAATATATACTTTATATATATAGGGGTACATTTATGATGAGAGAAATACAGAGTAAAGTGGTAAAAGAAAAATAAAGAAAATGAAAAAGAATAAAAAAATTAAAAAAAAAAAAAAACGAAAAGAAAAGAAAAATCGAGTTCACACTCACTGTCAATGCACATTTTGATAGTAACATGAGAAGATCAAATATAATTTTTTTTTTCTTTTTTTTTCGTATTTTTTCACATAAATGTCATTTATTATTTGCTATTTGTACGAGCGACCTGATTCTGTTGTATATAAAGCACGAAAATTCACGCACATACACACTGAACATTATACTTCAAATGTATACGTATGCGGATAAAATGTAATATTACATATAACTGACAGATGTTTACTTAAATAATGGATTCGTAGATTTATGTAGTTGTAGTTTACTTTCTACTCATAAAACATTCAATAAAATCACAATCCGATACACTTTAGTTGAATTGTAAATTGTTATTATCCACTATTCAAAATGGAAAATAAATCAAATGAACTAATGAATTAAATAAGTGAAAAATATTGAAAAATAAATAAAATAATATTATCCACTCATAAAAATATTCAACATCAATTGTAATATTATATCACGTAAAACCCTATAAAAATTTCAATGATAATACAATAAAAACAAAAATAAATAAATAAAATAATAATAAATAATATAATAGACCATGTTGTACATGACATAACAAATAAGCTCTCACAAAATTTCTTGAGACATTGTTGTGGGTAAACCACACTAACCAACAATAAATCACAGCTTTATTTCTGTTTGCGTCGAAGGCGAGACTGGACACATCTTTTTGAACGCCAACAGTACCTGACTGTCCTTCTATATATAGAATACAGTGATGAAACTGCTATCTCACTCGTTCGAAACAATCATATATCAAGTGAAGTACACGTACACATATATATCTACTGATGTACAATATGAATTATGTCCTTTGTGGTGAAATTTTGTTGGAGAGATAGCAAACGCACTAACCCTACACATAAACAATTCTTCATGTCAATGTATGTGTACGTTTGTGTTGGTGTATATATTTCATATTGGACAATTTTCATCGTATCACACAAAAAAAAAAAAAAAAAAAAAAAAAAAATTGTCCAAAATCATTTGTGAAAATACAATAATATGTAATATGATAACATTTTTATGTGTACGTATGACTGTGTTTGTGTTTGAGTACGGGTGTGTGTATGTGTGTGTGTGTAATCGAGAAGAAAAATTCCGCAGGTTGTGATTCTATGACACTCTATTTCACGAAATTCAATAAAAGTCTTTGTGGTTATACAAAGACCGATAACCAAAAAATACTTCACAAAATTACGATTCATCTAAGGTGATGTGATAGGTAAAGTTATATATATATATATCTACGAAATTTCATTATCAAATCTGTAAAAAATATATATATATATAATTTAATATTTTATGTACGAATATGAGATGAGTATCTTTTAGAATTATTGATTATAATGTTTTATAGTGATACAATGAATACACCGAGAAATCACAATTTATTTTTTCCTCTAAAAAACATTTTGGATCTTGTGAGTGAACGCATAGAGTGAGGAAATGTTGAAATTGTGAGAAAGTCGCGGATAAGAAAATTAGAATGAAAGCTCTTGGCAGTTTGCAGTCAGTGTGAAATGAAATGGCAAAAGTATACATATATATATATATATATATATATATTATGATGATAGTATAAAAGAGGAGAGTGAGATAGCAGAATTGAAGTTACAAGTGGAAGTGAGCAATGTGAATGAGTTCTATTGTGAATATATTGATACCCGTTTATTTCTTGTCTATATCCATTCGAATGTGGCTCAGTTATTTCACCACTGAAAATTTATATACGATGTGATATATCAACTTCGTGTATTAATTTTATCCGCGAATAGTTTTATCGTATGTATGACCTTATTCTGCGTATAATGTAGAAAAAAAAAAAATAATAATAATAATAATAATAAATACTTTGAATAAATATTGAACTGTGATTATAAAAATTGTAATCTTGTAAATCGTCTGTCAATATAAGTGATTACGTGAATGATAAATAATAAAAGTAATCACTGTAAAAGCAAAGTTATTAACTATTAAAATCAAACATTAATTTTTTATCATATTCAATATAAAATTCTTTTTTATTTTTTATTTTTACAATTTTCCGTCATAAAATGAGAGAAGAAAAGAAAATGAAAATTGAAATTATAAATGTGAAAAATTGTGTAATTCAGAATAAATGATGAATTTTTGATTTTGCCTGATAATATAAATGTATATTTATATTATATTCATACACATCAATCAGAAAATTGACGTTGAATTGCAATTTTCATTATATTGCCACAGATTACAGACCAAAGTGATAGAAGATGAAGGAAGAGGGGATTAAGCATATAATAGATTGATTCATCAGTTCACATGTCCTATTGCAAATAACATGGTGAACCGCAGTGCTTCCTCACTTGTCTCCTCCACTATTCAAACACCTCAATCGGAATAACTATCCAATAATCAATGTAGACATAATCTCTACGTAAATTATCTCCAGTGATAATAGAAATGATCATGAATTAATAAATTCAATGTACATTTATTGATATTATTGATATTTCATTTTTCATATTCACGAGAAAATTTATATATAAAAAATAATATAAATTTTATATTATATTGAAAACTATTAAGTGATTCCACATCAGAATAAATTTCAATATCAATAACTTATATAATTTAATAAACTTTCCTGGAAAATTATACTTGATAAATATTTTGAAACTCACTCTATAATAATATTAATCATATCAAATTATTTATTTTCCACCCGACTGATAAACATAATATAATAACTTGGTAATTACTCAATGAAGCTGTGCATTGTTGATGATTCTAATAGATATCACGTAAATTCAAAGCAACACTATATATATATATATATGAAAATGCTACTGAATCATATATCTACCATTCCACTCTCTTACTTATGTTATTTCAATGTAAATTTCATGTAAATCACTTCAAAATGTGGTACCTAAGTACCTGAGCTTATCTTCAATACGTAATTCACTGGTTGATTTACCAGAAAAAAACGTATACTTTCATCGAATATTTTTATAATTCAATTCTGCTATGAAAATATTAATCTATAAAAATGACGAGAAATAAAAAAATTAATTCTTCTTTATTTTTTCATTTGCCGAGAGAAAAAAAAAAAAAAAAAAAAAAAAGAAAACCAGAAGGACAAATAATGTGTAAATGTATATTGGAAGAAAAATGAAATATAAATCTCCACTTAATGCAGAGGTTTACACAGAATATTTTGTTTAAAAGTAATAAATATTTTTTTACTATAATCCTTATACTTTTTTTTTTTTTTTTTTTTTTTCTATTGAGATGCATAGCATTGTGCGCACTTCTTTGGCTTTTTCCTCAACGAAAATCCGATGCAATTCCTCGTGTCTTAATAGCGGGTAGTTGGGTGTGATCTTGAGGCTGCAGTAAAGGCCATTCTCCAACCTCGGGAAAAACGATCTGTGCTTTTGCTATAAATTTTAGATAAGCCAAGAAGTTTATGGCCACACAGTTAGCAAGACATCTGATGCTCAAATGGAATAAAATATTGTATACATATATATATATATATATTTATCTACATTTCTATTTTTTTTTTTTTTTTTCCAACTATTTTTAATGATAAATAATTTGTTTGTATTATATTGAAATAGAATTAGTTTTAATCTGAATTTCGTTTTTCTCTTATCTATAAATAATTCTATGAAATCATTTCAATTAATTTCATATCAAATTTTGTTAACTAACAATTCATGTGAATATGAAACTACTGTTCATGAAGTGAGGCCGAATTCAAATTTAATTTTCATCAGAATCATCCGTTGATATTAATAACTATACATTTATATACTCGTGTGTATATGTGTATAAATGAATAAATGTAATTGAGTACATTGATATTGTATACAAGATGAATTTATTTTCGAACCGTACGTGTACATGAATATGAAAATATTGATAAAAATATATATAAATCAACGATTCATTAATTATTTTGAATTATTCAAAATATATTCACAATTTATATGTATACCATGAATATCATGCTGTTTCATTAACGATGAATTAATAATACGATTGTATATTAAAAATCAAAATAACACAAAAAAACTTTATAATTAAATTATTTTCCCTTTTCCAAGAAAAATAAAAAAAAAATAAAAAAATTCAACCAACAGTGAATAATTATATTCCATTGATTAATTCTCCTCCTACAAATCGGATAGACGGAATAAAAATACAAAATTGTAAATAAAAATTGTCCATATAAATACGTCATTTGAGTAAAAACTGTATTATCAATTTTTGATTAACAAAATATAAAACAGGATTTTTTTTATATCCTATATTTACATTTTAATGTCGTTTTGCACATGGAGTGAATTGTTGTTCATGAAAAATATGAAAAAAAAAATTAATATATATATGTATACATATATAACGTAAAATAGTACTTTTACGGTAATGCACATATTAAACATAATGTTCTCTCTATATTTATGTAAAGTATATAGTTCCTTGAAGATTGTACTGCATTGCCGGTCAGACGTTTCCGCACTTGGGTAAGCCAATGGATTTCGCGGCTTTCCATTCGACAGCACACGATTTACATCTCGTCTATAACCTCATCCTTTACTCTCGCAACGCTTTCTATTTCTCTCACTTTTCTTCTCCATTTTCCTCTCATATACATACTCTATTATAAATCTATGTAGAATCTATTTGCATGTATCTGTAGGAATGCATTGGATAGTACTAACATTGTATATCCTTCAACTACTCGCTATACTTTCCCTCACCGTTGGTGCGACCCGAAAAGCTTTCACTTGGTTACTTTTGAACAATTTTCTATTTTATATACATATATATCTGTATATGTGTATTTTTCCTTTATAAACGCAAAGGTTGAATCTGAATATTCGACAATTCTTTGTGTCTCATAGCTAAAAATAAAATTCATCGTGGTTTATGTTTTATAACAATGGAGAAAAAATAAAAAATAAAAAATAAAAAAAGAAGATTAATATTATTATTTTTTTTTTTTTTCAACTAAAATTGGAGAAAGAAATTAATTTTGATGAAAAATAAAAGATACTCCAAAGCTCCACTACATCGAATAAAATTTAAAATCGAACTTATCAATTTTACTTGTTCTCATTTTGTTTACACCAATAAACATTTCACCAATATAATGCTAAACGACCTATCAAGAGGCAACAGAACTTGATCGCAAACCCAATATACATTGCCTTCATTCAATTCAAGATTCATCGATATTCTATGTCAAACGATCGATTTTCGAAATAAGTATTAAACTGTCCAATAGATTTCGAAATAGTTCCACAACCTTTCCTACTTGCCACCCACCTCCTTGACCCAATACACTCATCTCACTCTGTCTTATTCCCCACCATTATTACTACTACTACTACTACTACCAGTAGCGTACATCACTCCAGAATCGTTTCCTCACATCTAACATCGACTATTGCTTCAACATATACACACTTTACTCACGTTAGACATCGACAAAAGCTCGAAACAATCGGATCATGGTGAAACTGTAATGGGTTTCGAGGTCACAACGTTCGGTTCGTCAATCCATACGTTGTTTTCTCTTAACTTCCATTTCCTATTTACTTTACCATCTATACCCCCGTCAATATATTGTATCTATCTATCTTCTATCTATTTTCTCGTACCAATTTCTCTCAATACTAAACACACACAAACACACACATGACTGAACACGTACATACATCTCAGAGTATTTTTTTTTTGTTTCTTAATTTCTTATTTTGTTTTTTGTTAACATGAGCTATTGCAGTGTCATTTTCAATTATTATAATTTTTTTTTTACTACTCGTTTTTTCTTAATAATTTCAACAATTGTGTATTAGTCTGTTGCATTTCACGTATTTTATTAAATATAATGATTGTATATTTATATGTGTATATAGGTAGAAATAAGCTTTAAATCGTTCGCGAAAGGAGCTCCGTTTGAATTATTTGCTCGGTGTACCTCAAAGCTTCGTTCAACATTCAACGTTACCGCATTATCCAACGCGTGCTCTGAGAGTTATCTACCTGAGGGCTTAGCTACAGTGAAATATTCCACAAGATCCCAGAATGAAATCGGATTTCAAGATACAGCTGAAACTGTGTGTGTATATGATGATAGTCTAAGATGAAGATGAAAGAAAAAGAAAACAAAAAAAAAAGGAAGAAGGAGTAGAAGTGGAAGAAGACATAAATAAAAAAAAAATTAATAATAAAATGAATGAAAAGGAATCCTTTAATGAGTTTAATTCATTATTTGATTATCTTAATTAATATGAATTCGTACAAATTGTATTTTGATTGTTGATTTTTTTTATTTAATTGAATATACAGAAATAAATAGGGTATCTTGAATTAAAAATTAGATATTGTTTGAACAAATGATAATTAGTTTTCCATTAAATAGAGAAATAGAACTATATTTCATAAAGATAAAAAAGAATTTGAATAAATCGATAAAAATTTATAAAAAATGTGGAACAAGGGAATTATTATTATTATTTATTATTATTATTTTTTTTTTCTCGAGACGACGAAATAACAGATTACTCAATTCAATAACAATAAATGATTAAATTGAATGACAATCATTCATTGATCGTCAAATAATTTATGTATCATTGCAATAAATGTTTTTCTACATCAGGTAAATTTCTATGATTTTATTTTCACATTATTAAATAACAATATTATGATCGTGAAGAAACGAATCTTCATCTCGCCACACTATTTATTCCCATCACTACATACCGATATATATAAAACTTATCATTCAGATGGAAATATATATATATATATATTCATCAGTATTATAAGTTTTTAACAGCATGTCGTAAAATGATTGCACGTACAAAGAGTGTACTATAGGGAATCTCCAATTCTGCCTTTCTCTCACTTGTACCACCAACGTTACCATTCTCATTCTTTTTGGCCCATACCGTACCCACATCCAATCATGTGGTGGCTGGTCGAAAGTTCTTTTACTAACATTCACACGTACACATTTTTCAGATACATACAACACAATCTGCGGTTACAAAAGTGTGCACCTAGAAATATCGATAAACCGCCTTCCAATGTCCACGTTTCCCGTTATTTCAATTTCCGTGTCGTTCACAAAAGAATTCGCATCACGTTCACCTTCGTGCCATTGCGTTACATAGCTATATATATATCGACAGGCATAGAGATTATATATATTTATATATTTGAGACCCGATGGGTGCTTGATGAAATTACCTTGGGCCCCAGTTGGGGGCGAGTCAACTTGCACAACAATTATTACAAATTTTCTACTACGTATATACGACAAAAACCATTATTTAGTTTTCTCATTTACATAAACGAGAAGGAAAAAAAAATTTAATATGATATTTTATAATATATAAAAAATATCCAGGACAATATCGATTATATAAAACAACATCGAATGAAATGAAAAATAAAAAATAAAAATAAAATGGTTGAATAAAAAGAACAAAAAAAAAAAAAAGAAGTAACAGGATATTGAGGTATTCGGTGAGTTCATTTGAAATTTCAGTCACTGTATAAACATACAAAGAATTTTACAACCAATACATATATATCGATGTCCGCATGACTATCAAGTAGTACAACTCAGCGTGAGATCAGCCTCAAGCCATTGCGAATCGATTCACGTGTTCAACGCATTGACCTACTTTGCGGTATAAATCTTGTTCCTTTTATTCTCTTCAACACCCGCAAGCCATACTTATATATATATCGGTACTGATCGACACAGAGTATCGTCACAAATCCTCTCTTATTTATTTTTTTTATTTTCTCTACTTTATTTATTCACACTATTTCATCTTCATACATATGAAAGATCACATTATTTTTCTTATTTTTCGTTGGAAAATTTATTTATAGAAAAATTTTTTTGTGTCACTCTTTCTCCTCTTTCTTTCATCATCTATGGCATGTCCAACTTTTTATTTTCCTTTGTTTGTAATTAATTTTAATCTAATGAGAATAATAATTACGTATTCATTTTTTCTTGTTTGATCAAATTCTGATTCTATTTTTTTATTTTTTCCTGCTCTGTGAAAATATTGGAAAAATTTACAGTAAAATCATTCATGAATATTTCAATTTCTCTATTGCAATATGTAATATCAACGAGAGAAAAAGAAAAAAGAGTCGAATGGAGTCACCAAAATATAGTGCAACAATTTGAATAAATATAAATGAAAAAATATTTATACTCATCAAAAATTTTGCAAACAAAAAAAAAAAAATTCTTTTAAATAAATTGTTGACTAGAAATAATTCTAAGGTAAAATCATGGCGCAAAAGGTGAATGAAAATTCGAAAGGTAGAATAAAAACAAAAAAAAATAGTGTGGGTGAGTTGAAAAAGTCGCTTGGAGTCATAAATATTGACCCAAGACTTCAACGATCCGTTGGTAAATAAATGGACGATAATGTTGGCTCTCAAACTTACCCAAGCTCCAACTTAATTCCAGTTGGGATTTATGTATAGGAAACACGGTCGATTGTCCATAGGGAATGAAAATGTATATGTAACATATATATCATTAATTACTACTGCTTCATCGACGATAGAAACTATTTCAATCAATAGATGATTGTACATTCCAATCGATATTAAATATTTAAGGAGGAAAACAAAACGAAAAATATAAAAATTTACACAAACCCATTGTTCAAATTGACATGAAAAACAATATACATACATATAAATACAAGTATATAATTCAAATACATGTATATAAATATATATACTCATTTTGTGAATATAATGATAATTTATGTTATATAGAAAGTAAAATATACACAGTGTATATTTCTCTTTCTCTCATGTTTCGAGTTGATGTAAATATTTATACCGTGCCAATATCGCAGTGCAATCACTTTGAAACTTACTCGTTTATGTCGTGGGTATATATGTATGTATATTAAAATTGACGAGGTAATGCAAATGTCTATAGTTTCACTTTGTATAAATAACAGAAATGTTGAGATAATTTATTTCTTGATTATTGAAAGTTTGAGAGAAACGGACCCTACACAGCTGAACAAATAATTCGCTGCTTTATTTTGTTTCCATTTATAAACATTTATACGAATATTTTAACCCGAAAAACATAATGATAATTTTTATGTTTATCTATTTATTTATTTTTTTTTTTCATATTCCAATGTACCCTAAATAAATAATAAATAATAAATAATTGTAGTTACTAAATGAAAAAAAATAATAAACATTAAAAAAAAATGAATAATAAAAAATCAAAAAAAAAAGTTGTAACAGTAAAAAAAAATTATACAATAATATTTACATCATAATATTAATTCATAGAAAAAAATAATCAATCAATGCACAATCACGTTTATATTGTTATTCTATTTTAATATAGATACTTTGAAATTTTATACTATAGTGTATTTTACGTGTCTCATGGGTCGGTGTGAGTACCATATCGGCATAAAAATTTTTGTAAAGCACTTAAACAATCATAGTAGTCGTCTACCAACAAAATCAACCCGTTTTCCTATCCATATTAATATATTTATTCTCACCAACGTTTATGGTTTAAATGGTGTTACAGTTTGCATGAATTGGTCGGTTTTGAAAGCCTACTTAATGCCTTCGCGAAACTCCACTTTTCGCATCTTGAAAATTTACAACAAAAAAAAAAAAAAATATTAAAAAAAAAAACTACAGAAAAATTTACTGAGATTTGCTACAAATATATATATTTTTATTATGACTGAGGTTGATCAATTCAAATTTTCTTGTTTATTTTACATTTGATGTATGATAATATCAATCTTCATTATTTTTACTGGTAAATATCATCGATTCATTTGAATAGTACGTGTTATATTGTTGAAATTAGATGGAATTCACGTATTTTTTCGTTTAAATATGTAAACGTGTTCTCAAATTTATTTTACCGAAAGTACACACATATATAAACAAAAGAAAAAAAAAAAAAAATGAATGAATGGAAGGGAAAAAATTTTGTCACATTCATTTTTATTCATATATTTTTGAATGTGAATTTGTTGGTGTTTTCTTTTTTTTTTTTTTTTTTGCAGCACGTCATATGCATAAAACGTAATTAACATCGAAAGCAAAACAATTTCTCGTATATTTTATTTATTCACAATTTTTTCTGTTTGTATGTTTTTCTCGTTTAATTTAATACGCAATGTTTTTATATTTTATTTTTATTCTTTGATACTTCCTGAATAAAATTTATCATTATAATTAAAATCATAACCATATGGGGGTGATATATATGCAGCAAAGAATTATAACAATATATAATTGAAATGAAATATCTACACAAAGTGGCCACAATACACTGAATAAATGTATGATATATATTTTATTTTATTTATTTCAGTGATTTATTTATTTATTTATTTTTGTTTTTGTGTTGTCATTATTTTTATTATATATTCACTTTCACATCCATATTTGTATATTGCAATATATTTTCACAGTGTATTCGCATCATAAACAGTCCTTATGTCAGTAAATTTATGAATATAATAAAATAAAATATGAATAATAGGGATACATCACTTACACGTGGCATTTTATATGATTTATATACTGTTCATTAAATCCTTCATTACTTTCACTCTGACCACTCTTCTACAAACAAATTATACAAACACCCGGTGTAGTTTCATACCATATAGTCAAAAAAAGAAAAAGAAAAACAAAAAAAAAAACAATTCACATTCTGATTTGAAAATTTGCACATTGCAAAATTCATTCGCATTTTCTATATATATTTTTTTTTTTTTTTTTATTGATTGTATTGATTATCAATCACTGGTGAATAAATAATCAGTGATAAAAATAATCACTGCGGTGGTATAATTAATTTTCTTCCGTTTTTTGTTTTCTAGTTGAATCTCAAAAGTCGAGAGTTTTTATCACGTGATATTGAATTAATGATCAATTACTTTACATTCAATTCATATAATAGTGATATGTAAAAAAACATATTTCATCTTCATATGATGTTTATCATATAAATAATTTTGAAAATTAAACAGAAAAAAAAAACTTATTGAGTCGTATAAATAAATAATAAATTTGTGCAGTGAACGGATTTCATGTAATTCTAATACACTCTGAACATAAACCAATTTTCGTTTGACGGTATAAATAGCAAATTCACGTGTGCAACGGACATGTATATGAATTAAGGTATTGAAATAGCGTATTGGAATATTTTTTAAATATGTCAATTTCACTTGTGTTGTATACTCACGTGTAATCAAACTGAATTAATCTATTGCTTATAATTCATTTAGTTATATTAACTGCATCCATACCAAGAGAAAAAATATAAAATCAGAGTAAAAAAGGAAAAAAAGAGAAAAAGAAAAGGTAGTAGAACAATACATAATTAAGTCACAACAACTCACAGACGTCAAAATACATAATGTAACGATAAAAATGATTTAGAGTATAAAATCACACAGTAGATATTTCCGATAAAGGTCAGACAAATTTCATCAAATAAATACGATATGTTTTCTCAATAAAATAATATATACGTATCCAATAGATAATATTATTTCAATATATTTTCATTCCCAATAGAAAAATTATTTTCCAGTTCGATGTACCGGTAATATAGTGATTTATAAAGATTCTAAATTTTTTCCCTTCTTCCTTACATAACTTCAGTAACATTATACTCTATACTGCTCGTTTATTTCTTCATACCCACTCGCATTCTCGACTGAAAGTAAATGTAAACGGGTAGCAGAAAAAACAACATGAGATCCATGAAGAGAAAGGGTGAAAGGTAAATGCAAGAAAAGAAAGAACGAGCGACAGAAAAGAAAACAAAAAATATATATATAAATAAAGAAAAAATAAAAAATAAATAAATGAAAAAAAAAAAAAAAAAACGACAAAAAAATGTCTGGCAGCGGGTTGGTGTGGCATAGATAAAAATGTCACACTTGTATCTCTTGGGAGTAAAGCGAGAGTCCACTCGTTCGAGTAACTGATGTAGATGCGAGATACGACTGGCATACAGGAAATTGTTGGCTATTCCTATGTACCTTCACCTACCTATCTACCTACCTACTCGAAGAATATTGCACACGTCCGACTCCCAATCCAGCCATTACCTTTAAAATGTTGAAAAATATTTTTCCAATAACGTTTAACCTTCAACTATACCAGAAGAATATCCACATCAATGTCAATATATATTCTTCGACCTTGTTCATTCACAAAAATCGAAAAAAAAAAAAAAAAAGACATACACACAGAGACACGTCTATACGTTGAAATGGTGGTGATATTTTTACACAATTTGTAAAAATATACCGTTGACTGAAATGGAGAATTTATATATTGTTGAAGATATATGTCTATATGAATTTACTATTGTAAATAAATAAATAAATAAATATTTATGATATAATTTGTGGTGTTTTTTTTTCTTCTTTTCATTTTTATTGAGGAATATTTAATATGTTTGTTATTATCAATGTCACATTATTTCTAACACACGACATGAAATTAATCAACGTTACTGTGAAAGAGATTATTGTATTCTTTTGTTTGATTTAATATGGCATGTGCCAATGAATAGAGTATTGTTTATATTGATATTACTGCTGTGACGAATAATTGAAATTTCATTTAAAATGTAATTCATTTACTAGAACATCGATCGCATCATAACTAATATATGAAAACAAAAAAAAAAAAACTGATGATAAATATAACAACAGAAAATATAAAATAAACTTCATATTATTTTTTTCAATATCAAGTGATTTATTCCTTTCATAATTATTTTATCAAATTTTTTCATTGAATTCAATACGATTGTGATGATTATAACATTTATAATTGAATATATTTCAAATATTTATCTCATGATTTCCGAAGTAATATTATAAAATAAAATTAAAATCTTCTTCAGTGATACGATACACACAATTATTTGTATCAATTGAACGAATTATTTATATCTAATAATTGATATTTTTCGCATTCTGGAAATACATATATTCATTGTCATTCTATAAATTCTCATCTCTGTATATATACATTGCCACAATGTCTCAAGCGTTAAATTACAAGTGTTGATACTCGAGTCACGAGTGTCAATTTAAACTTGGTAAATTTAGTGCCAAAAGTCGTGAATAAAGTCATTGCCAGTTAACCCAAGTCGAACATTATTCACTGCACCAAAACAGAAGAAAAAAAAAAACAAGAAATAAAGTAGAAATAACAAAAAATAAATAAAAGCGCTGTACCAAAAAAAAAAAAAGAAAAAAAAATAAATAGAATTGTAGTTGAACATTATACACTGCACCAAAGCAAGGGAAAAAAAAAGCGATTATTAGACAGATAAAGTTATATTCTTGTCGAAAAATATAATAATAAACATATACACATCCAACGAGTGCACCACCTGTCATTCAATTTGATGAAATTGAGTGAAATATCCTGATGTATCATATCAATTTACAAACATATCGTTCATCATCCTTAGTACAGAATAAGAAAAGTGAATTGGACTTTTCTGTCGAATGATTGATTGTCATTTATGGAATATAACTTTCTCGACAATATAAACACTACAAAATATAATGATAATAACGATCATTGTGATAGAAATGATGGGGAAAAAAAAAAAAAAAATTCGATACATTGATACTATATCGTTGTGTCCACAGTAATATAACTCTCAACTGAACAGGAAAAAAAAAAAAAAATGAAAAAAAAATTGTGAGCTTAATGTGATTGAATCGATCCATTTGTATTGTAAGCTTACAAGTGGATTTTCCAATGGAAAGTTTACATGCGTATATTCTCATTATATTCATTCGTCGTTTATTTCATTCCTACATCCATATATATATATATACACAACCCCACTATTGAGAGACTTTTGAAATAGAGTTGCACTTTGGAAAGATACTGAGAAATCTTCACATCTTACGCGTTGTATTTTTTCTATGTGTTTCTCTTTCATGATTTTTTTTTTCGTTTTGTTTTTTTTTTTCATATTTCCTATACTGCCTAACTCCCATGGGGTATATTGACGAAATCATGCAAAACAAAAGAATATGTCTATCGACGAGATTTGTAGAAACATATGAATAGAAAATTCGCAAAAAATAAACTGGGCATTCATGAATATTTGTCACGCATGACACGTAATTTTTATTCTCCTTTTTATTTTTATTTCCATTACTATTCTTATTTTATCGTATTTCCTTTTATTAACCTCACCTTTTCCCCTTTATTTTTCACATTTTTCCTATTCTTCATTTTTTATCTTCTCCTCTTTCCATTCATTCTTTCACTTTTCGTTTTATTTTTATTGCTACAACGAATATTGGCATTGTGAATATTGTGAATTGTGCAAATGGGATATTATAAAAATTTTATAAATATATATATATATATATGTAAATATACGTATAAATGTACGTATGAAGTGGTACTATAAAATCTTGAAGTATTAGAGCACTTCAAATCCTGCGTCCACTTCTTAAGTGGTATACACTGTTAAACAAAATATAAAAAAATAAAAATAAAATAATACGAAAAAAAAAAAAAAAAAAAAAAAGAAAAGGGATGAAAGAAAAAACGATAAAAAAAGGAAGAAGCGAAAACACAAGACACTCACCAATTCACGATACTTTTACAGGCACATTCATTTCGACATTTGTCACGTCGCGATATAAATACATTTATATATACACACGCATACACAAACATACACATACACAGATATACACACATATACACGATCACTCCATTTGCCTCCCTCTTTATATATGTATCACGAGACCCAATTGCTTCTATTGCCAACTTTACCCTGTATATACTTATGTCATCATCATCATTATTTTTCCCTTGTGAATGAAGAGGAAAAAAAAAAAAAACAAAAAACAAAAAAAAATTCATATACACCAGGATTATTTATTTCCATACAAGAGAACTCTTGTTCGATGACGCGATTATCGCGTGAAAAGTGTTTTTTCATTTTTTATTATTTCCTTCTCCTTGGTTTCTTTTATTATTATTTTTTTTTTGTTTTTTTCTTTCTCTCCAATCGACATACATATGTACCTATTCATATCTATATATGTATACACTACGTTTGCAATTTGGTGATTGTTCACGTTCAATCGCAATTATCGTAAGCCGTTAGTCACGCGATATGGTATAGCGTTCGTCCATCATTCGTTCTTTATCTCATTTATTATTTGCATGTCGAAATGTAAAAATACACAAACATACATATATATGTATATTTATGAATTTCTACATACATTCATGTGCATTTATACATATAAATATATGTGTTCAATTTGAACTCGGAAAGCGCCAAGTTAACGTCATTAGTCTTTTACCAGCAATTATGTATAAGCGAGTTCGTCTCCAGCTGGCACAATCGATTGCGATATCGTCCATCACCGATAATCGCATTTTATTCCAACGTCGCATGCTCGTTAGCACCACTGACATTTTCGTTTTTATTCTATTATTATTTTTACTATTATTGTTATTGGTACTTTTTTTTTTCTCATCATCTCATTTTTATCCATTTTTTTTTTCCTCTTCCTTTTCTGCTTTTTCTTCTTTTACTCTTCACTTATGTGATAGAATAAAAGGTTGTCAATATCTTTTTATTTTTCATCATCTCATTTATCATTTCTCACAATGAAAAGCGCACGCGACCATTAAAATCTCAACTACTGCATCGAATCAGTGCATTCAAATGTCCTCCAAAATTGTACACTTATCCAATCTTTATCCTTCTTTTTATTTATTTATCTTTTTTTTTCTTTTTTTTTTTTTTTTTAAATAAATTCATATCAATATATTGGAAATTCTGTAGTTTTGCTTGGAAGGCACTCACTAATCATTTAAAATTTATGAGAGTATATATATATATATGTATAGATCGATTTATTATTACTTTTTTTTTTTTACAGAATGGGATGAAAGTGACTTTTGCGTGAAATAAAGTAAATTCTATTGTCATGAAACATTCAACGAGAGCTTTTATTGTCGTTACGTGTAAATAATGTTTTTATTTATTTATTATTATTATTTTTTTTCTTATTCAGAGACAGTGCAATTAGTTTACTCTCTCACGTATAAAACTTCTACGAATTCGATAAAGAAAAAAAAGATAAAAAAGAACGGAAAAAACGTGAAAAAAAAACCTGAAAAAATAAACGCCTCGAGAAAGAAATAAAAGAAAGAAAAAAAATATATAATGATTATTTGCTGTTTTTCAACTTATTCGTTTCAATAATCACAATTGAAATAAAATGAATTTTTAATTATGAAATTATTATCAATTTAACGTAAAAATAGAAGGACATAATATAAAGTTGTGATTAAACTACCCACATTTTCCCATGAAAAAAAGAAAAAAAAAAAATCTTTTTTTTTTTCTTTTTCCATTCTTATTATTGTTTGTTTATAATTAATTCAAACTCTTCACATTCATTTATATATATATATGACTAAATATAAACGTAAATACAAATATATAGATATTCACATATGTATAATATGACTCAAACAATTATCATTCAAACTTAGGGACAATTTAACGGACGCCAGGAGTAACGAGCGTGTACAACGATGAAAAGTAGGGAGATTAGCGGTTAATTAAGCACGACGCGGACGTTTTCACGGAATGTTGGAGCACGACACGCAGGCGCCAGACTTACCAAGTCACTGAGCATATGCATGCTATATCCTACATATACATATACATCTATATGTACATGTGCCAGTAAATATTTCAATAATATACACCTAATTCGAGAGCGTTCCAATGTCCCGGGTATTTCCTAATAAATTCTCAAACTCTTCAACATTATAATACAAATAAAATATAAACAATTCTCAATTATTTTTCTCCATTTATTTTTTTACTTTTAAATTTATCTCAGCTCATTCTACTATCTCAAACTATCCATTTTCTTTCATAAAACCATATAAATATTTTTCCCAATATTTTTTTCTTTCATCTATATGATATTTTTTACGAAATCTTGATTATATAGATACTTAAAAAATATGAAAATTCTTGTGGACATGCAAGAAAATAATGTGCATATATAAAATATATCCAGTTTGGTATGTTCAACGTTTAGCATCGGAATTTATACTGGTGTGTAGTCTTGCATGAAATATAAAGCTTCGAAACTTCGTGTTGGGAAACAACCGTCAATCAAAATGTCTAATTTAAATTACGCTGTAGTTTGAAAATGGGTATACCCTGGTTTAACAATTAAAATAAAACCTTCTATATAGATATAAACACGAATATTCTAATAATAATAATAATAATTCAATAATAATAATAATAATAATAATAATTTTCAAAGTATCAAAATATATTTATAACTAAAAATTATATTAACATATGATTAATTATTTATAATTAACAATATACGTTGTGTCGAAATTAAATTATATTTATTTATTCATTTAATTGAATGTAATGATTTCTCATTGCAAATAACACATACGATATCATCATACACAATTTTATATTTTGCTTGTTTTATTCATTCATTTTTCGTTTTGTTTACTAATAAATTCAAATAGAATGAAATAAGTAGAAAAAATTTTTTTTTCTCTCAACGCTAATAATACAAATACAATTTACAAATTTAATCGCTAAATTATTTATGGAAAAAAAAAAGAATAATAATAATAATAATAATAATAATAATAATAATAATAATAATAATAATAATAAATGAATAAATCAATAAATCAATAAATTAATAAGAAGCGGACGGATAAATATATATATTTCAGTAATAATTCAATATTACAGAATTAATATTTCAATAAAATGACAGTACTTTACTGTTTTTCATTCAAATTAAAAAAAAAAACAAGAAAATAAAAAAAAAATATATATATATATATATATCAAATATAAACTCTATTACTCACATACATCCGTTGAGTAACTTTAATGCTGCATGCTCTTAGTCCAATGAGAGAATAATATATTATATGTTGTGAGCGTGGCTCATCCCTATTATCCCACTCTACGTCCCCTTCAACCCCCTTGTCTATTTACAACTAACAGAGCACACAGAGCACACAGAGCACACCCAATACACACTCACACACACTCATATACAAACATAGAATGTTCTAATATATTCTAATATTTACTACAATTACTTTAGTAATATAACACAGCGTATTATGCGTATTTGTTTCTCAACGTTTACTTATAATTTAATAATATAATGAAACACATGCAACATTACATATATGTATATATTATTTCAATAATTGTCACGCAATTTCGCGTATAATTGAAAGTGCATCTTGAAGAATTGTGAGTATATGTGGGTAATGTATGTCAAATTGAGTGGACTGGACAAATAAGAAAAAAATAATAATAATGGCATGCATTTTTTTTTGTTCAGTGAAAGTATAATGAACAAGAACTTTTGTGAGAGTATTATATAAATATTACTACGTAGAAGTCGAAAGCGCGAAGTATACATATATATAATATACAGATTTTTGTATTCATATACTTGAATAATAAAAATAATAATCATAATAGGTGATGTTAGATAAAATGAGAAGAAAAAAAAAAAACAAATATCAGCTGTAGTAAGATAAAAGTGTACGATGTGTGGTAAAGAAAAAAAATCGATGACACACTGGCCCATTTAACACGGTTATTCATTGTCATTATTCTCATTTGTCATATATATTATGTCACCATTGTTTGATATATAAGTTTATATACTTATGCAGATACACGAACAATTTCTGTTTTTTTTTTTTTTTAGCGTAACAATATTATGGGGAGAAATCCGATGTATTTAATCTCGTGAAAATTTATATTTAATCATTTATTTTTATATTTCTGTAATGTATAATTTTATATTTTTAATTTTGATTTTTTTAGTTTTTAATTCAATATTCAACTATTATAATAATAGTATTTGATGTAGATACTGATGGTATATAACCATGAAATCATCATTTTATATGTTTATATGTATATGAGATGAGATGAAAATAGAAAAACGAAAAGAGAAAATACAAAAAAAAAAGACAGTTAAACTGACAATCGTTTTCAAAGTAGTACGAATATTGAACTAATGCTTATCTACCTGAACTTATTTTTGTTAATATTATTCACAAATTCATATTCCTTGGGGTATAATAAATCCGTTCGCATTTATACATCTAAATATATATTTAAAATCTATGGCAATTTGATAAAACACGAATTACATCAAATTACAATGTATCAGAGTTTGCATTAAAAATGTCAATAATTGAATGGAAATAAAGCAAAGATTTCAATCCACAAAATTTTATGAACCAATTTATATTTTCCTTTATCAGTTGAATTATGAACATTTGATTCACATCACTTAACTCCAATATCATTTAATGCGTAAATAAATGTGCGTAAATACACTTACACATGGAGCTGAGAATTTGCATTACGGATTGAAGATGATCGGATGTTTAAATTAGATTATCGATAACTAGGTATCTCTAATGGTGAATCACATTTAGTTTATCTTCATAATATATATGAATATAATTACAATAAGTTTATTCGTAATTGCATGAAATCTCTATAACATTCACTCTTCATCAGTAAATTTATTAAATCATATATATATTTTTTTCTTATTTACTGCAATATACAATAGCGTGATTCAATCAATAATACATAAAATATAATATTCATATGTCATGTTTATATTCAATTATAATTAAATACAATCTGACTTTACTTTAATAATAATATGAAGATAAGAAACTCAATAAGTAATAAATAACATCAACAAAAAAAAAAAGGAAAATGAAAATAGTAATAAAAAATAATGGAAAATAAGTTGAACGATATAAATTATAATTTTATTTTTTCATGAAAAAAAAAAAAAAAAAAAAATCGAGCAGAAACAAGAAAATTCAATTCTATTCTTCTCTAGTTTCTCTTTTTTTTCCGTCTTATTTATATCAACACAGCGGCATTCAAGTTATTTCACTGAGAATATCATATTCATATTAATTCATAAAAAAATAAAAAAATAATTAATAGATAAATAAATGAAATTTCCATTATTCGCTATTTTTCTGAAATAATAAAATAATTAAGTATATTCATCGATACATCTACGCTAATACAACTTACAAATACAATGAAAAATACTAGAGAAAATTTTCGAAATATTTCATATGCTGTCATCAATTCTCTCTCTCGTACTCGCATACCCTTAACGTCAAGCTTCTATTATACTCGCTATCAAATGAAAAAATAATAACAGAAAGAGAAAAAAAAAAAAAAAAAAAAAAGGATTTCCCCATAACTCTCAAACTGTATAATGGGCCGTTAAAAATGAGGGTGGCCGATAACGTAACCGAGCGTACGAACGAATATAGTTTATGTCAAAATATCCGTATCTTTGTTATGGTTACTATAGTGTTAAAATGTTCCGTTAGTAATGAACATAAAGTTTGTGCTGCATGAACATATTACTAATACACAGGTGTACTAGAATATGCATATATATAACAAAAAGTATGAGGTAGTTGCATACGATAGCGTGCTGACCAATGATTAACGCAATGTTTCATGTCCCATATATGACGTTTATCTTACAAGTGGATGTTACATTACGGTTTTTTTTTTTTTTTTTTTTTTTTTTTTTGTTTATTTATTTATTCATTAATTTTTTTTCTGTTATTTTACATTACATTTATACATCACGATTATATTCAATTTTTTTGTTTTAATTACTGTCATCGGATTATGCATTTGAATTTTTGAGTAAATTTTTAATGAGAAAAAATTTTTTTTAAACTGATAAAAAGTCATGAAATAAAAACGATTTGATGAATTCATGAAAATTATCGATGAAAGAAAAAAAAAAAAAAGGATTTGAAATTTAAACAAAGATTATTTTTTGTATCCTACAACTCATTCGATACCCGAATGAAATTTAAAAAAAAAAAAAAATTTTCACATCAATGTCAATCAAAATTTTTTTTTTTTTCTGTATTGCATATTGAATTTATTTCATTATAATTTTTTTGTTTTGTTCTGTTTTTTTAATGGATACATATGAATTTCACACTTTGTTCAATCATAAAAAAAAATTGTCTCCTTTTTTCGTTTCTTTATATGCATATTTTTTTGATGTTTTATTTTGTTTTTTTCTTTTTTTTTTTACCTATAAAAACAAATACATATACATAAGTATATTGGGGATTGTAGAATATGTAACTGGGTGCAATTTTGTTTTCTGTCAATATTCAAGAGATTGTGCACTCTGGTATTTTGTAACTAATGGATCGAAAGCACATTGCCAACAGGTCGATTCGTTGTTTGCGTACTCTTTGAACGACGCTCAACCCCAATGCGCGCTACCAATTCACCCTTGCAATACATAACATGTTTCCCCCTCTCTCTCATTCCACTAGTCGCTGCATTGATCTTGTATTCGAATTCCATGGCCGGAAATCCGTAACAATGCAATGTCGAGGCATACTCAAAAAACCTACCCGAATATTTAAAATCTAGCATAAAAGAAAAACATACATTCAACGATGAGTGTTGAGTTGAAATATCATAATAAGAGAAAAAAAATGATAATAATAATAATAATAATAATAATAATGAAAATAAAATTCAACATAATCTCATCGAAAACAAACTGATTTTCTTATATGAAAAAAATTTTTTTATCTAATAAATTCAATGCTCACATCCATTACACATTCAATTCAATTTTTCATTTGCCTGACCATATCCATGCCACAACCCCTTCAACTATTCAATCACTCAGAAATGCACATACGTACATACATATGTATATACCGTACAATTCATTACTATTATCATTCTATTTTTTCCCTTTTTGTATTTTCATTTGAATTTTTAATTTATTCGTCACGCAATTCTACGATATACACATCCAATATTATTTATTATACACACACACACACACACACACACATATATATATATATATATATATATTTCAATTTCATTTTTTTGTTTTCATACCGCGAAATACCATCTGTATGATTTATATATATTATTTTTTTTCTTTTTCTCGTTGACTTCCCCTCAATTCAATGCGAGTTTTATGACTTTAACCGCGTGCACAGGCACAGGATATGCAAAGAGTGTTGTGAGGCTCGTTAACTGTCTCTCTCACTCTACGACAGGTGCTGCTAGCGTTTCACTATTGATTCCACGAGTTGAGGTGAATAAGGGGATTCAAGTTGTAGTATATATATATATATATATGTATGTGTGTATGTGTGGATGTGTTGGTTGGTTGGTTGATTGTATGCGGGGCATGTGCAACGGTTGATGTTGATGTCGGTATATTGCAACAGAAAGCTAAAGGAATAAGCAAGAAAGAACGTGCAGTATGTGTACGAGTAAATGGGTATGACAAAGAAAGAAAGATAAAGAGAGAAATAGAAAGAGAGAAAATGGAAGAACGAGCAAAATACAATAGAGAGAAATCGAGTGTAGAGAAAAAGAGATGAAGTTGAATATGATGGTTACGTTTGTTTTAGTTGTACCACCACCACTAATGTCTCTTCATACTAACTATTTTCTTATCCGGTTTGTTTTATATTCTACTGAACAATGACTTTAGTTCATTCATTTATAGTTGAGTTGGTAAAAGCCAGGACGTGATACGATTTGGTACATTAGTGAATATAATTAAGATAAAATGGCATGAAAGTGGACACTTTTGTTTTTACATCACAAACTTCATCTCATTTATGTAATATTGAGTTTAGACTATTTGTTCTTCATTTTTTTTTATTTTTCCACGGGATAAATGAAAAGAGGTGGATAAAAATTATTTCTTCTTCTTTATCAAAGATTTTTGTGCTTGTTATTCAGTTGTGAAAAGAATTTCGACATTGAATAATTTTTGATGAATATAAAATGTTTATTTTATAAATAATCGTAATAGTAAAAAACTAAAATTATAATGTATCTGTATGCACTATAGAATAAACTGAGTGCAATATTGTACGATAAATTTCACTCATGCAAATAAAATAATATATAATTCGTTGATAAAAATTAAATAATACAATTATAATAATGATAAGTAATTAACTGATAAAGTAAACTATAATAAAAAACGTTTTCTAACATTTACTTCCAGGAAATTATATTTATTTCCACGGTATATATTTTATTTCATCACACACATCCATGATAAAATTTTTATACTCAATAACTTTCACAATACCACATATCTTTATCTATATAATTCATCACAACTGATGATAAAAAAATATATATATATATATATACAATGATTATATGGATATTACTATGGCATGTCATTGAATAATATACAAATGTTGGTATGCGAAATATTGCCATTATGGATTAGATGAATCGCATCGTCAGATAAAAAAATCTACAATGAACAATGTCATATTTTCATTGTACCGTTATTTCATTTCCCTTCATTTTTATTATTTTTTTTTTCCTACTCCCCCTTTCTCTCCCACTTGCTTTGTTTGTTTTTCTTATTTATTTTTTTTTTTTTTCTTCATTTCTCTATTGAAACAGCTACATCAGGTATAGATATATCGTGTGCAATCGTTCGCTTGCACGCTCGAGACCCCGATGAAAAACAATTACTACTCGAATACTCGAGAAATAAGGTCATTCATCGTATTATTTTTCTATACGTATATATTCTTTCTTCATTGTATCTATCTCTTTTTACTGTATTTCACCTCGTAAAATTGCCATTATCCCACTTGAAAGTTTAAGCCCTACTACCTTTATACCCCACCACTCCCACTACAACCTCTTCACCCATCTCCACTCCTTTTATTCTACATTATATATATTCTTCCACTGAATGTATCACTCGAATTTCATTTCTTATTGTACTTAATTCGCTCTCTACCTCTCTCTTATCCTACCTTTTTTTTTTTTTTTTTTTTTTTTCTCATTTATCTTCTCAATATATAATATACATTTAAAACAAGTCCAAACATACCCGAAGTATTTAATGAACTCATAAAAAAATTTAACTGAAATTCATTTGTAAAACTGATATGACAAGTCACTTCTAATCATTTTAAACAAGAAATTAATGATCGTTAAATAATAATAACGATTGTGATGATGTTAATAATATAAATATATTTGCAATTGTTATAAACAATTGATCGAATACTTTCGATCATGTTTTATTAATAAAATATTCCAATTATATTAGTCATTGATATATTTTCCACATCAAATATTACTCAATTATATTTAAATAAAACATTTCCTACATTATTTCAATGTAAAAAATTAATATCAATATCTCAATGTTGAAATAAACGAAAAAAAAAATATATATATTGTATGAAATTACCACTATTAATAAATAATATTAAATATATATATATATATATATTTATTACTCAAATGAATATTATTAATGATTGAATACGTTGATATAATTAGCCTGATCAATACAATTTCCCATTGTGTATATATGTGGTTTTCCAGCTAATATCAGAATCCAAATATGCTGGCTCACAATTGTTGAACAAGTACGAATCGACAGAGAGAGAGAGAGAGAGAGAGAGAAAGAGAGAAAGAGCGCATTACCTACTAACGTGAATGTATATGTATATGATATATATTTCAACTGAATAATATTGGATGGTGTATATACACGTGGGGTTTAGATGCGACACAGAGAACAAAGGGGAGTGGGAGATAGACACATCATACATATGAATACTATGGTTGAATTTCTGTAATATTGCATATGACAGCGCGGTTACCCGGGTCCCATAGGGAATGCGGAAGTAATGATGTGGGATTGAAGCTCAAACCAACGAACACCATCTATATCCCCCATTCTATACATTCGTTGATACAAACATTTATATATATATATTTATACGTGTACTCATCACACTCGCGAGGTAAAGTCAAATGCCACTAGTGTAAACATGCGATTGAATAATTCACGTAGGTTTACTCCTATATTGATAAATTTATCACGCCCCAAGTGAGATGAACAACATTGACCATTTGCTATGTCACGCGATACCAACCATAATATAATTTAATTTTTTCCCTTTATATTTCATTTTAGTTTATTACATTCTCATTTTTAAATTCACTATATCTTTATATATGTGTGTGTGTGTGTGTGTGTATGTTTATGTGTCTGAGTCAATAAATTATCGTTTATTTACATTTGATTGTATAATTATTTGATAAACTGTAATTGATGCGATGTATAAAATTGATGTCATGTAAATTTATGACGTAAACAGACGTCTGGAAAAAATATTCAATTATATAATCTTGTGAAGGGAATTTTATTTCGTTAGTCGATAAAATTTTATTCATTGTCAATCCTATAACTGCTGGTATATTAATTATATTATTATACGTTTAAATTGAAATAATTATATTGTTACGGTATGCGTGAAGTTAATATGTGAATAGAAATCAATATATAGTTATATTATTAGTTGTGATAAATTATATACATTAATATTCAATGAAGTAATTTTAAATTAAATTAATCTGCACGTGATTATACTTACGTAAACGCAATTGTATATTACAAGTGTGAAAAAAAAAAAAGAAATAAATTCAATTTCATTGAATTATTTTATTGTGATGAGTGATTTCAACTTTTTCATTTTTTTTTTTTTGTATTTTTATTTTCAAATTCGGCGAGAACTTCGTCATATTTTATGTAAAATTATATACATAAAAAATAGTTATAACTACAATCGTTATTATTTGTAAAATCATTAATTTGATTATCAATTAAGAATGTGAAAAATCGATATGACAACCCAATTTTTATAACTGTCAGATATAATTTCATATTTATAAGTTGATACTGACAAGTTTCAACATCATCTAAAATATGTCACAATATAGTGACAGTCACACGTCAACAGGAGTGCGGTATCCTCGACACAATATACAACAAACATTCATCTTAAAATATATACATCATATGTCACATGTATGTCAACACCTCTCGTACACTAACGTTGCATTACACGTGCACACACGTATATATTACACGTAGCACACTAATGTGTAATGTATCTAAACGAATGGTGTGTGGGGCATAACGAGATATTTAGGCCGTAACGAACATTAAATACTGTTTTGCCATCGCGCACATAAATTCATGTCAACGCCCAAGAGTAATTTATACAACCTGATACAAGTACAATATATATATTGCGAGGTGACACATAGGGAAGTCACAGTCGTTGGATGGTAGAGGATTGAACCCCCACGCAAGTGGAGTGATCCTGATAAAACGAAAATACCGTCGACTATATTAACGTATTTCACATGCGTTCATTCTCTTTTCGATCCCTTTTTCTCTTTCAACCTATGGGAATTAATGAAAAACACGTGGATGAATTTAAAAAAAATGTTACGTATATTTAATGCCTATTGAAATAAATTACATTAAAAAACAAAATGAAAAATAAAAATGAAAAAAAAAAATTATATATATCTAGGTTTTATTACGCTCATTTCATATTTTATTTTTGTTTTTTCCCTTTCCCCTTCACATTCTCACACCCTTCGCTTCTTCCTTTACATATGTCCTTGGCGTGTTTTTTTTGTTTTTTTTTTTTCAATATTTTCCATTTTCAGTGTAAAGTGCACCCTAAAGAGTAGAGCTCGCCCTGCGTAATACGATTCTCATGAATTAGGATAAAGTCCTGGGCTATATCAAAATATTTTTATTGTATTCTCTCGAGTATGACTAAGTTAGAGGCGGATATCAACAATAGTAGTTATATTAGCAGTTGCAGTATTATTAGTATTTCAGTAGTAGTAGTAGTAGTAGTAGTAGTAGTCGTAGTCGTTTCAGTAGTAAGGCAAGTATTAGTGCCGACAGAAGCAGTAACAGGAAAGTAGTGCCTGAGTATGAGCTTTCCTAGATCGTTATTCTTGGAATGCAGCATGCTCAGAATCAACGCAGACAATATTATACCTACATATACTATAAATGTTATATTCTACGTGTATATAAATGACAGTGATTTGTTGTTGTTGTTTTTTTTTTCTTTATTTATGAAGTAAAATAAAATTATAATCAATCACGGTAAGGAGATTACAAAACTTATCTGAGTATATTTGAGGAATATTAAAGCAATTTGCACTTAATTCTAATTATTGATAAATCCACGATGCCAAAAAATAATATATTATATCATTGTATAATTTATTTCTCAACTGATAATATTATTATCGATCTCTTTTTACATATAAATTATAACAATTGAATAATCATACCTGTATAGATGAATATAATGTGAGTGTGGATCAAGTACTACGATGATTAAATTAATGTGAACTAATTTAAATGCAATCGAAACATTATAGTAAACTATACTTTAGGTAAAGTGAAATGAATTTATATAAAGTAAGAAAAGTAAATGTTTGGTGAGGACTTCTATATAATATTCAAAGGTTGACTAATATTCGTAAAATATAGGTATGAAGATCAAAAAAATTGTCGAAGAGATGGTGAGAAAATTTCAAATATTAGGTCAAAGTACTTCATATAAATCAACTTTGACACCCATTACACATCATACTTTATATAAAACTGCAACAAACTTCAAAACTCACTTCAATACCCAAACTTAACATATACTTTTTAATATTTTCATTCATCTCAATTATAAAATATATAACTTTGTTTCATCATAATTTTTTTTCTCCTTCCTCTACTTTCACATTTATTTTTTCTCTTTATTATTATATATTTTTCTTTTTTCATCTACCCTCATCCCCCACTTCATCTTCGTATTACATAACACACCATCTTTTATAAATGTTCACATAACCACAGGTGAAAGTATAGGTGAAACTCCATTCTCAATTTACGTATAGTTCTATAGGTACTAGTGCATCGTAACACTCTTACGTGTCGGTATAAATTTCCGTTTCACCAATGTGCTGCTTTGTTCAGCTTCCGTATACTTTCATCTCTTACTTCCTCTTATTTTCTTCTTTTTTTTTCCTCTCTGGAATTTTGCCCGCTTCTTCTTATTCCACATTTTCTCAAGTCATTGCACAATATAAACAACTGACAATACACGTATGACTGCACGAATATAAAAAGACATACATATAGATATACGTATCTACCTACCTGTCTATCTATCTATCTATCTATCTATCGTATTTGTATATACGTACATAAAATAAAGCACACACATACTAGGTATATAATGCGACGATGGAACATGGTCTTGGTTGCACGAAAAGTTAGCTCGTGCGCGCGCGACTCTGCGAGCTGTAACAAATTGCCAATCTCGACCTCGGTACCAGGCGCTATACTTTCAAGACCCCATTCTACCCCTATCTTTCTCTCTTGCTCTCCCTCTCTCTACTTCACTTGATATACATACATGTTATATACACTTCCTAGACTCACCCGACTAGTATCTCACAAACGTCTACATGTATTCACTACCGTCACATCAACATTTATCATCGTTCTCCTACACATTATATACCATTTTAAAGATAGAAAATGAATGAAAGTGTGTGGATAAATTTTCACGTTTTATGTTAATTTTTTTGTTGATTTCACCTACTATATTATCATAAATTCAATTTATTCATCAATATACGATAAGATTTGTTTTTATTTTTTTAATGTAGAAGGAAAAAAAAAAAAAAAAAAAATGAGAGATAGTGTAAATCGATTAAAGTTAATAGTTGAAGTTTAATTTCCTTACAAATCCAAAAGACGATTTCGAAGAAAATCGACAATAGTATATAATAGGAGTTTTAACGAATTGCCAATCTCAAGGGTGCCCTAAACTTAAACTCAGCTATGTATTCAGTAGTTTTACATATACCTACATATCAACTTTGTTCGACAATCTACTATCTTTTATCCATACCAATTCACTCATTCATTTTGTACTGAATTCTATAGACCCGTATACCTGATACCTGTAATAAACTACAAACAGAATATTATATTCGACTCAATTTATTTTCAGACATTAGTTTATTATTATTTAATCCATAATAACTTAATTGACTGAAAGTGTGAGATAAAAAATATCTATTAATTGAATAAAAAAAAAGTGAATATATAAATATATATATATATATATCAACTATAGAAGTAAAACCTGGACATTTTGTACATATAATTGATATATGTGATACAAAATTTGTGTTTACTTCATATATTTGTATTGTGTAAATGACATGAATTTATATAATTCATTGTTGCACCAAAGTTGATGGTTATAATTTAAATGTAAAATGAAAAAAAGTTCGAACAATAATGATTACAGTGAAAGGGTTTCATCAAGCAATCAAATTACTTCATTTATATATATATATATATATATATAGATTTTAGTTGTCATGTTGACAGAAGAATCGAGTTTAAGCATCACTCAAAAGCATCTTTACTTAGAGGTCTCTCTTTTACTAAGTGGAGTGGCTCACTATTGGTCTGACAGCTTTCAACTCAACACTGCCAGAAGACAAGTGTAAACACGCAATACTCTCTTTTATATTATTCTTAAGTATCCGGACATTTCTGTATGGATATCATTTTTTTTTTTTTTTTGTTTATTCTTCAATAAAGTATATGTACATATAGACAACTGAAGAAAGAGATAAAAAAAAAAATGAGAAAGCATTGAAAGCTCAAATTTCTCATTGTTCGTTATATATTTTCTTTTCATCAATTTATGTTTTTTGTTTTCTCTCCAATTTTTTTATTCATTTTCCTACATTTTCTTCTTTCACTGTGGGAAACCATTTTATATTGAGCTCTTCAACAAATTTACAAATCATTTGAGAATGTCTGTTACAATTCATAATAGATTTTAAAGTGGATTTTAAAACTTTTATAGAGCTCTCCACTGATATTATCCTACCCATTAATATTCTCATGGTACAAACAAAATAGAAGAATAAATTTCTAGACTTTTTTCATTTTTATTTTTTTAAACAAAAAAAAAAATTTCACATTATGTTTGTTTATTACGAATCATCATATTGATGATAAATTTTATTTCATAAATATTCTCCATTTTTCGTGGAATAAAATTTCAATTGATATAAATTAATGAGTAACACACAGAAAAAAAACATACAAATTTTATTGTTTGATTACTAGTGAAGAAAAAAAATCACATGAATACACATACGAGTAAGCAATAAATAATACATTTCTCGTACAAACAAAATTCAATTCATTGATACAATACGAATTTATTCTATTTTTCAAATTTTCATTCATTGTTTTTCTTTCTATTCTTCTTCTTTTGTCTCATGGTCATCCGTAAAAAATACGTTGAAAAAAGGAAAAAAAAAAAAAAAAAAAATCATACATATATATATTCAATGACTATACTCCCTACGTTTTTCAATTACTACCCATTTCATTCGACTGTTTTCACCTTCACTCTCAATTACTATCTTCTATTCCACACATTTTATTTCATATTTATTTGTACATACGATATACTACTATATGTATTGTTGTTAATACTGTTGCATTTACTTGCCTCCCTCTATTCCACTTTAATCCTCTGTTTCTCTACTTTCGTTTCTTTCAAAAACAAACATTGTTTTCTACAACAACCCAGTCGACACCCAATCACATTGTTTCCCCACTGAATATATTTAATTTCCATCTTCTTGTTGTTTTCAACATTCATCAAGTAAATACATTAAGCAGATGTTTTTTCTTTATTTTCCTATTTTTTTGTTTTTTTTTTGTTTTTTTACTCTCTTTTATTTCTTTCTCTTCCTTCCATCCCGATACCATACTTTTATTTTTCTCCCTTTTCATTTATTTCATTTCACATCATTTCAATTAAACTCAGGACTAAATTTTTCGTCGAGTATTTCAAGTAAAAAAATATATTATTACATTTGACAGTATATCGTATATATACCATTAGTACATTGTAATTTTATCATTTAATTATCTTCTCTTCGTACCTAGAAGAAGAATAAAGTGAAAAATAAATAATGGAAGAAAAATATAGTGAATGACAGGAGGGAATCTCAAGCTCTATAATTTGTATCTTGAAGCTTTATTAATAGACAAGTGAGACACTGTCATGGAAAATTTAAATGAAATATGAGTGGCAAGAAAAAAAAAAAAAAAAAAAAATTGTAAATGAATATAATCAATATTATCAACTTCACTGACAATGAAACGTAAGAAAATATGAAAATACCGATAATAAATGTGACGTGATTAATTTTTTTTTTTTTTTTTTTGTTCTGACATAATTTATAATAAAAGTAATCAATTGTTCAATTGTTCGTATGATATTTTTTCATCATTCAAAAAATTCTGTGGTTTTATGAAAACTCGTTACATATGAAAATTATTGTACACTTGCCCTGCAGCCTATTTATCAATCAATGGACTGTACAATTCAATTAATTATTAATATTTACGGCTATATAGAACTAACTATACACCTGTATCATGTAAATTTTATACACAAATGTATTTGTGTATATTTACCCTTCTATCCATTTTGTTTTTATTTCATTGTTTTTTTTTTTTTTTTTTTTTTTTTTTTTGTCTCGCTATGTATAAATATTATTTATCAATTTATTTTAATGAAATAATTTATAAATTGATGGGACATTTAAATATCCTCTTATAATATAATGAATAATGTGAAGTAACTCAAATATAATATTATTCATCATAGAATTATTTCATGATAATAATTTTGTGTATGAAATCAAATGAATCGAGTTTGTAATATTAAATAAAATTAATTGTTACTTTATACCAATTGAATGGAGCAATTAATATTTTATAAACTGGTTTTCTAATGAATTATTTCATTCCATTGATTTCCTCGTGATTATATTAAAAAAGTGTAGAAAAAAAACAAATAACTTTTGTTTGTAGAATGAGAATAGAAACGAGAAAAAAAAAAAAAATAGAAACAGAGCATGACACCACGTAGTTGAAATAAACTGAGTGTCTTAAAAAACAAGTCGGGCGTCGAAGACAGAGTCAATTATCGAACGAAACTCTCATCGGTCT
The DNA here is from genome assembly GCA_963920625.1 of Dinocampus coccinellae. Taxonomy (NCBI): domain Eukaryota; kingdom Metazoa; phylum Arthropoda; class Insecta; order Hymenoptera; family Braconidae; genus Dinocampus; species Dinocampus coccinellae. The sequence continues at coordinate 18,943,560 of OY987184.1, forward strand.
CGTGGGAGAGAGAAACAAGAAAATAGATGAAGAGGAGAACACAATTTTATACGAACTAGTTCCGAATCTAGAATAGGATTCTTCCGTTTCGGATAAACTGGCGAATGGGATTTTTGTTTTTTTTTATTCTTTTTTTTTTTGCCGGAAAATAGAAGTAGCAGAGCTTTAGCGGGTAAAATGAGGTGATGGAAAGAAATGTACACCTTTTTCGCCCGATCTTTACAGGAAAAGATACGAGCACTGACAAATAAAAAGACGGGAAATAGAAAAAGAAAAACGAAAAAAAAGGGGGGGGGGGGGAGGGGGAGGAATAGGGGAAAAGAACAAAACACGGGGAAAAAATTCAGAAAGAGTTAAAAATGAAAATGGGAATTTCCACGGATTTGGTAATTTTTATATTTATCTCCTTTTCTCTCTTCCGGAAATTCGACTTTTGTCTTGAAGTAAAATTTGTCATTTTCAACTTTACAGAAATTGTCGAGTAAAATCTTCCACTCATTATTCCACTTTTTCTATCTTTTTCTCCCTCTCGTTTAATTTTTTTCCTCTTACTTTTTCTCCATGTCAAATCGTATTTTTTTACAGTTAATTTTCAAGCCAACTCGGTGAAATTTTTACCTGCATTTACTTTTAATTTAATACCAAGAACTGGAAATGAGCTTTTTGCGGACTTGTAGTTACACGCGCACGCGTTCAACTCAGCCATTCATTTCTATTTCACTCTCTCCCTAGTTTTTTCATTTTATTTTCTGCACAGTTTAAATTCTAACCGCAGCACAACTTGGAGTGAACTTGTAAATTACCAATGCTACATGCACAATACATCAATTATCTTAAAAAAAAAAAAAAAAAAAAAAAAAAATCTTTACGTGACGAAAATTAAGATGTAATAAATGCATGCAAAACCGTGTGATAATATTAATTTGCCCAAAAATACATTTTGTGATAAAATAAACTATTGAATAATATTATTGTTATCATCAACGAAGATGATATACAAATGCAGTTACTGATGCAAGATATCTAAAGAAAAAAAAGAAAAAAAAAAAAAAAAAAAAAACAGGAATAAAGCAATATGGTAATATGAAAACAAGAAAAATTGAAAGAAAAAAACTTGAAAAGAAAAAATGAACACGAATACTCCATGTAGAAAATCATATCGAAATGTTTGTTCTATTCATATCATATATATTGACATATACAAGTATATATATATTCATAGGATATGCTTTTCTATTATTTTCACAGATATTCAATTCACTTCCACAATGGATTCACATTTCTCGTCTACTAACTCCATCATAATATTTTTTCTTGGGACAAGGCATGAAGCAATAACCGTAAGACCTTTTGGACATATTGATATTCGACCATTGTAAAATACACATATGTATATGAATATATATCGAAAGGACAAAGGTATATATCTATTGATCAATACATAGCCTCGTGATCTTATGAAGCAGAAAATTATTTTATTTCCAATATAATACAAATTGTTCTTTTTTCTTTTCCCTACTTCCAAATACATTATAATTATATGTTGTCCTTTATTTTTCAGTTTATAATCGTACTTTGGAAAGAGAAAAAAAAAAATGAAGAAAAATAGATTAAAAAAATTAACAAAGAAAAAAATACATATTATTTTATTTATATTCGAGAAAAATATATATATATTTATGTATATATATATATATACATGTGTGTCTACATGAATTCATATAAAATCTGATATCATGGAATAAAATTTTTAAATCACATTCATTGTGATTGTGTATGACTATACGAGTATATACATACCACATCTGAATTTATGAAGAATATTTATATCAATGTTGAAGTATTCAATACGTAGATGCAACAGTACAAGTAGAAATGCATCTGAATTCTTGTTGTAAAAGAATTTTTTATATTGCCAAATCGTTTACATGTCTTCTCTGTAGAATATTTACTTCATGCGTGATTTTCCTATTGCCTTTAAGCAATAGGAGAACACAGAGAGTGCATAACAAGAGAACGAGAGGAGGAGTGGCATGGAAGAATAAGAAAAATAAGGAATTGACAATGAAAAAGGTAGAAATTTACGAATAATATTGAGTGAGAGAATGAAATATAGATGGAGAAAAAATAGTCACGTTGTGTGCCCGCATCCGTTTTATATCTTTATGTTTTTGAATCGGATCGTAGCTCCCAAGCGGACAATAGAAGCGCGTGTATAAAAATGGCGTTCATATGCGAGTCGACGTTTGCGAAAAAAAAAAGAAAAAAATTAATGAAAAATAATGAAAGAAAAATGAAAAAAAAAAAAAAATGTAGTAGAGTTTTACATGTAGACGAAAAACCGTTAAGTCCCGAGTTTTTTTTCATCAGTGAATGCAAAGTAAATTTAGTTGTCAAAAGGTTAACAGTAAGATATTTGTAAACAAAAAAAATATTAACAATTTATATGAATAGAAAAGTATATAATTAAAAATTTTTTTCACTTTATAGCTGATGATTCAACTCGAATGCCCACGTATTGTTACCAATAAAATTACTCTACATTTATCTAGCGCTAGTTAAGATTCAGCTCCAAATGAGAAAAAAAAAAAAAAAAAAAAAAAAATTCACATCTATGCACACACAAACGCATACATAGAAATATATATGTGTGTACATGGGTATTTATTGAGCAAAAAGTTGTCCATAAGATATACGTACTTGGGATGAAGTAAAGCAGAACGAGATCTCGATGAAACTCTTGAAGCCTTGGAAACTTCAGTAAATTCAATACATACATGAAATCGTCTGCACACATATACATAAGAAAGTGTAAGAGGAAATGAAATATATATATGTGTAGGTCACAAAATTATATTGATATATCCCACGGGAAAATGAGAGACGAATAAAGAGGACATATCGTAACTTATTTTTCCTTATTTGATTGTTATGAATTTATGGACAATCAGAAAAAAGTAACTGAACTATATGAAGTATGAAATATATATAATAATAATATTAAGAATCGCAATAATCATTTAGTTTTCATCTATATAAATTTTATCTATTGTCTATATAAACAAAATAATGAATGAAAAATTTTAATTGTTGTTAAATGGTAATATTCGCTATAAGCGAAATTAATGATGAATAAAAAATTTTCATCAATTCATTGAATATTTGAAAAAAAATATATATAATAATAATAATAATAATAATAATAATAATAATAATTAAATAATAAAAACGGTAAAATATTAATTTTTCTTCTTACTGTGCTATTAAATTACTAAAACAATCCATTATTGAACAAGATAAAATGAAATTTATTATAACCAAAAACAAACAAAAAATGTGAAACCGACCGATCTATTTAATAATTTTCTTGTATGATGTAAAATGGAAATTTTTTTTAGATTGAATATAGCAAAAATAAATATGATAGATGAAAAAATTAATGGATATTTGAGTGTAAATTAATAATGTTATATACACTTTACAAATTACGTTCACTAATGAATGTAGAATAAGCTTATAATTGGCTTTATCTAATTTACGAGTTATACGTTTTGTTCAAGTATCGTATTCTACGTTTTCTCAATTTTTCCCCATTTCTCATCTAATCGTATAGTAAAGAATCGACTCTCCATTTCAATATACAAAATTTTTTATTTTTTATATTATTATTTTCTAGCATATACGAAAATTTCATTAATTTTCAGTTCAAGGAGTTAATTTAATTCGAAAATTTATCCAAATATCATTAATAATATTCCGTATATTTATATTTCGGTATATTTGAAATTTATCATTATCCATAATACTTATATATCACTTCGAAATAGCCATTTGATACTTGTATCAAATTAACGTAATGTATTTCCATTATAATTAATTATTATTGTTGGAAGAAATCACTACTCTAATATTATAAACTGACGTGTAATTCAATCTAACTAAAGCCATCTATTACGCCACTATGTCTGTAATTATTTCCTATTGTATCAATGATGAACGGATCATGTATATATACATGTATATGATCATATGCACTCAAATTTCATTTTAACATCGAAAATAATAAATGAAAAATTCCCGAGATGAAATTTAATGAAAACCAAGTAACAAATAAATGAATAAATGGATCAATAAGGGAATGAAATGTAAATTATTATATATATATATTTTAATGTGAGCAAATACGAAAAAATAATAGCAGAAAAAAAAAAGAATTTTATTCCAATTTGACAATGTAAATTTATAAAAATTTGATAATGTTGTAAAAGTGTCACATTTGTGTTTACGCTCGCGTTGTATGTTTTCATTAGTACATATTCGTTTATGTAACTGTGCAGATATATGGACAAATGTATGTATGTGCATGTACTTTTGTGCGTTTTTACATAGAAATAAAAAATATATATATTAAGCAATGATAATGGAAAACGTATGGACGAGGACAGAAGAGATGTCGTGACAAATTTGTGACATGTTTGAAATGTAAATTGATATTTCTATCACGATTCACGTTGTTTACAATCGAAAAATATTGAATCAATATGAATTGTGTATTGTCCATTTTCGAAAACAATTTACTTTTTTTCATACACAGAAAAAAAAATAGATAAAAAAAAATATATTCTCACTCCCAAGTAAATAGAGAAGTGTGTAAAAAAAAGATGAACATAAGAGAAAAGAAAATGTTCGAGCAATTACATCAAATCTACAAGTTGTACATCGATAAATTTCTACATTGCATTTTAAACAAAGTACGATAATAATTGTAACTATCACTTTTATTCTCCTTTTATTATTATTATTTTTTTTTCGTAGTACCTTTTTTTCATTCTCAGTTGTTATTATTTACTCATCAATACTTTCTCTCTTTTATTTATTTATTCATTCATTCATTCATTCATTTATTTATTTATTTATTTATTTATTCATTTGTTTTTGTCCTGCACTTCAATTAAATATTCCAGACCTGATAGGTTGGATTTTATAAATTGAAAATAGTGTGTGTCAATCAGTGAATAAAATAAAACACAGCATCAAACGTATTTATTTCATTTTTTTTATCATTACTACTACTTTTTCTTTCATTTTCGTAATTTTTTTTTTATTCATACAATTGACAAGTCATTAGTGATGAATAGAAAGTGACGATATAAAGTAACTAATGGTAACTAAACAATCATTTTCTTTTTTTTTTTCCATCTGTTAGCAAATGCATTACAAAGTCTTTTTATAAATTCCACAGAATATTTACTAGGTAAATATACGCGAGGTGGATGGTAAAATTTCTCTTTGAAAATAGATCGGGAGGATTAATGTGTGTGCCAATGCGGGTACACACCATTGTTGATGACATGACAACTTTTTCAACTCTATTGTTCCAAAAATTTAACATTTTTCACACACCATTTACTTCACTTTAATATTTTTTCGTCTTTCTCATTTTCTTCATCCAGCAATTTTTCAATTTTTTCAATTTCTTTTTTTTCTATAATTCACATTATTTACATTTTTGTATTAACGTATGTAGATATTTACGAGTCTTGTGTATAAATCTGTGGACTAAAGGAGTGATAACGTGACATTAACTATTAAACTGTAAAAATAAGATCGAGGTTCATTTATTCGCGTGTATTTATAAATAAGGTAAGACATGCATTTGCTGTTTTATAAAATGACTTATAAAACTTATATTTTTGTAAAAATACCCTATAAAAGTTTTTGTACGTTCAATGTGATATCACTGTGGATTAAAAATTTCATTTCATCTTATCTCATTTTTTTTTCACATACCCACTCACATATATACAAATATATATAATGTATATTTTTTATATATATACGAACTGAGAAATATTAAGACTGTGTGAGGTTGCATCACGATATTTCATAAAAGATAAAGTTTTACCATTGCTTATTTTCTTCAATAAATATATCACTTTTTTTCCGTGTACACTTGGCTCTATGTCTTTTATTGTTTCAATTTTTGTTTTATTATTTCAATTTGATTTTATCTTTTTTTTCTTTTTTTCTGAAAATGGAGTTTTGTGTTGGATAATATACATCATCAATATAGAATTTATATATAGTGTGTTGATAAAGTTCTTTAGCAATAAATATGAATATCGATTTATTCAGTTATCTTCAATAGTATAAAGAGGAAAGTTTCTTAATGTATGTGAGAGTACTTGTCGGTGTATATGTATGTGTGAATCATGAAAAAGGTAGTGGAGTGAAAATAACAGAAAAAAAAAAAAAAAAAAAAAAAAAAATGTCTGCAGTTTCAAATGTGTTTAAAGTACATAACTCGTGTGAAATTTATTTTCTTAAAATAACCAAAAGTTTATCGTTTCGCAGTAAGAAAAATTGATGGATAAAAAAAAATTTGAGTGAAATCATATATAAACTGCATTTAAATAAGATATAAAACAAAATTAACTCTATAAATATTGATAAAATAAAAAAGAATCAACAAATATAAATAAAACTGATACTAACTCGTTAGAAAACTATATCGTTGAAATATCTAAGATTTATCTTGCAGTTAAATTTCGCAAAAAATAGAATGGAATACGGTGTGAGGATCAATTTTAAAAGTTCATTCGATTTATTTCCAGATCATCAGAGGTGTATATTCATCAGTATATGGAGGCGACAAAAAAAAAAACTGAAATAATGGTGATGAAATAATTTTCGAATCATACGATTAAAATAACTCAACAATCAGGAATATCTCCAAACAGCTTTTATATTTATAATAGAATTTTTACACAAAATCCATGCAACTTTTCTCTCATTACAAACAAAACTTCAAACAAATATCACAAAGTTAAAGCAATGACTAATGCATTGTGGCAGTAACTGACGCAAACATAAACAAATACGAAAATGAAAATAACAAAAAAAAAAATGTGAAAAATAAAATATAGCATATTACTCGTTGTATGTCTCGGGGGCAAAAGTGGAGAGCTCTCGTCATCTAAAAGTCTCGAGAGGTTGAATGACCGGAGGATCGCGCGGGCTATTCAATAAACGCACAAATATATATATAGATATGTACTAAAAAATCTCTATTTCTTATTCCTAGTGGGATATTGTAACGATTATATAATTATATTTCCCGTCCAGAGAGTCAAAGTAAATGAAAGTTGAATCAAAGTCGGCGCTCGGGGGCCGCAGCCAACAAAACGAAATTGAATGGTATATATAAGGAATAAAGACGCGAGGATGAGGAGAAAAAGAAAAATAAGTCAAGTGGTGGTAGGTTGGGTGAAGACTCCAGGGTCTTCGAGACAGTTCTCGTATTACTTTTGAGTGTATCCTTGTACTTGTGACATAATCACTGGCCGTAGAAAAATATGAAAGATAAAATTTTCGTAAATACAAATTGAGAATATAATTCAAAATATTAACTAACAGATCAGATAAATTTTCAAAACAAACAAAAAATCTATACTGTATACAAACTTTTTATTTTTTATTTTTTTCAGGTATCATAATCGAAATGTATTACACAAGAAAAAATAGAAGAAAAAACAAAAATATCACCACACACAATATATTAAAGTATGACGTTAAAACAATTCCACATACCAAAGATTTCTATTTCTTTTCTATTCTCCGTTTTTTTTTTTTTTTTTTTTTTCTTATCTTACATACATGTGAAATGAAATAGAACCATTGAATGACATATCCAGAGACAGGTGTCTCGAAGATGAAACTCGTCTTTTGTTTACATCCCTCTCATGCAGATTTCAATATTCAAACAGAACAAAAAAAATGAAAAAAATTTTAAAAAAACCATGACTCGAAGGAAAAGTCGTAAATCGTGTTTGAATTTTTCATCAATCTAATATATCCTCAAACAAATACCCAAGTGAGATATAAAAGTACCAAGAGCAGAAAAATAATAATAAGAACTAAAAATTAAACAAAAAAAAAACAAAAAAAAATCAAAATCAAAATCAAAATGAAAATAGAGTAATAATAAAAATAGACAGCGCGTGATTATATACGCGTGCTCGTTCAAGTTTGAAATTAACTGGGAAATTCACGATGTAGAGGTCAATAATTTTGTCAACTATTACGTCAAGCGTTTGATGGTAAATCCAACATCTATATACAAATATATATATACACACACACACATCTCTTTATTCTTCATTTCTACTCTTCTTCTTCTTCTTCTTCTTCATTCTTTCGTTCACTTACTTATCCGTGAATCAAGACAAAATGAAATAGAAGAAAAAAATAGAACAAAAACAGAAAGAAAGACCGAGATTTGTTTACATCTCGAGAGAACAATGACTTGCCAACCAACGTAGCCAAAGGGCAAATGGTCTGGGAGAATGAAAATGTTGAAAACCCAACCATACATACACAAAGAATATATACCTACATCTAAATAAGAATAAAAATAAAAAAATTGAAAATAAAACAAAAACCAAAAAAAAAAAAAACCATGAACGTAAATGCCTGGAAGGTTGCAGTTATTGTCAACTGCACGAACACAACTATATACATGACGATATTGACCATATTACGAGACTCGTGTATTTTATATGAGAAACATAAGCGGAATAGGAAAAAGTACGTGTACTCGAACTTTCCGTAAAGAGGATATTGAAACAAAAGAAAATTCTTAATTGCAATTGTGTCCTATTTTCGTGTCTATGCATATCTGCATTCATAGGAGTACCTTGAATAGTTACATTTTGTTGGTAACTAAATACAAATTACATGTCTATATTTTTTTATTCTCTTTCATTTGTCCACGATAATTTCCCATCAAGTTTTTCCTGTATACTGAAATATAGATATTTATAGTAGATAAATTTTTTTTCTTTCATCATTACACTTGCAGGCGTACCTTTTATGTGGCACTGTAATTTCTTATTAAGTAGGATAAGGGAAGAGAGATTATATATATATGTGTGTGTGTGTGTGTGTGTGTGTGTGTGTATAAATGAGATTGTAAGAGAATGGGTGGAAATATCTTCTATAACAATATTCTCATTTACTTTCGCATATAATGAGAATACTGAAACATTAGTTCACGTTAATATTCATGTATCAAAACCATTTTAATCGAAAATATTTTCTTGTATACAATAATAAATTCATTATTATTAATAAATCTTATATTCATAAATAATTCTTTTTACGATACTAATATAAATCCATTAATCAATCATAATTTTTTATTTCTACTCACTTGCAAATAAATTTCATCTAATTATTTATATTTCAATATCATTTATTTATTATATCCCCCTCTCAAAATCATTTTATACAATTTTTTCTATATTATAATTGAATAACATAAAAATCGAAGGAATCTAATTAGTTTTTTTTTGTAAAAAAAAAAAAAAAAAAGAAAAAAAAAAAGATAATTCATACATAAATATAAAAAAAAAATATGATCATCAAACACATACTCGTAAAATCACAGGATAACAGATTCAAGAAAAAAAAAAAAACGAAAAAAATGACGAATAAATTTTGCCTTTATTTGTTCATTTTTTTATTTCCCATCACGAAAAAATGAATAAATAAATAAATAATCGAAAGAAGTGAGCTCCACTGCGTCCATTCGAGTAGAGAGCTTCTCATGCGCATTGCCGCCGCAAGCACTAAAAGCTCATAGTCGTTGTATATGACGGCAATGGAGAAGGGAGGTTAAAGAGGGAGAGAAAGGGAATCATCAGACGCACTGAAGCATCGAGTGAATTTGGTCGGTAATAACGGTAATACCGTGAGAACTACTATTGGGGTAATCTCCTGTTCAGGAAAATTTATCCAGCTTGACCTAGGTAACTTCCGCCTTTTCTCTTTTACACAGGATTATTATTATCATTATTATTATTTATTTATTCGCCTTTATTATTTTTAACAACTGTACACTGCATAAGATCATGTTCATATTTTCTGCACTCAATTTTTGTACACTGTTGAAAAAATTGAAAGACAAAATTTTTTTTCCATACTTTTTTTGGAATAATTTTCTATTTTATATTTTTTCTTCTTTTTTTATCGATTTTCACAAAAATTGTTTCACCTAAATTCACAAAATAATTACATTTATTCCAATTAGTTTCACTACAAATTGCAAATATAACTTGTAAAAATATGGAAAAAAAGATATATATATTCTCAATTCAATGAACAAATATTGAAAATTTTACATTTATACGATATATATTTAGATATATTTATGAATAAATTTATACTTGAATACAATGGTTAATTTACTGTAATAGAATATATTCAAATTAACCGAACAAATCTAATTTCAATAAGAATATTGTGTTGAATATAAAATAAAATATATTCAACGATAATAAAGAAATATATACCAGTCATATGTACAATGACGCTCATTGACTTGTAGTAATGCACCAACTAACAATTGATCGACACGCTCAAATATGAATCAAAACACGCTATAAATTTTTCAACATATATATATATATATATATATATATATATATATATATATATATATTCACATATACATATAATTAAAGCACGCGCGGCAGGACGTGCATCGCATATATCACAAGCTCACGCGCATTCCATCATATCTCACTGCGTGCGCCAAGTTAATGTACCTTCATTGTATATATGTATACATGAATACACCAATATAAATGAGAAGAATGTGACATTTGTAATTAAGCATATTACGATATAAGTGAAAAATACATGGAAAAATAAATATTAAACGCTGAAATATATTTTTTTTAGCATTCCAACAAAAAACGGACAACGAAAATAAACCAAAAAAAAAAAATCCTAATGTTTTCATATATTGAATGGAAATATCACTTAATATAATATATTTAATAATTAATTTGAGAGCTCATCTGCATTAAATATGAAATTCAATTGAATATTAACAACCGAACTCAAAGTTATACCGAATAATTATAAAATATGTAGATTAAATATTCACTGACCATTAACAATCAATTTTACATTGTATGAATTTGACAAAGTCATTTAACATTCATGAGTTGTGTGTGTGTGTGTGTGTGTGTGCGTGTGTGTGTGTGTGTGCTTATGTGTATTTATATTTAATATTCTCACTTTATTACAGTATACAAGGGAATATACGATTTCGTATTATACAATTTTATCTATCACAATGAAAATACCAAAAATAGAATTTATAAACGATCGTCAGTAAAAGTAAAAAGGGGATAAGACAGTAAAAAAAGTTGATAAATAAAATTTTTACAGGGCTGATCTAATATACCGGGTAGTTCCATTAATTTTTAATAATATACTTGATCTAATAAATATAAGAAATGATAAATGTGAATTAATCATTAAAAACAAAAATGATATATACAAATACATAAATGAATAAATAGTTCTGGATAATCAATTATTTATCCATTATAGTTGGTTCAATCAATATCAGAATAAATTTTTTACATTTTTCCAGTTGAATTTGACAAATAAATTATTATATTTGAAATAGAACATAATTCAATTATTCATTTTACACTGATATATATATGTATTTTTTAATTTTTTCATGCTTTTTTCTCTTTTATATAATTTTAATCATGATATTTCTTCATTATTAAAAAAAGAAAAAAAAATGGAAAATTAATGATACACCCTATATATATATTGATGTTCTTTTACTGTAAGAGACTCTTGTTTTACTTTGTAATTTATATATATATCGATATACTTGGGAGAGTATCGTATTTTTTTCCCTCACTTCTGGTACGCTTGACTTGTTGAATTACATGGGACGTCAATATAACATTACTATAACTATATGCATGTGGTTATATTTAACTCTATAATAACGATGAATTTATAGAAAACTAGAAGATGAGTGTGAAATAAGTGAGAAAAATTCTGAACAATGACTTATTAAATGGGTTGCCATTGGTATGATAACATTTTCAAGAGCAAAACTGGGAGAAAAAAAAAAGGGAGAAAAGAAAAAGAAACGGAAATAAGATGAGAAAATCATTGAATTTTTTCTATTATCTTAAAATTACGTAGTGATGAGAAAAACTGTTGGAATATGAATGTGCGAATGGAGGCAAATCTTTGTATTTTTTATTATCTTGAATTTATGATGAAATGATGTATGCATATAAAAAAGAGGTATTGGTATTGAATAAAATGTCACTTTGATTGATATGAAATTTTTTTTATTTTTATTACTTATTTATTATTTTTTTTCTTCATGTCAAACATCGTACATGTGAGAACAAATTTTCATATGTTTTTTAGAGAGTGCAGGTGTGAGTGAGCATGTCGATCTGTATCACAAATAAATCTCAAGAATTAAAATTCAAAAAAAAAAAATAAACCAAGTAACGATAATTTTCAATTTTTAATTTACAAAATCATCATCTCAAATAAATTCAACTTTCAATTAAAACTGAATCCCAACATTTTTCAACATTTCATTAAATATCTTGATTAAATATTTGATTTCAATATTATATACTTGTCAAACTCTCTATCTCAATTAATCCTCTCCATTCTCATAGAAATTTCCTATATGTAAAAAAAAAAAAAAAAAATCAAAAGAGAGTAAATTCAAAAAAAAAAATTTTTTTTTCAAATATGAAATTGATGACGAGAATAAAAAAAATACTCTTCAACGTTATTTCATTACTGTGTTAGCAAAAGTACCCATAAATAATAATATCCAAGAATACAAATTACCTTAATCCAATAAAAAAATCTACTATCCTCTATAACTTGATCATCAGTCATAAGAAAAAAAAAAAAAAAAAAAGCACAGTGATAGCTAAAAGTCATTTTCATTTACTTATTAATTGAATTTGTAATGACTCTGCAGATCTCTACACAAAGAACATAAAATAAAAGATATTTGTCGTGTAATTCATGAACCCATTGAAACGAAAATGTAGAGGAAAAAAAAAAAATTAGAACAGTTACAACTTAATGATAACATTACAAGAAGAAAAAAAAATGTATATATATATATATTAATAATGATAACTGATATAAATAGTAGAAGAGAAATGAGAAAAAAGATCTCAAAAAAAAAAAACAACTAACCGACAAATAATTATCAATCACTATCTGCTCCTAATGCACCACATGATTTTTATATGAAGATAAAACAAAAATATAAGACATTTATTATCACAAACATTGAAGTAAATAACGTAAAAAAAATACAAAGACAAAGAATAAAAAAAAAACAATTTAATTATATCATCAAAGAATTTAATTATTTTATTCACATTAAAATTTTTGGCTTATTGTCCTCTCAGATAATCCTCAAGACAGACATTCAAACCACCGACAAAACTTTCTTTCTCTCACTCCTTTATACACTCATTGTCTATTACTCTTCACTCTCTCTCTCTCTCTTTCTCTTACTCTCTTTCTTTCCTTCTCTATATATCCCTATACTCGCCCTGAAATTGGGTGAATTCAAGTCTAACCGCTGAATGTTCACTCTGTAACGTGTCGTGCGAGCGAAATGGTCCATTAAGGAGTAGTCGGAGATCCAAAGAGCAGTACTACTGTCTCTCTGCCATTACCATTTCTTTACCGTGCACCAACGTATATATTCGCATACACCAAAGCATATGTACACAAATGCAGAGGACCAAGTGTAAATATATATATATGATACTTTATTCGTCTGGTATAAGAGCAATGTCCTTGACTTGACTTGATAATATACATACATACATCTACTGTGGATGAGAGACTTTTGCCACAAAGAACTGAAAAACATTGTAAAAAGAATTGTGAAATAAAACTCAAACCATGACATTTTAAATTTGTATTGGGACTCAAGTGACTTTGAAAATGTTTTTCTCCGTCATGGTAAATGAACAAAATACGAGAAAAATAAATAAAAGAGAAGAAACAAAAAAAAAATGAAAAAGTGGGAAGATTAAAGTTTCACTGTAATATAAAACTACTGTAATATATATTTCCAAATGTCTTCAAGAGAAATTTCATATTATTATGATTCAATATTGAATCAAAATCGTAATAAAAAAAAAGACCAGAAAAATTGTCAAATTTAAAAAAAAAAAGAGTAAAATTCCAAAGGTGATGATGGTAATTCCATGAATATAAAATTTTTATAATTTAATTGCATGAAAAAATTATATGTAACATAAAAATTACAAATCAATATAAATTATTTCAACCTGACAGATTTATGAAAAATAAAATAGTCCATGACGTGAAAAATAGTTCAAACAAAATAAATAAAATACTATAACGAAGAGTTATATTCTTCATTTATGTTCAACTTTTTTTTTTTTTTTTTTTTTTCTCTCTATATAGATATATATGTATATGTTCTTTGAGGATACATGTACGTCCATATATCGTTAATTGAACTAAAGGGAAAATGCGAGGGTGTGTTTTTATGTGTACGAATATTCACTAGAGGGAGTGAATCGAACAGAAAGCCCAGTCAACTCTGCCCAACTGTCACACATGAATGCGTGGGTCCCTCGAGTTGCCAAACTGATAGTACACTGTCTAGTAAATGTTCATAGTAGATACATATATATATACGTACATAAATATATACATAGTGTTGTGTGTAACTGTTAAATTAATTGCCAATGTTTGGCGTGGTGGTTGTTGTGACCGTAGTTATTGTGATGGGATTCAGGGTTTGGACTACAAAATTTAATCGACCGATACTTCGAAACTATTTCATTAATTTATTTTCATCTCATTTTTTTCAATTTATTTTCACATATATGTTATAACATATAAATAATAAATTATATTTTTGATTTCTATATATTTTTACCAATTTTGATATCTTTACTTTTCATTGTATTGAATTTTGTCAGTCAATTGATAATTCAAGTTTTTAAAAATTAATTAAGAAAAGAAAAAAAAAAAAAAAAATTTAATCTGCGAAAAAAATACTTTCATTTTTTCTTTTTTTTTTGAATAACGTGACAGTATAATTATTTTATATATTTTTACTCATTCTTAATTCGATATAATTGATTGAAATAAAAAAATCAGTTCTCATCCTCTGAATATGACTACACAAAGGGTCAAGGACATTCACTCAGATATAAACATAAAAATTCCATCATATGGACCACGTGAAACGATTATTGCTTTAAGAATAATTATTTCTTTCATGTCGTGTGTGACTATATGGATAGTTCAAGATAGCATTGAATGAGGCCTAATGCGATACGAGTTTTGTACCTTACAATCATGAAATAAAAATATAATATAAGAATGAGTATAGTTTCGTTATAAAAAAGTTAATAAAATTTTCCATTTAAGTATGAGAAAATATGTTACATAAAACATTACACTGGAAATTAATAAATTTATCTAATCTATTTCTGTATTTTTGATTTTTATTTTTGTTTTGTTTAATCACATTTAATAATATTCAACAACGAATTCAACGAAAAAAATTCATCGAATATTCATTGTTTGTTCATTCATTCATTTATTTATGCATTTATTTATTAATATAATACATACGTACAGATAGCGATCACTTGATTTTCCGCCATTATGATTGGAATTTTATGGAGCATGAGAAAAAAAAATTTAATTCCATCATTGATCACTCACCTGTAAATAAAAAAAATAAATAAATACGATGATTAATTAAATTATTTTTTCATTGGAATAATTCTCATGCGTAAAATTAGTTTTATTTAAAATATCAATAATTTATTCAAACTATTATCAATAAAATTGGAATTTTTCTCCCTCAAAATTCCTAGATATTCTCAATGTAGATATTCAAGAAAATCATAATAATAATATTTTCGTATAATTATTGCACAACAAACGTGTGCAATATTCAGTGAATACGAAATTTTTGAGTAACATGATGAGAGTAACTGAAGCAGGAAATTCATTGGAAAATATGAGCATGTGTGTAAATGTATGCATATGCATGTGTGTATATGTATGTATATATATATGTGTGTGCGTGTGTGGGCATGCGTGCATGAATAATAATATTGAAATCGTTGAACTTGAATATGAAATTCATAAAAAAAAAAAAAATGTACAATGAAAAATAAAAATTTTTCATCGATATAACAAAAATAGTGATAATAAAAATTAATTTATCACTTCTATCCATCACATAAGGATGAAAATAAAAAATAATAATAATAAAAAAAAGAAACAATAGAAGAAAAAGAAGAAAAAGAAGAAGTGGAGATAAATATTCATTTCCAATTAATATTCACACATAAAAACTATTTGTCATACTCGAAGACATCACATCTCCATTAAATAAATCCAAAATGGTGGATATAAAAGGGAGTAAAACGTGGGGTCTAAAACCTATATAACGCTTGGTGCACACAAAAAGATCTAAGGTAAACTATACGAAGCGTGTATTTATCCGATATATATCTATACATAATATATCGACAAAAGCAGCGTTAAAGTGTCTTGTAACCAAAGTAGATACGGGACATATATACCAAGCGTTATTTCAAGGCATCGATAAGAAAAACCCGTTGCAGTACACTCTCAAGAGAATTATGTTTCAGACAAAACGAAATGCAACATTACGATCTAAAGACCAGCAAAATAAAAAAATAAAAATAAAAATAATAAAATAAAATACAATAAATATAATAAAATAATAGATTACAACATTGAATATAAAAAAACAAACACATAAAATAATACTGCTTATAAATTTTCGCTATTCTCAGCAATAAAATTCATTTCATTTGGAATACACCCAATTGCACTAAATGATTACAAATAATACAGCAAACTATATTTATTCAATTAAATATTTCACTCTTCAAAAAGTCTTATTTACGCTTGAAAATAATTCAATATAAATATATTATATAATAAAAAGAAAAAATATATTTATGATTATAATTTACATGTATTTGTGTGTGTGTGTGTGTGTGTAAGAAAGAGTTGGAAGTGAAGCAAATTATTTTTAAAAACGCGTACATGTATTATAAAATCACCCCTGACGAACAACCCTTTGATTTTTTTTTTTTCCATCTCATCTTTCTCTTCAATACACTTTCTCTTTCTCTCACAATGTCCCACCGACTTCCACTCTCGCATCCGTTTTAACAATCTCATGTCGAGGGAAGTGAGTCAATCAACTGAAGAAACAACACACGCAACACATGAACCGCGTTCATGATGAAAACAAGGGAACCTCTTCACACACACACATACACACTCACGTACACCCTTTAATAGTTAGTTAACCTATGAGAAGCTATTGCTCTCTTTTGCATACCAGAAGCGTAATCTCTCGGTCCACGTCCCACACGTTTTCTGTTGTATAATATCTATACGTACATGCGTGTCTATATTTGTACGTGTGTATATTGTTCACCGCTCCATTGCCACTTGTGTATATCACACGACACATAATTAAGCTGTCAACCTCTCTGCGGACATTTAAAAAAAAAAAAAAGTAAAAAAAAAATTAAAGTAGACGTAGATAAATAAATAAATGCATAACGGAATAAACAAAGAGAGATCTGTTTGATTTTTTTTTTTTTTCCAAATGATCAAGTGTATTTGATCGTGGTACTCGTTAACTCAATAACAAAACTCGATTTATTTTTTTATTTTTTTATTTTTCGATCGTTCAATTTTCCATGTACATTTTTCCTCACGTTCACTTTTAATATCAGCGTCAATTGCACCATCATAACTCAAGAGTATCAACTAATTTTATTTTTTTCTTTGTTTGATATACTTCATCAGTTTTTGCTTTTTAATTTCGTCTCCCTTTTTCTTCTTCTTCTTCTTTTTCTTTTTTTTACATTCAATATTCAGGGATATATATATATTTGTTTTTTTTTTCATCTTAAATTATGATATATATATATATATGTATGGAATTTCATATAAAAGCGGTACAAAACATCAAGGTGGAAATGAAGCCGACTGGGAGCAATGGAGACAACATACATTGCTTTGATACGATTTTGAGGGTGACCTGTAAGAATCTCAACGTAAAATATGTCTCTCATGAGGATTCATGGAGGACGGAGACGTGTTACTAACACAGAAGTAAAAAAAGAAAAGAAAAAAATATGGGAAGGTAGTGGTAAACGCACGAAAATGAACGAAAAAAAAAAAAAAAAGATACGAAAGTGGCAAAGAGTAGAAGTGAAAAAGAGAAATATATATATAACGCCTACGCGCTTGGGCAGTTGAGGCATTTCGAATCCCTGCGAAACCGCAAAACTAATTCTCTTCACGCCGTTTCTCTTACCAACGGCTGTGCTAAATGGTTCTGCGAGACGACAAGAAAAAAAAAGTAAAAAAAAAAAAGAGAAAAAAAAAAAAGGGGGACGAAGGTGAAAGTATAAAGAAAAAAATACAGCAGGGCGTCATAGACAGAGGGTGAGAGAAAGATCGGAGAAGGGGATGTGGCTAAGTAAAAAATAAAAAAATAAAAAAAGTTTTTTCTATCGTTCCCCTCTTTTCCACCTCAACACACGTTTCGGTTAATTAAACAATTAAACAAATATTATCAACCACATGGGTATATACGTTTGTTAAAATTAAATTGAACAAGAAAATATTGAATATTATAAATTGGTGAGTCCTTGTATATTTCATATATAAAAAAATATTGGAATTAATTTTTTCTTTTTACCATTAGATGCAACTATTTTTTTCGCTATTTTTTCATTGTCATATATCCAAGACACATTTGGTGACACCCAAGGGAACCCAGTACTAAACATTATATATACTTGAGCGTTTCGTTACAAGGGTACACCAACATCCAACTCAACCATCACTGGTAGAGCAAACTGAAGGAAGCACTTTATTTCGTTTGCCATGACGTTAATGCCAAAGTAACTTTTGGCCTCGGTAATATTTTTCTCACACGCCAAGTAAAACTTACACTTATCCTATCCATATAAAATTCTTTTAGTGAAAAATATATATATTCCGGTTCTTTCTTCTTATATTAAATATTAACACAAAAAACTAAACCAAAAAAAAATAAAAAATAAAAAAATAAATATAATCATCAAGTTTGAATATTAAATTCACAATAATTAATTCTATTTATTCAACTATTCAACAACTAACCAACATAATGGAAATGGAAACACTTCAACATCCACTTCGTTTATTTGATCAAAGTAATATCAGATGACATAGCATAAGTGCACTCATTTACTCCTCAACATAGCAAATCACATAATTAAATACTCACATGCATCCACACATGTATTTGACTCGGACCTTCTCTTTGAAGTTCTTGAGCTCATGTATTACTAAACACAAAAACAAACACAAAAACAAACACACACACACACATACACACACACAAATTTGTCCCTACTTTGCTAACAGAAAGATGTTTGTTGATGGTGTATATAATGTTAGAAATTTAGCATAAACAAGTTTTCTTGAAGGCAACACAGTCACCTCGACGTTTGTTCATTATCCCATATTCCACTCATTCTCTCTCACCCACTCTGTCTTTCTCATTATGTAATATTATACACTTGTGTAAATTCTGTCTATACATTGGGTGTGCTTGCTGTGTGACTGCTGCTAGTGAAATGTATTGTTTGTCAAATGGCAATGTCAATGTATGTGGGTGTATCTGAGTTAACGGTATATAAACCAAACTGCACAAGAGCCTGGCTCATCTCTGTGCGACATCGACTGGCAGGCAAGCGGGCACGTCTTGAACTTGATGGCCACTTAGAAACACAATATCCCCAACTCACCTAATACATAGACATATATATGTACCAACACATTTCGTCTTTGCATATGTGTGTATATACCAAAATAGATAAGTATGTGGGTGAATGTTGGGTGTATATATCAATGTTGTACTCCAATATTACACTCACAAACACAAATGTATATCATATTATCGAAACGTATGTGTGTATGTTGGATAAATAATTGTTGTGTCGTTAGTAGAATTTTTTTTATTCCTAATATAAATATTAATATCTGTTGGAAATATATTCATCTTATTAATTTTCATTTACGATATAAATTTGATACATAAATATATATATTTCTTAAATTTTCTTATACAATATAAGATAAAAACGAAAATTGTAATTGAATTAAAAAGAAAAAAGAAGAAGAAGAAGAAGAAGAAGAAGAAAAAGAAAAAAGATAATGAAATAAAATCAACGATAAATTGTAATTTATATAATTTTCAACGAAATTCCAAGCATCGTCGACTGCGAGAAACTCAACATACCAATGGGAGCACCGAGTCTAACCACCAGAGTGTGGTAGTCATTAACGTTGTGGTTAGGCACGTGATTTTCCACGAAGGAAATCGTACAATGTGTACGTGTATTCGTGGTATCTGTGTATCTCTACACGTGCAAAACTCCAATACTCAAATAAATGTGAATGTGCATACAGTGAAATTCGTACACTATACATGACATACCAATGGAAAATAAGAGTAAAAGAAGTGTAGATATATAAACTGTGTGGTATAGAGTAAAGAGTGAATTGTAGGGAAGAGCTCAACATACACAGAGGAATGTCATCTACAGCAATTATTCGAAGCGTCGATCCGAATAGTGGGAGACACTCTACCAAATGTTACTGTCAAGCGGCAACGATAATTTGAAACGTTGTCACGTTCGACATTCTCTCAACTGTGCAATGCACATATACATCGAAACAACTTCATAATATTCTTCACTTGAATAAAATGAATGGAAAAAATGAAGAAAAGAATAACAATAGAATAACAATGACCTAAAATTTAATACAATCAATTTATAAGAATAATAAAAAATATATTAATAATTAATAATAATATTAAATTACATTAAAGAAGTGATAAATAAAATTAATAAATTATTCTTGAAAAATACAAGAATTTTCATTTGTATTTTACTTTTCTCTTTCGCATCTTCATTAAACTTCAAGTATTTCATTTTTCTTTTTTTTTACCTCGAATAAATATGAAATATACAAATTTCACTGAAATTATTCAAATTCATGAATAATAATAAAATAATACACATATTTATTTATTCTTGATCGTAATCGTTGTTTCTTACAATTTTTATTTTATTATTCCTCTTTACACTTACTTTTTTTTTTCCATCATTCATATATTTCTCCCTCACATCTATCTTTTTCTCTCTATTTTTTTTTTTTCTTTTTTTTCTTATATTTCATCGGTTGTAGAGTACACGAACAAACCAACAGCAAAATCAACCAACACCTTTGCGTATATACACCATGAGAAAATCACGGTTACTAATTAGTAAAGTCACGGGTACTGCTGTATTCTTCAGTGAAAACTTTTTAATCTGAAAACTTTCCGTTAAACTTTCAAACACCAACACAAAACCCACATCGCCTCGATGCGCCAACTTCCACACAACATATCTGTATATATGCATGCACCTAAATATAAATGTGTGCCTGGCACATTAGGCTTTTATCCCTGATTTTCTCGCTTATCCATCTTTTTATCCTAAAATTCTATTCTACTCCACCCCTGCACTACTACCTCCTTCTCCTTCCCCTTATCTCATCCATAACTTTTCTCCTTACTACAGTGTATTTACAAAAGAAAAAAAAAATAATAATAATAATAATAATCATCATCATCATCATCATAATATAATCCAACTTGAAAACTTATTTACCTCATTATTATTCATAAATTTCAAGTCAATTTTTAAGCCTCAAGATATCCCCAAATCTTCGAATTTATTATTACTACTATTATTGTAATTTGTGAATAAAAAAATATATGATATAAAAATTGAAAAATAATAAAAGTAATTTGTAAAAATTTACACAAATTAATTTTACTTGTGTGTTACTTATAATGTGTTGACATTTAATGAGACATAAATAATGTTGGAGTATAACAAGTGTATATTTGCATAAATAATGCATTTTATATGTCACAGTACAACACGATGTAATATTTTTTAGTAGTCAGAGTAAGTGGAGTTATTATATATAGGTGTATGTATAAATTTTTAACTGTACACGAGTGGTTTGAATATTTTGTAAGTGCCACCTCATGGTTTATTCTCAGATAGTGAATTCGATGAAACATCCAAAATAGAATGTACTTTATGATTCGAGTGAAACATTTAAGTTGAGAGAAATCATAAAATATCTGTATATATATAACTAAATATTGTGTTGTATATATAAATTTTATTATTTGTATGAATAGTTTGCACACGTCTGAGTATATCTGGTATGTGAATAAATGCATGAAAGGATAAGACTCAACGTAAAAAAAGAAAAAATGAATGAATAAAAATAAAAAATAAATAAATAAATGAATGAATAACAAATTCGTGAATCAAAAATTGAACGATAATATGTATGATATATTTTTCAATGGTGCAATAGATCCAAATGAGCTTTTCACGTATACAATATTTCTACTCATCGCATTCAACTTACAAATTTTATCCTCAAATATTCGTGCATTATATGATGCACCCAACCAAAAATACAAAAATAACAAACTCTCGTTGTGTATACTTGGTAAGAGCACTCATATTAATATACATATCGTGAGTAGTGAAAAAGAGAAAATAAAAAAACAAATAGAAAAAAAATAGACAGAAGCAAAGAAATTTTCACATACAAAAAACAAAAAAGGACCGGAAGAAAAATGGAGGGAAAAAATAATAATAGCAGAAGAAAATGTAATGGTTGATTAACTGATGTGTATGGAAAAGACTATGAACAAAAAAAAAAAAAAAAAAAAACAGACACGTAATAATCTTTGCGACCCTGTACTGACAATTATTACCATAAGGTTTACATGTGTATACATGAAAATTAGAATTTTTATTATTAATTTATTTCCCTTTGTTCTTTTTAATCTCACGTATGTTATATATCATATTCATAATGAATTGAAAAATATGAATTTGCCTAATTCTGAACAGATTGAATAAATATTAAAGAGACACATGACGTAAAAAAGAGAATAAATAAAAAAAATTACGGGAATAATAAAAGAACACGAAAAAGATACAGCTATAATGAATCAAAGTGAAATTGTGTGTTGAAAAAAATAATAAAAAGAAAGAAAACAACAACAGTTGGGCCAAAAAAAAAGTATTCTAAGAAATACAAGTTAATTTAATTCGTATTCGTATTTTTCTCTCAATATAAAACGTTGATAAATTAAACAGTTTCAAAGTTTTTTTTTATTATTAATTTTATTATTCATTCTTTCTTCTTCAAAAATTTTATGTTTATTCCACCGCGCTGATGCGAATAAACACACACGTATACCAAATACACAAAAGCAAATGGGAATTTTGAATATTCATGAAAAAAAAAAATTGTAATACGTTTAGTGTGCTACAAAATCCGGGTCAAGTATAATGAAATATGTTTTTCCAATATTCCAATATCGCGAAGGAACAATTTATCCCGTTAATACTCATATTACTGTTTGCCGCGTTACTACACCTATTTATATGTACGTATATATAGAATATTTGTACATGCTCCCACGCATATCCCATATATTTCAGTAATTAGAAACGGAAAAAAAAAAAAAAATAATAAATAAATAAATCAATAACAAATGTCAAATATCAAATAATGAATATATATATTACGGAAAATTGTTCAAAAAAGTGTCAAGATACTGCGATCAATTAAAAATTAACTCGACATTAATTATAAGTAACCAACTAATATTCACAAATGAAAAATGAGAAAACGAAAAAAAACACAAAAAATAAAATAAAAAATAAAAAACACCAGCACTAATAATAAAAATTTACAAATAATTCACATCACTCCTCAATCTTTTCTTACTCCCCCCCCCCTCCCTCTCTCTACTCATACTAAAAAAAAAAGACAAAAATTTCAATTCAATTTCTACAAAATGAGGAAAAATAACTCTCCGAGGCGCAAGGATTCCTAATTTCAGCAAAACCTATCACGAGCAATCGCATTTCCAAGCACTCGTACCATCAATCCTCGTCTACGTCCTTCAGCCACCTCTTTCTTCTCTTTCTCTCCTATATCCGCCAATACCACTATCACCACCAACAACTTCTCCTACATTCGCATTCTACTTTCCTTTTACTCATTTCACCACTGCCCACGAGCGTTTCTCACTTTCAAACATCATTCAACCCTTTTCACCATATGAACACAGAGATATTTTCCGATTTTTTTCTCTCACCACTAATTCAAATTTACCTCCTTCTCTCTCTCGCCTTTCCACACTTGCCACACTTCCCACACTCCGCCGATTCCTGCACTTTTACCTCATTGTATTCGTCTGTGGTAAATGCCACACATGAAATTCTTCGTTTAATCGTTTGGCATACACTTCACTGAATATCACACATTCATACTACATACGTGTTATATTGTACTCTACACACACACACACACACAAAAAAAAACCATAGTCGGTCTCACAGTCATGTAACCACCATGTATCCGTGAGAAAAAAAAAAAAAAAAAAAAAAATACGGTCAACAAAAGTTTCGACCAAAAACGTGCCAGATGAGCACGTGAGTATGAGAATAGTTGAAAATATATATAGAATATTACATAAGAGTAGAGAAAACAGATATTCGGGAAAAGGGATATAACACCTTCAATATAATATGTACATGTATATATGACCGTACGAGAACAAAGCAAATGACATAACAGGAGAACAGACAAGTGTACTCAGCGTAAAGAATATAGACTGGACGAAGTTTTATGTCTGTAATCTGACGTAGTGGGATTTAGTGTCCAAAGAGAAAATTCGCGTTACCTCACTGGAGACGAATTAATTCGTAACGGGAAATGTTCATTTTTATTATTACAAATTTTTTCGTTCGTTATTATATTCTTCGTATTATCTTATATTATTTATTCATATTTTAAGTATAATTAAAAAATTTTTTTTCTTTTTTCAATTTTTATTTTATTTCCAAATGTAAAAATAAAAATGTAAATTGAATTGTAAAACGATAATTTCTAATTCTATCATATATTGATATCATGAAGGTGGTAGAGAGAATAATAATAAAAAATAATAATAAAAAAAAAAAATTGAATATTTCTCACATTGAATTGAAATATATGAATAGATATGAAAAGAAGAAACTATCATCACTGTCAAGTCCCAAGAGTGTCCTAAAAATCGATCTAACCTCCATCTTTTTCACTATCGGTATCTCGCATCATCTCATTTCAATAAAATTCAACGGTAAAAGTTGGTGAACTGTTACTGCACAAAATGTACATATATATCTATAAAGTAGTGTAGTGTAGTAGGTATAGAAAAAGCAACTAAAGTAAAAGATACGGTTGACAGAAAAGATACGATGGAAATTCGTCTTTTACGTATATAACTTAGTGACTCCTACAGGGACTTGCGACACTTTGACGGAATGAGGTCAGACAAATACACTACCATCCCTGTGGCGTTGTCTCAGTATATATGAAAAACGACATTACCTCACATCAATATTGCTCGTATTGATAAAACTGGATGAAGGATACGAGGAGAAAAAAAAAAAAAAAACCAAAAACAACAACAATAATGGAAATAACTACACATTTTGAAACACGACGTGTCAGAAATATGAAAATTTTATTTTAACCTGAAACTCAATATTTTTTGCGATTTAATTAATGTTTTATGCGCATTCTTACATACCATTTTTCCCATTTATAAATAATATTATGATTGGTACAGATGGATTAAATTCATTCCGTGGATCATATCATATTTTTGTTTCAACTTTCTATTAATACTATTTTCACAATTTCGTCTCTCAATCACTTGTCGTGAAGAAATACTTAAATTTTGAATTTGCCAAAAATTATTCAAATTCAAGATCATCAAACTCACTATTATTAAATTCAAATTCATACGATAAAATGCAATCGAATAATATCCAATATATTGTTGATATTATTTAATTGGAAAAAAAACTCGTATTTTACATCATTTAAAATCAATGAATTTATATACCCTTTTTTATTCACTTTATACCTCAATACTTCATTTTTTTTTCTTCTTCCTCTACTTTCTACCAAAATACTAGAATTGTACTATTCTTAAAAAAAAAAAATTTTTTTTTCATTATCAAAGAATAAAAATGAAAATAATAAAAATATAGTCTATTATTCTAATGTTACAATGTCAATCAATGGAATATAATTCTTATCGGACACTTTCCACACCGCAAAACTAATTCTAGCAATTAATTCAAAATCACAATTCTGAATGATGTGCAACTCAATGAAAAAGTTGAGAAAAGTAGTAATAACAATCACAGTCTCTACCTCTGTCTCCTCACTTACCTCGCATTCAACCTTCATTTTCCCACTCATTTCCATTTTATCTTATTCCCTTCCCTCATTTCACTCTTCTCCTTCTTCACCACCATTTTCACCACTACCTCAGCCCTTCTACTCCCTGTACTTTGTCACTTTTTCACTGTTTTTTTGCACTCCCACACAATTTCCTTCATTGCTTTCAACCACCAACCATTTGTATGCAACACAGTTTCAACTTTCATTCTCTTATCCTTCATTCCTCTATTTTCAACTTGTGGCCGCACACAAAATCTGCTACCTCTTGCTGCGTCGATTCGTTCCCATCCTCTCACTCGCCGTTCACAATTGTAGTTTTTGGCCATGGTGGAAAACCACAATGTTGACGATGTGGAAAAGAATATAATACTGAGTAGTAGCGTGAGGAGTAGTACAGGTTGGAGATAGAGCTTATCCAAATGCTGATAGAGCACAGTGGAGACAAAGCAACGAAACGCGATGTGAGCAAGGATATTAACGGAAGAGATTTGCAGTAAACGCAAAAGCGCATAGGAGTCTTATAAAGTTCCTATGCTATGGCGTAACAGTGATGAGGGGTAGGAACAGTAGAAGAGGTGGCTGTTTTTATTGCTGTGGATTTCAGCGGAGCTTTGAAGCTCCAAGCTAAAATTGGGTATAAAGCAGTTGAGATTGTTAAAAAATATGGGGATGTAATAGGTCAAGAAAAATCAAAGTGTCAAACTAAAAATAGAAATATATAAAAATTTTCAATCATTAAAAATTATTATTTATTTATCCATTTTTTTTTCTTTTTTTTTTTCAAATATATATATGAGAAATTATCAGTATATAAAATATTTGATGAGAATATATCGGATAAATGGTGTATGTGTGTATATATATGTAAATTTATATCTAAAATTGCAAAAGTTCGTGTCTCAATATGTATAAATTTCCACTCACAAACAAACTAAAACACGATAAAAATTGAAAATTTCATGTTCTATCACAGTTCACAAGATCACGTAACTCATATTGATCTCAAAGCTACATTCAAACACACTTTAAACATTCTCAAAAACAAAGTAAACATTTTTTTGTTTATTTTCATTTTCATCCCAAATAAATATAAAATTTGATTTCATTCAAATAATCTAATTTTAAACCAAGAATTTTCCACCGCCACAAGAAAACAATTTGAAAAAAAAAAATAAAATAATAATATTAATGATAAATAAATAAATAAATCAAACGGTTAAAACTTTATCTACCTCTTCATTCACCTGTTACTCACATCATTAATTCATATAAATTTTATTCACATTCATCATAATTATTATCAAAATCATCATTAAATTTTCATAACTCATAAACTAAAAAGTAATAATAATAGTTGAATATAGGTAGATATTCTAGGATAGTGTATTAAATGAAGTGGCATTGGCTTGCTTAATGCTATATGAGTTACAGAGCGATGGGCTAACTCAGTTACGTGTGTACTTTAAGTTAATGGAGGGATCAACGGGACGATTGAGTTATGGGGTAGTTGGCGTTACTCCCATAGATAGGGACCTATCCTCTAAACGCAGAATACGTAACAGTTTAGTGTTTACTGCTAGTACAGTGGCGTTGTGTTGGTTGAAGATAGTGGTATAAGCGTACGATGCACATTGAAAGAGGGATGTACCAAGAGCTTGGATCACATGAGATAGACAGCATACACGGAATATATTAGTATAGCATCACTTCAATGTAAACATATATAGGAGAATCAAAGTTATCATGGTGCAATTTACTCTGACCTATTCCAAGATTTTACGAATTGACGATTTACATGAGAAATATAATCACAACCATCAACTGAATATAACATTCTCAATTATAAATAAAATTTCAATATATTTTTCAATGAAAAAAATTTCCAAACTGAAAATATCATATATCAATTTATAACACATGAAAATAGTTTTTTTGTTTTTCTCTTTGAAAAAAAAAAAAATGAAAAAACAAAAAAATCTCATCATATATTTCAATATTTTCAAACAAATGACACATGATAATTGTAAATTTTACATTGAGTCACTGTACAATTAATTGAAAATCCAAACAGTGACAAAATATTCCATTGTCAACTTGCTTTTCCCTCTTTTTTCTTTTTTTTTTACTCCCTACTATATATATTCATACAGTTGCGGAATTGAAGCGTGGAAATCTCGCTGACATTTCGATTCAATGATTTTCATGCTTGAGCAATTACGAATTCACTAAATGCGATAAGTGAATCGACTTTTCATTATAAGGCTCGACCACCATGCCATAGTCAATATGCCACCGGATGTCCGCATATCCCCATCCCCAGCCACCTTCCATTTCCCCTCAACACTACTCAATCATTTATATTGCATATACAATGCATTTACCCATCTTGAAATCTTTTCTACGTAGAATATATAACGGAAAATATTTCAGTGTACCATTCTCATTTTTCTTTTTTTCTTTTTCAATGAAAATACGTGATTAAATGTAAAAGAGATTCGTCACATACACCTTCACACACAAATAAAAACTCTCACGAGAGGAATATTCAATCGTATCCTTTTCGTATATATAATAGAGCCTCCATCTAGTCTCTATCTCATTTATATTCTCATACATTCATTCATTTGTGAACTTTTGTAAATAAATTTTTTTTCTCAATTTTGACAATGATAATGCGATTTCAAATTGTCCATTGTTCTTACATTTTATTGCATTTGTAAATAAAAAAAAATATGTAAATAATTGCAATAATTTGAATTTCAGTATACAAAGATAATATAAATTGTTTGATAATTGAAATTTATTTATTATCTTTATATTCAAATAAATATAACAGACAAACAAATTTTCACGATATGTACATGTACATATATGTTTATTTAATTAATTTAATTCAGACATAAAATAGTCACGGATTAATTATTGAACATGCAATTGGAGATTTGCATGAATTATCGTGTCGGTATTACTAATTAAAAAATGACTTATCCAACAGAATTGTATTAAAATGTAAATGTGTATCAAAATCCCATTCTCTTCCGTTTCTATTGTATCATATACCAAGCGTCAATGTAAAACCAATCTACCTGGTTTCTGCCCACTATATTCCGTTCAATCAGCATTAATACGTTGATAAATATTGCAATATATCTTTTATCGTTTTAATATAAGGTGAAAAATAATTTCTGGCAACACACTAAATTTTATCACATTTCAACTGACGATGATAAACGCGTTATTAATTTTTTTCTTTTTTATTTCTTTTTTTAAATTATCTCGATAAATGTCTCAACATAAAAATTTTAATAATATAACAAACTTACGAACAAACGAAGAAAATAAAAAAAAATTGAAGAAAAAAAAAATTAAATAAATAAAGAAATATAATGAATATAATGAATATAATGAATATAATAAATATAATAAATATAATAAATATAATAAAAAAAAAAACAAAAAAACAACAAAATAGGAATAATAATCTTTCTCTGTGTCATGAGAATTTGAATAATCTTGTTGTATTGTTGCGTCACAGTGAAAAATGTTGGAATGAGTGAATAAGTCCAATGCAAAATGTCTGATGAATATATACGTGTGTATGTTTTGAATGGCAATGGCCACGTTGAAAGTGAGAAAAGGTATGGAGTAGATTTTCATCATTTTCCACACCCGACTTTAGATCCTGCTGTGTTGATATCATAGTCCAGACAATCCTCCTGAGTGCAAGCTGTACAATCTCACGGGATTTTACTCGCTCACAGATAAATACGATCATGAAGAATAAAATAAAAATAAATAAATAAATGAATTAAAAAATAATAATGACAACACAAAAACAGAATAAATATGAATATGAAGTCTACACTGGATGTAAATATAGATATATATGTGGCTTTAAATATTCTTCAAATTTCCATTTCAACGAATGCTTAATCTTTTTTTTTCATATTTATATAAAACAATATTATTTATATTTCAATTAATTTTCTCATTTTTTTTTTATGAACTCGCATATTCAAATTTTCTATATTTCTTCTTTATTGTCATTATTATTTTGTTTTGTTTTTTTCTTTTTTTTGCTACTTAATACTATCCAATATTCATAATTAATTGAAGATATACAAAATACTTGAATTCAGATTTACTAATTGAATGGATAATTGATTAAACAGAAATAGCATTGAATACGGCATTAAAACACTGATAAAAAAAAAGAAATTTCAAATGCTTGTCAGAAGTGTAGTAACAAAAAAAAAATTGAGAGAGAGGAACAGGAAAGTAAATGCGAACGATAAAGGGAAGAATAGAAGTGGGCGAGGTGAGGGTGAATGAGGAGTAAACGAATGAGATATGGAGATGGCGGTTTATAAACGCAAAAATAGAGAGATGAAGAAAAAATTGTTGGCTGCATTCACCACCATTCGAGTTTGACATAAAAAAGCTACCAGAGTTATTATTTTTATCTCGTTTTTGTTTTTATTTATTTATTTATTTATTTTTTGTTTTCCTGTATGGTTTTTTTTTTTGTTTGAGTTGCCGCACTAAGCAAAAAAGGCATACGGATGCGACGCGCGTCCACGGAGAAAGAAAGAAAGAAAAAAAAATAAAATAAAATAAATAAATAATCAAGAGAGACACAGAAAATGGCTCGAACGTATGCCGCAAACAAAGTAAGTTATTCATTTTCACCACCCCCTTTTATATTCTTATTCTCTCGCTCAATACCGCCGTTATTCTCTGTTCTACTCTCCCTCTCTTTTACCTCGTCCTACTCCATTGTTATTCTCGAATACACAACGTTATCCACATGACCGCCATTTTCCCCACAATACTCCGGTAAAATATTGTCAGTGATTGATCCACAACCCAGTTTTGTGCCTGTTTCTCAGCATCCTCTTCATAATTATGCAAATTTCTCTCTGTCAACGTGGGAATGTACTTTCATTTTCTCTTTATCTTTCTTTACTATCATTCTCCCACTTGCACGATTTTCTTTTTTGTTTTTCGTTCTTTCTCTTCATTTTTACTACAGTAGTTCAATTTAACCGTGAATGTTTTTATAATCATGTACTTATACATATATTATCATAAGAAATTGGAAAATATTCCGATTGACAAATTGAAAAATCCATGTATAAATTATACATTTCAGTGTAAGAACAGACAGAAAGTTCCCAAGCTATTCAAGAAATCATACAATTTCAATTGCACTCATTGTATCATAATTTCTATAACACAATTACCACAATTATTAAATTACTCAAACAATTTGAACAGTTACATTACAGCACCAACATTGACACAAAGATCCATAATTCCTCACCTGCACCATATACCAACGTAGAAGTTGGACGAATCATCACTTCACTTGAGATCATCGCCACCCTACCATCGACTCCTTCCAACAACATTTTCTCTCACCCACTCTACCAACTAGTGAAACTGTCGACTGTTAAATTGTGCAGTACAATAATTGACTAGATTAAATTAAGCAGCTTTCACCAACCTACGTTAGGACCTAACCAACATTCTCAATCCCACGGGTCCATATAACCCGCATATGCTGTTGCACCTTAGCTTTCATCGTGTCTCCATGGAGATACGGAGGACCTTCTGGCTGGCAACATGAACCCAGTAATTAGCTTAGTAGAGTTACAATGTAATTTACTGGGCTACCACTAAAAGCTTGAGCATAAACAATCCAGCTTTCCACTCATCCAACTGGAAATATACTGCAACCAATGCAGAAACTAAGAGATAGATAATACAATAGAAAAAGAGAATGATAGAGGGATCAGTGATTGTAGCATGAACTAGAATATTCAATTGAATCATTGGACTTGATAATCCACAAAGCGAATTAAATATATATATATATATATATATATATATATATATAAGGAGAAACCATTTGCGAGATTACATATACAGTGGAAGATTAATCGTACCAATGTGAATGCAAGAAACTTTTTAGTAGTCCGAATCAACTATAGGGTCAGGCATTCATATTATATTCATATTATAAATTATTATTATTGTTATCAATATCGTTGTTATTAAAATTTATTCATTCATTATTGTTATTATTTTTTTTTTGTTAAGCTTTTGTTTACTGGCGTGTGTGATAACAGTTAAATTGACCGCAATACAGTTTGTTGTATTGAAAAATCATTGAATACTCACACATTGTGCTAACATAATCATAAAAATTATTTCATAATCATGATAATGTGCACGAGTGTAAATAAAAAAAAAGGAATGAAGAAGTGCAAGAGAAAAAAAAAATCTTCCTTCTCTTTTGACATCTAATGTAATTAAATTCACGAATAAGAAAATAATACGAATGAAAATATTTACCTGATAATACCAATAATAATGTACAATATAATGAAACTAGAATATTGACGAAGTAAATATTGTTTGTTAGAATCATCAATTTTACAGTATAAATGTAGTGATTTTACCATTCTAACCATACATTTCTATATCGATCATTTTATTTATTCATTCATTCACTCATTCAATTATCCAACACTCAAAATCGTAACAATTGCTACTTCACAAAAAGGCTATTTAACTCATGCGTATATACATGTACCAAATATTGAATAGCAATCACACAACTACTTTGTATATATATACACACGTCAACAAAATGCTATACAATGCAATACAATACAATATGAGCTACATACAAACGATTAGCCAATATTCATATGATTCTCACATATTATTTGGAGTGTATAAAATTTTTAAATAATGCAAAAACCTATTATTAAAAAATAATTGCAAATATATTCCAGTTGAAGTACAATGAAATAAAATTCGACACAGATTGTACCGTAATATAATTGATAGATTATATAAATATATATATACACATAAAATGACATCATTTTCACATTAATATATTTACAATTTTATTTCATAATAATTTGCATTCATTATTACTTTTATTTATCAATGAAAATCAAAAATTCGGAATGTTAAAATTTATACCTCAGTGAATTTATATAAACAGAAAAATAATAATGATAAGAAAAAAAAAACTATATATATGATAATATAAAATTATTTCTTTATATAAAAAATATTGTACTCATCAAAGCATGAACATCACGATCTATCATTTTCATATCATTTAAATATATTTGCATGAAAAACTTCAAAACATAATATACATAGAATAAATATACGATAACGATGATGTATCTTGTATATATACAATTATATATACTAACAAGAGTGCGGGTACGTGATGACATTTTATGTATAGGTCGGAGTCGTTACAGAAAACGAGAAAATACCCAGAGCAGCTGAATTCGCGCCTTATACGAGATGGAAGCAACACGTGCGTCACAGTGATGTATCACATCACAGCACATTTTTACTTTGAACTACTTTTCACAAACGTCTGCCTTTATGGTTCTATTTTTATTCGCCCTTTTTTTTCCTAATTATTATTATTTTTTTTTTTTTTTCTGTTCATTTCAGTCTCTCAGACTTTTGCTTACCCGTGTTACTATCTCATTTACCACTCGCTGTGCTCCACTATTTCTCATCTATATATATGCAGAAGACGAAAGATTCGAAGTGGACAATCTGATGTTTGTCACGAGTACGAGCTTTATTACAAGCATCCAAAGAAGCGTGATTCGTTAAAACAGATTGTGTGGGAACAATCAGAAGAAGGAAAAACGAAGAAAAATGAAAAATTTAATAAAAAAAAGATAATTCAACAGTAATGAATGTTTCGGTTAATTTTTGTTTCATCAACAACATATAAATAATCAAACAAAAAAACATACCAAGCTCACATTATTTCAATTCAAAAAATTAAAATTTTACATATACATACAATCTCTTTTTACAAATACATTAGCTTATATATATATATTTTTTTTCAAATCCAACAATTTTGTCATATATATTTTCCTCAAGATTGTTTGCCCATCGCGTAATTTTCATCTCAAAAATATTCAAACCATTTATATATCTATACATGGTATATGGCCTGTATACATTGGCAGAACCGCCTAAAAACAGTAGGCGGCAATGCATGTGACTTGAATAACGAGCAAGACAAAGTCTCGTGACCTACACAATGATATATGTACATACACCATTATAGTTGTATGAAAGCAAACCGCGTACCTACTATTATTTTATCCGAACCGTGACCATCCCAGCAGTTTTTCCCCGTTTATCCAACTTTTTTATTTCCAACTTCAGTTCAATTTTAGAATGCCCCCTACATACATATATATACACACACACACATATATATATATACCCACATACATATATATCCGCAGATGTGAAAATTTATATTCGTGCATCTATATATACGAGACATGTGTGAAATTTTTTAGAAAAAAAGAAATTATTGATTGGAAATAATCCGAGTTTATCATTATTTTCGCCCTCGATTTTTCTCTCTGTGATCCCTTTTTTATTTTTTATTCCATTCAATTTTTCTTATTTTATCATTTTCCGCTATTTTATTTTTTTTTATTTATTTCATTTTTTTTCCCTTGTTTTTTAATAGTATAATCACAATGACTGTGTATTTTTCGTGCTGCCTCATCATCTGTCGGACTCACCGCGCTCGTCCGTAACTACTTATAAAATCGTGGAACGTGCGCTGTCATGCGTTCACCTCACACCACGCTCTGCTTTCTTCCAATTTTTTTTTTTCTTTTTCTATTTTTCCTCGTGAGTTTGCTGATAAATTCCCTCTCACTCTTGCGCTTTCTCTCTTACACGTTCCCTAGTATTATTTTTAGTTTTGCTATTTTTTTTTTTTTTTTTTCTCTTTTTCGATATCACTATATTTTATTTAAAATAAAAATGTATTTATTTAAATATACAGTTACGGTGTATTTTTATTTACTATAACATGAATATGATATATATAAATAAATAAATAAATGATAAATATGAGAATTATGTGGAATATATAATTTATGAAAGTTATCTCATTATAAATGGTAATTTGTTAATAAGTTTGATGACAATTAAACTATTGGATGTAGATGATACGTCATATCGCATTATATATTTCATCATGACTATATATCACTTGTGATAGGTTATAAAAGAATTCAATTTTATCACTTCATTGATTTAAGTGCGACATAAAATGGTGATGAAAGTGTCATGGATTCATACACCCTTGGTTACTCGATAGAAAAAAATAAAAGAGAGGGAAAAGAAAAGAAAAACAAAAAAAAAAGAAATGTACTAATAATTACATCCACACTTGAATTGCTTTAAAAAAAAATCCAGTATCATAAAATGAAAACTATAAAGTTCAATTCATATAATATATACATTGCTTTTAATCACATAATTTAATTTATATGCAGCATAATAAAATTCGTTTACTAATGAATCTAAAAGTATAATTATAAATAGAATCATGACAAATCAATAAAATTCCTCAACATGATTATAAGTTTTACAAAACAAAAAAAAAAATAAATATCATGTCATGAATAATTTCTATCAATAAATAATAAAAAATTAACGATAAAAGAAAAATACTAACTGAAAAAAAAAAATAAAAAAAAAAAATTCGGAATATATTTGATACTGGAGTTTTTTGAGGAAAAAAAAAAAAAATTAGTTCCTTCATTAAAGCACAAAAAAAATATATGAAAATTGTAATTTTTTGTTTAATTTCCTATAACTATATATAGTCTTAACTGAAAATATTTGATATGTAGATCATAAATAAAAATATAGAATTATTCATACATATCATGTTTGAAATGTATCCGTGAAAATTCTATATTTTATTCAATTAAATAATAGACAATGGAATATTGAAATGAAAAAAAAAGTTGTATATCGATATAAAGAAGCTCAAAAAAAAAAAAAAAAATTCATCAAATAAATAACAATAAAAATAAATACATACATACAATGTATTTATTTGTATATGTTGGTTATGAATAAAATTATATATATATTTTTCAAATTCACGTTTATTTATTTTCTATTAATTTTTATCTCATTTTTTTTTTTCTCCTTCTATATTTTTATTACAAATTTGTGCCAACATTTTATTTGAATAAAAAGTTCTATGCATGTTCGGATATAGTTTCATGATGCATATTGTTGAGTGAAAGGAGCTTCTGTACAATTGTAATATATATACAAGTGGAAATGGTAAACTCGCCAGGTCAGCGCAATTTTTCGATGCGAATAATTTAAATTCACAACCGATGGGAGAATTCATCTCGTCAGGATAAAGGGAAAGGGTTAAAATGAGATAGAATAGTATGTGAGTGGAAAAAAAAGAAAGAGAGTGAGATAGGAAGGCAGAGAGAAAGAGAGAGGTGTGCACACACACACACACACATATATACAGCGAGTGAGAAAGGGCAAAATGATAATTTCAATGCACTCACTTCGTACATGTGGATTATATTTTTATATTTTTATATTTTTATCTTTAAATATACTCTATATGTACATACTTTTTTTAATTTTTATACATATATTTTTTGTCAATTTTATTCACCTATTGCCCATGAAAATAAATTAAATTTCATTTTTATTTCTATTTTTATCATTTATTATGATAACTTTTTTTTTTTATCTGCATAATATTGAATAATAATATATTTTTTTTT
The DNA here is from genome assembly GCA_963920625.1 of Dinocampus coccinellae. NCBI lineage: Eukaryota > Metazoa > Arthropoda > Insecta > Hymenoptera > Braconidae > Dinocampus > Dinocampus coccinellae. The sequence continues at coordinate 18,980,519 of OY987184.1, forward strand.
TTTTCATCTCCTTATTTCATAGATGGTACTTGAGTTTGATTGAAACGATAAGGAAATTGCTATAGAAAATTGGTATCTACTGTGCATTGCTCGCGTCTTAAATTCAGATGTCACATCATTCTCCAATTCCTATTACACATCAGTTCTAATCGAAAGTGAGTCAGCGTGACAACATGAATTATTCCATATATAATACAATATATATATCCACCAGAGACTATTTCGTATTTTAAAATAAAAGCAATAATTTAATTAATCAAATGATTTTGTGTATTGTTCAAAAATATTTATCATATAAATATATTCTAAGTCAAAAAAAAATATTAATAAATGTTCAATAGATGGAAAAAAGAGTGGAGAAAGTAAATGAAATAGTGCTGAAAAATTTACGTTAAAATTCAATTTATCCATTTAACCCAAGATCTTCACGTTTATTTTTGTTTTTTTTTTGTTTTTTTCTTTTTTTTTTTTCATCGTATTCCAAGTGAAACATTACTAACCCCAAAGTTCTAACACGCTTTTACAACCTTCCACAACTAAATTGTTCACCCTTCATTGCATGTGTTACTGACAAATCGAGAAAAAAAAAAAAAAAAAAAAAAAAAAAAATTGAAATCCACAGTAGTGATGTATAAATAACAGCAACCAAGGTAAAATTATTCATCTACATATCCTCCCTTTTCAATTTGTTCATTTACAATTAGTAGACAGGTACACAATTGACTGAGGAAAAGGCAAGAGTGAAAAGAAAAAAGACTCAGGGGCACAATCATGCAACGTTGAAACGACATCGACGACAGCGACGACGACGACGACGACGACGACGACGACGATGAAAACAGTAAGTGCTACAATCACAAAGCTACCATAGTACATTGACATTGTGTTGCCTCTGCAGAAATGTAATAGCAGTATGAGCACCAATTGTGTGGGAGCAAACGAATGAGCAAGTAAAAGAGAGAGATGATGATCAAATGGAGGAAAGGAAGGGGTAGGGGAGGGGGGGGGGGGGGGGCAAAAAAGGGAATGTCCCTTCAATTATATAAACCTTGATATATTATATTCATGAGTATATGTAAATTTTAACAAAAAAAAAAATAAAGTACACTGTGAGAATAATCTCTATTCAAAATAAACTCTGAAATAAAGTACGTATACATAAAAATCCACATAAATTATTATTGTTAATGAGTACTGTTGAAATTATATATTCTAAAAATTATTACAGTACTACTAATAATAATAACAGTAGACAAACACTATGAATTTATTCATTTAATTTCACAATGCAATTGATAAATTATTTCACAGATTAAATAAACATATATTTCATTCTTCACCTTATCATCAATAATAAACAAATAATATTGAAATGAAGAATGAAGAATAAAGAATAAAAAATAAAGAATAAAAAATAAAAAATAAAAAAACCCATACCTCAAGTATGTTTGTTCACTTATTTTTCCGGGTACATACACTCCTAAATATATAAAACCACACACGTGACAGTATCAATGTAAATAAAAAAACAGTGGCCAACAGGCCAGTGGTGGCTTATCGCTACACAGTGTTTGTACGTTGATCCATCCCACCGGAAGTTACCCACATATATAATACGTGTGTCTTTATATCCATATATGTATGAGGATTAGTAACAGAGACAATATAATACTTGCATTCTCGTCGTACACTCACTACCTTAGTCTCTCTCTTTCTCTCACTATTTCTCCCACCCTATCTATTGCAATGGCCTACATACCAAGAATTATGAGCATGACTACAGTGTACTGTCTCATATCGATACTAAACACGAACCGACAACCTAAATATAATATACATTGCATTGTATATATGGGGCACAAGTGCAATAGAAAAATACAGATAGAAAAATAATAAACAAATAATAACAATAATAATAATGATGAAATAAAAAATATAAATAAATAGTGTGAAAGTAAGGAAAGAGATTGGAAAAAAGCGAAAAAAGGTAGTTTTAGTGGGACAATGTTGTGGAGAACCTCTTTCAAACGGATATAAACGTTTGTTGGGCGTAAAGCATAAAAGCACAAAAAAAATTTATTTTTTATTTTTATTTTTTTTTATAGAGCAGTTTATAGATGTGCAGTAGGCTGAAATTACCAACAAATATATATATATATATGTGTGTGTGTGTGTGTGTGTGAAGATTGGGGAAAAAAGCTTTTTCAAATAAAAGACCTGACATAAACCCTCTACATTCGTGATAATGATGAGGTGGAAAAGTAGAGAAGTGGTGAATTGAAGAGAGTTTGAAAAACTCGGTAGGACTTTCTTTCTGTATTATATATATTCAGAAAAATCAATTTGATATTTTTCTAAAATAATACCAATTGGCAAATATTGATAGTGCACAATAATTAAAATCATATTATTTCTCTATTGATATAAAAAATATCATAAATGCAAATAAAATGTAAAATTTATATTATATAATGTACATAAATTATCCTCCATTTAACCAATATAAACTGAAAAAAATACATAACGAAAAATATAAAAAAAAATCCCTAATAATTCACAAATCGATAATATAATTCATTATCTATCACCAAAATATTACATGTAAATAAATTTTTCTTTTTTTTTTTTTTTTCTTCTTTTTCAATCATAAATACCAATAAAAAATACTAATACAGACAACACGTAATAATATTCAAGTTATATTACCATGGCAAAGTGGATTAATACATCAACAACGTCATTAGTAATATTAACAGTCGTATATTCCTACTTTTAATCGGCTCACAAAATTAATGTTAACTCTCGGCTCTCACTTTCCTCACCATTTTCCATTTTCCATTTTCCACTCTCATCTCTCTCTCTCTCTCTCTCTCACTCTTTTTCCAACCCCCACAATATTACTATACAAATGCTATTGCACATATACTACTGCATAAAGGTACCTTCTATCCACACTCCTCTCCTCCCTCCGCGCACCTCTAGCCACCGAGTTCATTGTATATTTTCATGGTCTCATTAAATTCCCAACACTTTCCTGTGAACACTCACGCACGTACGTACACGCACAAATTTATATATACTACTAGCATTTTTGTATCACAATCTAGTGAATCACCCCCATTTTCTACAACTTCCACCCAGACACCTCCCCCCCCCCACATATATATATATATATATATATATACTCTCAATATATAGGTCTCTGCCCTACCCCATTTTCCTTGCAATACATTTGTAAATATACACGTACAAACTTCTACATTGTTGAAATATCCATTTAATCTCATTTCATTGAGTATATATTTTCCGTTACACAATTCATATATATATAAATATATTAATTTAATTTTTTTTTGTTTTTCTTCAATTATATTTTTTTGTTTTTATTATATACATATTTATTTATTTATTTATTTATTATTATCTTTTTTTTTTGTATTGATGTTATAATAGTCACAACTGAATGTGATTGAATTAATTAAATTGATAAAATCAATGAAAAACAAAAAAAATATATATATATATATATATTTTGATAATTACATGAAGTATATATATATATATTAAATGCCAATGGTGTAAAATACTGATACGGATGAATTGTTGTCGTGACCAATCGACTCAACTGAATCATGTTCGAGCGGGCCCGTCTCCCACTAATCGCATATATATTCACCGAGTTCCATACCCCTTTTCCAATCTCATACATTCTCTGTTCCTATTTCTCGCTGCATTCGTTGAATTATATATATATATATACATGTGTATATGTATGTATATATATGTATGAGTATACGTGAAGATATCTACATAGAGACCAGCAGTAGTAGACTTTTGGCGAACGTTCCCGTGTGGCGTAGCATGTCGCAAGCGTGCAGACCATAATTCACTGGAGAACTGAATACGCTAACGAAAGATTTCATCGGTGCATGTATTACTTGACTGTACCGAGTGCAGCGAACGACGACAACGACTACCAATGCTACCGCATAACACGTATACATGCACACATTCTATGACACTCAACTCTCAAATCCCAATGTACAACTTTAACATCACTATTGCACACTACACACAACTATAAACATAAAATGTTTGTTGACTTGCACTCACTCGCGTCTCCAATTTCACTGGCATTATCAATGGCACGTCATCTACACTTGTGTCGACACTATCCGTGAAAATATTATCAGTGTTTTGTTGAAGTGGACATGTCTATATTATATATATAGTGAAAAATTGACTGTACAAAATTTACGTTCGGTTAGATATGAATTTTTTTTTTTTTTTTTTGTAATATTATTTAATTATTTTTATTCAATTTTATTTTATCCTGATCGAGATGAATTGTGAGTATCACAAAGTCTCAACGTCACTCCCAAGATCTCATATTGATCACCAGAATATCCATACCCAAAAAATTATCGATAAATTTAATTGAGTTATAGTCAACATTACAATACAACCAATTTTTTTTTTTGGGGGGTTTACTTACTTAATTGTAACTTCACTAAAAATAATTGACAATAAATTGTATTAACTATGAATTTTTCATCACTTCATATTTATAGAAATGTGAAGAAACAAAAAAAAAAAAAAAACAAAAAAAATTCTTCACTGTGCAATTTTATTTTTGAAATTTCTTTTTAAATTTATATAAATAATTATTGAATATATCTCGACATTTGTTCTCAATTTCTAACCAGTAGATGGGCCACCACGACCACCGCCACATCCAATAACCATTAATTTTAATGATGATCGTGGTCAGTTAAGCACGTTTCCTATTTATCGTGCAGTACAGCCAACCTCACTAGCAAAATTGTACTCACCCGCTATATTTCACCCATTTATAAATAAATATATATATGTAGCTTGTCAACAATGAAAAGTACTTGAAACTGATTTATGATAATTGATCATTTATCCTACATAATATAATTGAATCATAATTCAATTTAAAATTTTATATTGTAAAAATATTGTATTTATTTCAAATTTAAATGAATAAATTGAAAAAATTTTCTTTTTTATCCAAAAAATTGTTATATTCTTTCAAAAATATCAATACACAATTATTTTTTTTTTTTTTTTTCAATGAAAAATATTATCAGTGTAAAATTTTACATCTCTCAATAGTACGCGGTACATACAAGTCGACCAGTTGCAATTCACGACACGTTATTTCCGGAATTATGAAAGAAAAAAAGAAGGAGATAGAACGTGGAGGTGAGAGGACGTCAGAGTGAGAGTAGAAAAGAGAGAAAGTGAGAGAAATAGTGAAAGAGTTGAAAAGGGGTTAGCGGATACTATGGAAAACTATAAATTTTCGTTAGTAGAATTCACGAATTACTGGTTCGCAGTGTTCTAGGGACAACGTAAAAGAACGTTATATTTTATGTATTCATATGTATATATATATATATATATGAAAAAGTGAATGAGAAAGAGATCGAAGATTTGCACCAGGTGGCATGTCCGCCTACGGAAATGAATTGGAATGTTCTAGTATGCGATGTATATACTCAGTATTTTTATACCTGGTCGTTATATAATTTAATGCCTGTGATATTAGTGTAAAAAAAATAAAAAAAAAAACTTATTGAATTATTTATATAATTATCGAATTCAATTTTATCACACAAGTTCAATAATATTCTCCATATTTTTCACTTTTTATTAAAAATATTCAATTTTTCAATTTTAAATTGAATAAACTATTTAAAATTCACCAATTACATATGAAACAAAAACAACTCATATAAAATTCATAATTTTCGTATTGTCAAATCATCATAGATAAAAGCATAAACCAGATATTATCACGTCACGATATAAACTGTATTATAGTAGAAACATGTGGAGGCAACCACGAATACCATTAAAATTAATGGATATTGAATAATGGAGAAGGTCCCCGATGCTACAGAGAGACAGGAAAACACGAAGTGTAGAGATGACAGGCGTCAAACGACCAAGTACCTTCATTTTTCACAAAGAAAAAAAAAAAGATTATTATTATAAATAGGAGAACCCTTGGGCTATGTATCCCAACCACTGTCATTATAGGATACAAACGTCGAGCAAATATTACACATTATACAATATCACCACTATATATTGAGTAGATTTACAATTTCAAACATTTTACATAGGATAATACCTACAACAAATGGATCTTTCATTCATCCCTCACGTACACACACACACACACACACACGCACATATATATATATATATCGTCACAACTTTCTCAACTTCTTGCAATTCAATGGGTAAAAAGCCACGCCGTCATATATTTATATGTATCATCATGTTGAAATATATAATTAACTGAATTCACACCCTTGCAGTGCAATTATAACAAATCCCTCGTAATTCAACTCTGGCTTTCTCTTTGTCTTTTACTCTTTAATGTAAGTATTCTCTTGTCACTATGAATGTATATACATATAAAACTACTTCAAGTTCTACATTTATACTCTTTTCTTTGTTTTCCCAGTCGCTTGGGAAATAATTTTTCATTTTTATTTTCCTCATATTCCTTTTTTATTTTATAATTTAAGAATTGTTATAATTTTCATTTTTTATTTCGTGTTACCATGCGAACATGTGTCCTACATTGAAATATTCAATAATCCGAGAAAGAGCATAAGAGCATTCATTCGAGACGAATATAAAATTACACGGAAAAATTTATAGTGCAATAGGACAATTGAGATGAGTGAAGTGAAGAAAACTATGTGAATTGGTAAAAAGTGAAGAAAGTAATGTACGAATAGAAAAATCAATATATAAATAAAAGGATGAAAAAAAAAAAAAAAAAAAAAAAAAAATTGAATAATCGAATCAGAAAAGCGACAATTTTTTTTTTGAATTTATTAGCCTGTCGAGATCTTTTCCTATCTCATATTTCTTCGTCATTTTATTATTTCTAGTTTTTATACAAATATTTTTTTTGTGTTACGTTTGAATTAACATTCGGTCATTTATAATCGACAAACCTGCAAGATATTGGCTGATCGTCATTCAGGAAGGAAAAAAAAAAAAAAAAAAAAAAAAAAATCGAGAACTCGATAATCAATTTACATTTCATTCACATCCGTTTTCTTACATTCACTTATTCACTCAACTCATGACATATTTCCCTCGTCATACCACAAAACAAGTAAGAAAGAAGGAAAGAAAAACTTGAAAAATATTCATTTAAAAATAAATGTCGAAACAGTAAAAAATTTTGTGTGAAAATTCACACGAAAAATTTCAATGTTAAATGTTCATGAAAAAAAAAAAAAATAATAATAATAATATATGTTTTTATATTTCAATTTTTAATTTTATTTAAGTGCTCACTTATATTTAAAATGAATAAATTTTCATATTAAATTCACCACAAATTTTTATTCATAAAAAATAACTTAAATTTTGCATTTTTATTTTTCAATATTCACAGTGAATTTAAATTTTCATCCTTTTCGTCGTTTTCATCCAATTTCAAATGAAAAAAAAAATTCAACCATTACATTTATCTTAAAACTCAACTTACAAAAAAAAAAAAAATAGCATATCAAATGAACATAATTACACGATCGCAAAAATGAAGAAAAGAAAAAATAAAAGAAAGAAAAAAAAACTGAAAAAAATCCCCATACAAATCTTTTACAAACTTTTACCCAAAATTTTTTTATATCGCACAAAAAACGAACACATGTATGAGTCTATGAAAACACGAGTGATCCAAGCCAGTTTTTTTGGATTCCGTTTTCTCAGTTCATTGTATGGTTTGTGAAGTAATCTATCTTTGGGCAAAACATGAAATTTGTATTTTCAATATAATACTTATAGATGTCTCTACTAACATGAATGTGTTTGAGATTTTTCTATCCATGTTCAACTTTGGGCTTAAATATCTCGAAAATACTTTCTTTCACTGGAACCACTCTGGCTTTTATAGGCTCATATATGGAAAAAAATATCCAACAACACTGCACGCAAAAAATTTTTTCATTAGAAAAACAAAAAAAGAGAAAATATATATCATAATAAATTTATATTTCGTCATTTCACAAGACTATTTCATATCGTAGTCCAGCCATACTTCACTACATATTACACACACATCATATAAATATACGTATAGAATATGGGGTATGAATAGCCATAAAGACAAGCGTAGCATGTAACGAGTCAAGAGGAGCTAGTGTGCCTTGTGCACGCCTTTGCACCAAAGCTAATACCAACGATCGGCCGCACTTTAAAACCCCGTCGGTCCGAATATGCTTTCAGCATATCTGATGTTCACTTTGGAATTCAGATGCTGAAAGGACTCCCCCCATGTCCGTGTACGCGTGCACTCTCAAACCCATATTCACCCTACACTCACTCACATCTTTTTCTCCCTTTTCCTCTTTACCATTTTTTTTTTTCTTTCCTCTTTTCCATTCCAACCCTCACTCTTTTCTACGCTCGTCAACCAACTTTCCTCCTACTCCACATCGTGTTTCACTCCCCACTTATATTCCCACGCCATTTATGCATTCTCCGTGAAAAATTATTACCCAAACGTTTTCCGTACTTTGAATACCATAAATCGTTTAAATTGTATAAAATAGTCAATGAATTACATTGATACAAATCATTTAATTTTACATAATTTTATTACATCAATAAATATACATATTGAATTAATCATATTCTATATTATGAAACAAACCGATAATAAATTGAATTAGGTGAATATAATTATTTCTATAATTCCCTTCGACAATTCACAATTTAAATATTATTATATCATTATTTTATACATTCATTTTTTTTTTCATTTTTTTTTTTGCCCATTATTATTATTATTATTATTCTTTTTTTTTTCACCATTTTTTTCCACAATTAATTATAAACTCAACAGGTAGATACCCTGATATATCTAACAAGTGTACAGAAAATTAAAATAATAGCAATAATAATAATAATAATAATAATAAAATTTATGTATTGTATTATTTTATCGGTATCTCACGCAACATTTAAATTCCTATCAATCGACATAATCTGACATTTGAATATATTCAATTAATAATTTTTTTTTTCTCTTCTCTCTCTTACTATTTTTACCTTCCTCCTTTATTTTTTAATGTAATTCATAAATACAAAAGTATCATAAATTACCGGAAAAAAAAAAGAAATAAAAAAATTTTTTTGAATTACAAACATCATTAAATTCAGTAGTTCAAATCGTTAATTACTCATTTCATCGTGAAGTGTCTCATCCGTAAAGTCGCTGACTCGACCATACTAGAAATTGATATTCAATTCGGGTGAGTTCCTCTCCCCCCTCTCCTCTCTCTCTCTTCCCTACCGCCCCTGTCTCTTTCCACAACTCACCCTAAGGCATTGCGAACGGTAAATCAAATTGTGCCAACCAAATTGGATTTTAATCGGAGGGGACGAATAGCAATGAAATGATTGGCGATAGTATTCATATTTGTAGCAATAGTTATATTAATAATGAGATATAGAGAATAAAGATACTAAATTTCATAGAGATAAGAGAAGAAAAAAAAAAAAAAATTTTTTTTTCTTCATCTGCATACAAAAAATTATATATATAATTTATATTCAGTATCACGACGATGAGACGATAAATGTAAGGATAAATATTTAACATTCTCAAATAATTATACCGATATATTATATTATATTATATTATATTATAAACAAACCTCAACTCAATGCTCGGGGTTCCCTTTGCATTGATACTGACGATCACGTCACGTGGATACTGCTGCGTATTCGTTTTGTCTGGGTAACACTTGATGGAAGTCACTTTGCCGCGTTTCAATGTTTTCAATATACGTTTGAGAAATATTTAATTATAAATTTAATTATTTTAATGTAATTCCAATGACACAATTCAATCACTATTTGACACATTAACAACACTGTAATGCCAATTATACAGAAATAATTTAATTCTATCAAATCAATCTCAACTTTGCAATTAATGAATGTAATTACTCTTAAATTTTTTTTTTTTATTCGCACTGTTATGTTTATTACTTTTTGATTATTAATTTTATTCTATTTACTCTTGAATTATTATTATTATTATTTGCGTATTCGACTTTTTGCTTTGCAATTTCGATGTCTCCACAATGTGAAAAAGTCGAAAGCAAATGAAATTAATGAATATACATATATTTGTTGATGATGAAATAAAAATAACAATATATAACTTTCCGAATAAATTTAATTATTGATTTTTTATTTTATTATTTTATTTATTTATTTATTTATTTATTTTTGTCACAATACTCGTGACATTTAAAAAATAACGATACTAATACCTCGTTATACAATCGTTATGTTGTTTGTTGGTATTAGTGAAAAAAATCTATAAATACAATACGTAGTGATAACGAATTTTACATTGAAATATTCACAATCAACATTCTAATCCGTTTTTATTCATTTATAGATATCTATCCTCATCAATATAAACACATTTATTTATATGTATGTATATATAAATATTTCAATAATATTTTATGAATTTTATCTCGGAATAAAATGTCTATATAATGATATAAAATAGATGAATCAAATATTTATTTTGCAATCTTGTACACAAATTAATTGTGTCAATCAATTATCAATTAGAAATTGAAAAATATCGTTCGAGTATAATCACAAAAATTATCAATATATTATCGTAATAAAATGTGTCCTATTGAATATTATTTCAAAATACAGTTCAATAAATATCGATTGTATTGAATAACACAATAATTATATCCAGCACATTCTCAATTGGCATTTAATCAATTCTAGTTTATAATTAATATCATTAGCATTTATACATTCAATACTTGTACTCTTTCTCTCTCTTTCTCTCTCTCTGTTTTTTATTCTTCTTCGTATTTTTCTCCACTTTTCACATATAATAAAATAATCTAATGATTAATTTCCTGTTCTATCCGTAAATACCTGTCATTTATTTCAACTAATACGCTTGCACCCTCCTCACGCCCGATAAATATCATTGGGTAAAATCAAATAAATATAAATGTATATATATATATATATTAAATAAGAAATATAATTCAACAACTTTGTGAAAATATTTCTCCCTAACTATACTAATACCACGAGACTATTAATTTTTTTTGTCCGCTCTTCTTTACGACTTTTCCTCTTCTTTCCTCCCCCTTTTCCTTCTCTATCTTCAATATCACTCTCTTGCAAACGAACAAAACTCACAATCAAAAGTAGAAACGTGTTTTGTTTTGTTCTCACTTGATCCTCACGAGTGTATATAAAACCCACACTGCGATACACGATTAAAAAAAAAATGATTAAAAACTACACAGAGTTACACATAAAATACACATATACACACGCACAAAATAATGTCACAATATATGTCTATTGGTTATTCTAAAAGAATTGCCACCAACAATTTTTTCTCCCCTGTCTCTATATCTCTCGCTTTTTCTCTTCTTTTATACACATACGCAATACACTACCATTTACACATCATATATGTGTATATAAATATGTATTGTTTTTGTCTATATATGAAAATTTTTTTCAATCGACAAATCACTCATGCTATCAAATATATCGTGTACTGCAGTAGAATAAATGAGATAGAAAGTATAAAAAAATACAGTAATAGATCAAATTTAAAATGAGTGCACGAGAAAAAAAAAAAAAAAAGAAAAAAAATTTGAATAAAAAAAAAAGTTAAACTCGCAGAATGAAGAGGAAGAAAAATTGAAATATTTCAATCACTCATGAAACTAAATCACATTTATAATTAAATACATGTATCAATATAGGTTTTCTATTTTTTTCTTTCTTCCTCTGTTTTTATTTCTCTCTCTATCTTTCTCTTTCTCTTTTTCTCTCTTTTTAATAAATTTTAATTAATCATTAAAAATTATATTCATGATATTGAGTATAATAAGTCTATGATAAATACACGCACATTATACACGCACGCAGAGAAACGAAAAAGAACAAATATTTAATAGCAATACCAATAATAATAAATCACCGCGATTATACAAAATAAACGTAAAAACACTTACGACGCAAAGAAAAATTGTGTATTATATATATTATTATTGTAGTTCCGTACGCGACGAATGCCAACGTCTTTATAACAAATGCATTCACGAGTATATTCACCGTTGGTGGATCTCACACGCAGTAGCGGGAGATGGCAGATCCGCTGGTGGTTCGTGTTGCGTCGTCGCAACCAACTCCCACCTACTCACATAAACTCTCTGTCTCACTCTCTAAACCTTCTCCTCTTTCCCGCCACTTGGCTCATATATATATATAATAGTTATCTTTGTCTCACTTTATATGATCCTGTGTTCGGGTTACCTGTGCGGGACCAACTACTGGTCTCGTGGTGGTGCGCGTTCGTCGGGTCGCGAATAGAAACTGGCAAGAGGTGATCGCCACCGTTCACAAGACTCGAGTCTGCGCCCTAGTTTAGTTTTCGAATAACATTGAGTTAACATAGATAGATACATATATATATATATATATCAAAAACAACAGGATACTAGTGCGATGTCTGGCGTTTATATGAATACAACTTATACATATGTATATGGGTATGGATGGGAAACGTTGGAGGATTTTACATTTGTGTTTTGTGCAAAGTTCAATGTGAACTCGGTAAAAATAGGTAGTATTATGTATTCCAACTGAATTTATAAACCGATAATGTGAACGTTGACAATGACAATGACAGCAACGAATTCTCATACTATTGAAGTGGTTGATGGTAACCACCTAACTAGATGTATATATTATTTATGAGGTTTATCTTGAATTCAAATTTTTTCAATGCCTTCACTAACATATTATTTATTTGAAAACTTAAATACATCTAATTTGATATTAATTGAAAAATTGATTTGATCATAATTGATTTAATTATTCATGAAATTCATGGATTTTTTCATTGCATAATTTATTTAATATGTTATATCAATCATATATCATAAACTCTGTGATATTGAAATGTATTTGGACAATTTTATATCCTCTTATATTTTAATGAGACAGAAAAAAAAATATATATATACATAAATTTTTCCTTTGGACAAAATATCATTTCTTATTTAATAATTAGTTTTGACATTAATCTTTCATAACTCAATAATTTTGTTATTATCATCACTATAAATATTATTATTCATTGTCATTATTTATTCCATTTTTCCCAATAATATTGATCAATATTTTATTCCATTTGCAATATCTAATTTATATAGCAAGGTAAAAAAAAATATGACTATTTTACTGTTGCTATGAAAAACATACGAGAAAAAAAAGAGAGCGAGAGAGTGGAAAATGAGGGAAAGAAGTAAAAAAAATAAATAAATAGCATACTTGGAGATATTGAGAGCCAAGAAGTGCAAGCTCAGACCGGGAGATAGGAGTATATATAAAAATATACAGCTGTAGACGGGTTCACGAAGTTATTTAATAATCCACCAACTTACAGACATATATATATAAAGACGAAAGTTCACTGGCATTTCTAATTTCCAGACTCGCAAGTTACAAATACATAAACGTCAAGAAGATGAGCGAATTATATTCCGTCAAAAATACATGGTAAAAAAAAAACAAAAAAAATAAAATGATATCCGTGCACATACAAAAGCGAAAAAAAAAAAAAAGTAAAAGTAAAAAGCGAAAAAGAAATATTATGTATATTATATGCAAAAAAAAAGAAAAAGAGAAAAAAAATACTGGGGAAAAAAAAACACAGAAGTTGGAGGATAAAAAAAAATGCAATGCGAAGCAGCAGTGGTAAAATAAATTCCTTAATAGTTTTAACAAATTTTATAGAATTTCATTTTACTACATTTGCTATAATACCAGTGCTACACTATGTGCCTATATATAATTAATAAACCTCTACTCGTAATTTACAAACAAAAAAAAATTTTAAAAAAGAAGAAAATAGTAAAAAATCAAAGAAAAAAATAAAACCTGGGCTAGTTTATCTTTTTTCTTTCCTTGTTTTTCTACACTTTATTTATTCTCATTCTTCTTTTCTTTATTTATTTAATTTTTTTTTTTTTCTTTTTTTTTCACTATCGTTCTATCGTCATTTAGTTTCTCATTGCAATTCAACACAACCGTACTCTACGAGTTTTGTACGTTCGCTCATCCGGAAAGAGACATCACGCGCAAATAATGGTAACCACCTACATCCCGACCGGACGGATCTATTTTCACGGCTGCATTAGCCATCCACGTGACCGCAAACGATGTACGTATCACGTGCCATATTAAATTACGCTGATATTGCCAACCAGTTACGGATTCATACAATATACCGCAGTTAAACTAAAACACAATTGCAATGAGGATGAAGCGAATAAGAGGAAATAGAATGTGAACAAATGAGAATGTGAGAAAGACACAAAAAAAAAAAACTAAACAAAACAAAACCACCACCAAATGCGAGAAACTATTTTGCACCACATCATTATCGTCAACTAATGCATGAGCATGTAAAATTCATGCCATTGCTTAATTGCACTGGCGTTGCTATTCCTCCCGCACCAGAGAGTGACCTTTGTCCAGTACAACACTTGAAACATTAATCATCCAATAGCAATTCACATCTCGTTTACCACGTCTTTCATTTTGCGTGCATCGTTTTGCCATATCAAGATATTAAACAATAAAAAAAAATCATCTAAGATGAACTCTACATTTTTTCTATTATTCTCAATTTTACATTTGTCTCGTATTATTGTTACATTGTACTTGATATGTAACTGAATTTTTTTTTCGAATAAAATTTGATCTCAAGTGTGAGCAATATGAACGTAACGTGACAAGTGGATATTTTCAATTATAGAAAGGACACAAAGAAAAAGAAAAAAAAATAGATGGAAGAGAATGATGAGTAAGAGAGTAAACAAAAAAGAAGAAAAGAGAAAAATTGCATTAAAAAAAAAATGAGAAACAGCCAAAACATCAATGGACAAACATGAAAATTGAAAAGAAAGAGCTTCACTGTCTGCATACAATGTCCCATTCTTTCGTAGTTTATCTCTTTTTCCCACTTATGTAGATTCACTGCAAAAGCTTCGACGTTTTTCTATATACATTATTTTTTCTCTATCCTATCTTGTTTTTCATCTTCTCCTTCTTCTTCTCCTTCTGACTCATCGGTTTTTTTTTTTTTTTCCAACTTCTCTTCACCCTTGCTCTTTTTTATACTGCATACCGATGCGTCAGAGACGAGACGTATGAAATCCAACGTATGTGTTTGAAAATCAAATAAACTGTATGGGATTCACATTGCTACGTGAACGCCAGTGAGAATTGAAAAAAATTGGATGCACCGAACAAGTTGAATAAACAAAAAAAAAAACAAAAAAAAAAAAGAGAATAAAATAGAGAAAAAAAAATATACAATTTGGCACGTGTTTTACCTCAAGATTTTTTAAATTGAACTTTGTACTGGTATTTATATTTGTTAGACACAATTATTTTGCTTTCTAGACGTACATCGTGACCTGACTCTAAACTATATTATTCATTTATGTCTCTCGTCTTATGTGTATACCGCTGTTATTGTTGTTCTTGTTGTTAGTTTTTTTATGCTATCTCTATTTCATTCATTTCAATTCTTACTATTTTTTTTTTTTTTTTTTTTTTTTTTCACGCTCTATTTAATTTTTTTCTCATCTCAACCGATTGTCTTGCCGCAACTATCACCGTCTCTTCACCCGTACAAATGGCATGGCAAGGTCACATGTATCTGCACTAGAGGGATTTTCATCCACGACATTTTTTTTTATTTCACAACTGAGACCAATGTAAGCCCCATCTCATATGTCTTCGCATATAAAAGAATTTTTGTTTTATTTACTTTATTTATTTATTTATTTTTTTTTTTTCAATTTCATTTATTATCACGTTATAAAAATGTGACTTTAAACTTTTCAGTTATATATTCAAATTATAAAATATATTTAATTGCGAAGTATAAATAATAATGTAATAAAATGAATGAAATAAAAAAAAACGACCGATAGCATCTGAGTAATGTTTTGTATAAAAAGTATAATGTAATACAAAACAAAACAAAACAAAAAAAAACAAAGTGAAGAAAAAAAAAATATAGAATAAAATATAATAATAAAATGAGAAAAAATATATTCAACCGAGCAAACGCTCTCAAAGAGTTTATTTGAGAATAAATGTTGTCTACTATATATATTGTATTTTCTTTACGTATATTGTGACGTTTTATTTATTGCTTGACATTACCACGAGATTCGATTTAAAATGCTGCTTGGAGAATAAAGTCACAAATTTTGTTCACAAGAGTTCACAAAATATATAAAAAAAAATAGAATGTATGTACCTTTAAGAGTGGATATATGTATTTATAAAAGTTATAAATACAAATAAATTATTTCAATATCGAGATTCATGAAATTTCATGGAAAATATGAGGATTATTAAGTATAAATGAATACATACATAATATGAATGTGTGCTAAATATTATTCGTACGAAAATAAACTCATCAGACCCTTATATTATTTATTATATTTCTTAAATGAGATTTTGTATTTAGTAACGTATGATAAAATAATTGTATCCCAACGATAGTATTCATTAAATTATTTTATATTTTTCATAAATTTCGAAACAAATTTATAAATCTTTCGATGTATTCATATACTATTTTACGATTAAGAAAAATATATATATTATTAATCAATACAAGATCTACGTCTTGATAAAACTATTGTATTTTTCAATAAATATTGAACTTTTTAAAGAAAACTATAACTAGACTCACCCTTTTTCCCCTCTCTAGGTTTTTGCTAATCTCAGAAAGCCAAGACTGTCCAGATATTCGGAGGATCATTTTTCTTTTATTTAACGTGCTAAATTCACTTCAATACAAAACAGGACAAAACCACACACAACAAAATTAAAATAACTGAAGTCGCAGAAAAAGAAAAATCTATCGTTTCATTCACTTCATACGCATTAAAATTTGAACAAGAAAATTTTTATCACACTGTTGTAGAACACACTTTTAATTTACCACGGGTTCAAATTAAACACATAAAATAATTTACTAAAAAAATTCGAAGTCTTTACTTTCGATATATTATCAACAGAAAAATCAACTATGTTCATTATTTAATTAAATGAATATTTTATAGAATGAGAAAGAATGGATTTTATTCCACTATATACAAATTGTAGATTATATTTCGCTGGACTCATTGAAACATCATACAGCTATGTTCATTAATAATTATTCAATCAATCATGATTATCAAAATTATTTAAAATAACATCTAGAATCATTACATCCCGCGCACAGTATTCAATTATTTTCCAAAAATTCCGCATAATTTCACAAGAAAAATAAATTATCATTTATTGTTAATTATTTATTATTTATTATTTATTACTAATTATTAATTATTAATTATTAATTATGAATTAGAAAAAATATACAATTAATATAAAAGTGCACGTTATTCGTCACGTTCCGACCGTGTCGAATGCTAAAGAAAAACTGACGATAAATACAGAAAGTAAACGAGGGGTACTATTCTTTATCGAAAATTTACAAAAAAAAATTAACGGAAAAAAAATAAAATAAAATAAAAAATTAATAGTAACACTCATAATATTTATAAATAAATAAATAAATGAATAAATAACAAATGATTAATTATATTTCAATAACAATATTACTATATTAATATATATATACACGTTTAAACAAAAAAATCTTGATATTATTATATACATCTATTAACAATAATAAATGTATATACGTGAGATAATGACATCGTGATACATACCCTATTGTATATATATTTGTGCATGTATATGAATATACATATATGGATTGAGATGAGGTTACTTACTATGCATGATGTATCACAACGAGCTTTTGTTATATACGTGTCTTCGTTATCCTGTCGTTCATGTTTCTCTCCCCTTGAATGTCGTGTTCTCATCATCATCGTTGTCGTCTTCGTCGTCGTCGTCGTCGTCGTCGTCGTCGACATCGTCGTCATGTAGTAGTCGTTTTCATTGCTGGGACGATGGGTCATGTCATATATTACACTAACTTTGAAAGGACATTATATATATAATTTTAGTTGTATCGCTACTTTGCCACTTTGTAGGGACGACCACACGACGGATCCATATCAATGAAAATTCAGTAAAATATCCATAAATTCAATAACTTTGTGGAGAGAAAATTATTGTATATACTGTCTGTATGTGATTGTGTGTATACTGTATTCATTCTTCACTACTTTCCTCTTCCTCTCATCTTTTTCTGTATAAATAAGAAGAGAAGGAGAAAATTTATTGGACAGTAAGATCCAGTTATTATCATTATTATTATTTTTTTTTTATTAAAATATTCTATTTATTTGACTATGCAAAGACAATGATGTTGAATTTGTAGAAAAAAAAAAAAAACACAAAGTTTATAATATGATTATATTGTAATAAATAATAATTTTGTTATTCACTTCAGTAAATAATTATATTAATTTTCATTATTGTTCTCATAGTTTGTGTAAATTTATATTGAATTGTTTATAGATATTTGAACAGTTAGCGTCGCTGTATAATTTAACGTAAGAAATTTCCAATAGAATTCGACGTGATGAGTTGCAAACATACTCTACAGTGTTTTTGTTTATATATATCCTGGCAATTTGTTTATATATATGTATATAAAAAAGCGTTCAGTGGTGTACGGGCTGTCATATTCGTTCGTTGTGTGAGGTAACTTTGAATGTGCATATAACAAAAGTTTCAAACTTATAAGATGTCACGAAGTTTCAGAGATAATGCTACGAGACGCATAAGCATCTCCATCTCATTCTTATCCTTTCTTTGTTTCGCTATTTCGTCTCTTACAATTCTCTTACTCACTTAAATTGTTGCTGTGTGCTTATGTTTCAGTGAACGTGCATAGATCGCGTTTAGGGTTCACATCCAACTTTCTCAATTCGTAAATTTTGTAGATTTGGTATATATGGTAATAATGTGAATGAGTATATGTATATTGAAAGAATTGAATGGGTTTTATCAAAATTCTGTCATTATCGAGTAATTATTATTATTATTCTTTATTTTATATTATTATGATTATTTAAATTAATATATGAATTTAAATTTTGAATTCATATCAAATGAAAGAATTATATAAATTCATTGAAATTATATATATTTGAAAATTATATTTATTTATTTATGATTTTTCATTTTTTATTATTACTTATCGTAATAAGGTGAAAGTACCGAAATTGGGTGAAACTTGATTTTGGGTATCTTTGATGTATCAGATGGTTTCAAAGTTTTAAAATTTCAAGTGAATTGTTTTGGAAAATTTGAGATTTGTCTGACTGTTTTTCGTTCGACTTGCTGAGGATTTATGCTGTAAAAATGTATTCTTGATATATATATTTATTTATTTTACACTTAAAGCGAGAATAAAATTTGTTTATGACCACACTAAAAAAAAATTAGAAACTTTAGTTGAGATTGAAATATTACTAATTCTCCAAAGAATGACATTTGTCAAATAAAATTTCGTAACATTTCACTCATAGTCAAATCTATAAAAATGTGACCCAGAAAAATTAATTATCCAATAATTCTAATGAAATATAAATATAATATCGTTATAGCTTGTGTCTGTAAAATTCTGTAATAATTATCATCATACGATATTAATAATTTATTTGCCATATGTATAAATAATAAACGGCTCTCATTAATATCTAACATAGAATTGGGTGAAACATAAAATAGTGTCGAATTTTAAATGTACATGTATTGAATGCTATCAAAGTTTATCCAATTATAATGAGATTTTATATAAGTATGTAATATAAAGTTTTTTTTTATAACTTCAGTATCTAACTTAGAAAGATTCATATATCAAATTTTGCTATCATTGGTATTACGAGGTCACATCTCACCACTTTATCCCTCATTTATGTGATCGGCTATGTCTATAAATGATCATTATTTCTGGTTTATTTTTTCCCTATTATATTAAAACTAATACACCAACGATAAAACAATCTCTTGATATATATTTTAATTTAATTTTTTTTTTTTTTTTTTTTTTTTTAGGCCATCACAAATATTACATTTTTATTCTATATCAGAATTGAAATAAAAGAAATAGGAGATGAAAAAAAAGTCATACATTCATTGTCAATAAATTGGAGAAAATACCAACAAGTAATTTCACAATAACTAAAAAAAATACAAACAATAATAATTATTTGTTTTATTACTCGGGAAGAAAAAAAAATTGTTTCAATAATTTATTTGTTGGTTTTTCATTTTACTTTATTTTTATTGTCATTTTTTTTTTGTATTTTTTTTTTTTTTCTGTTATTCGCAGCAATATTAGAGAACATTAATTTGTGAAACGAAGATAAAAAGTAGTTTCCTGAAGCGACAAACCGCATGTCGTGTGCATTTGGGAAATGTCCGGGTGCATATTGCCATACGTGTTCACATATCCTATACGTATATATATATACGAAAAGCTTTCACCGTCCACCGTTACCAATGCCAGTCGGGGTCATTCAGAAAGCGTGTAATTGTCTCTATAAAATGTTTCCGACTCTCTTTCACTACATTTCCCACCAACATTTGCGACGCTTTTATACATACAAATAAATATATATGTCCATGATTGTATATATAAATTTATGAATTTACAAAATGAATATAAATTTTTAATTTGATTCTGTTCATTCATATATACATAATTGGGTTATACGCTCGATGTAATTAAAATCAATGCAGAAAAATCCTCCCTTACGATTTATCATTGTTATAATCGTAAATATATGTATGTCAAAAAAAGCATTGTATACATTATTATTATTATTTATTTATTATTATTATTATTATTTTTTTCGTTTATTAATTTATATATTCAGACAGAAGCCACAATTAATTCAAATTATTTATCAATAATCTAACGACGATAATGATGAATATTTATTTCATGGATATTATATATTTGAGAATAATAAGTGGTATTTACTATCACCTCATATTAATTATTATAAAAATATAGAAAAAAAAATTTCTTCACACAATATACTATTTTTTTACGATGAAAATGACTGAATATTCCATTCGAATTGAATATATATTTTAATTCAGTAAAAATAATAAAATATTATTATTTTTTTTTACCAATTTTTATATTTATTTACATCATACTCAATCATATCAAAGAACAAATAATAATTTATATATTATATATTGAATAAAATAATTATATAATTCATCATACATAAATTTGATTCATAAATATAATGCGAGAATATCGATAATTTTGTTTCTGTCATTTCCTTTGCATTAACCATAAAATATATACATAAATCAACGTAGATCTACATTAGATTTCCAACTTTATATTCTATTACATTCCAACAGGAAATTCATTTTCCTCGGGTAAAGTGTAAAAGCAATACAAATTTATTTTGTCGGATGCAACATCGAGTTACTCCACTTACTAATGCGACGAATGTAATGCACGAGACAGAATTTCATATAAAATCTTTCTCACACACAAACATATTACACAAATCCACATACCCACGTCATGACAATTGTGTTTATGACATCTAACCGGACACCAATGTCCTTGAAAAAGGGAAACTCGCATAAGAGAGATGGAGAGAAAATGTACGACATAAAAGAGAAAGATAGACCCATGGTACATTGGGTATACCGTTGAAACGATAAAGAGTCAAGTACACGACGAGTATGACTATTATAAAGTTGAGGCAAAGGTGGATATCTAATGTAATTACATACCGTTATACGCGGCGCGCTAATCCTCATTTAATAGTGAAGCGAGTTTGGCAAAGTGCCAACTATCTCACGCAGAATATAACATTATATACTTGAACACTTTGTATGCGTGTATGTATGGAATACACGTGTTTTTCTAATATTCATTAGCACAGTAAGAATTTTTTTACTTAATATTCATTTTTGCTTATCATTTATTATTGTTTTTATTATTTTTTTTTCTTTTCTCTGTGTATACTATTGTATGATATTATATGTGATGAAAAGATACAAGTGGATTATTTTAGTTTTTGATCAATTTTTTTATTGATTATAGGGATGTGAACGTAACTTTACTTTATAATTTAATTTTTTGGCTTATTTTTCTTTTACAGTTTTTTTATTCCTGATTTATTCGAATTGATGAAAGCTCATAAAAGACGAATAATTGGGCGAGAGAATGGAAAATTCAAATTAATTTTCGAGTAATCCAGTGTCTAGGCAAATTATTATTGGAAATAGTTATTTGGAATATTTTTTTTCTTTTATTCTTTTATTTATTTGTTTTTTTTTTTTTTTTTTTTTTAATTTCAATTCTGATATATAAATTCAACTTCATCCAATAGATTTTATTCTTTTCGTTAATCCAAACTCGTTTTAATTACTTTTTACCCCGTCTACGATACATATATACATTTTTTTCATTTAATTTTTTTATCTTTCATAAAAACGTGGTTGATCGCAGATAATTAACAATTTTATGGAAAATCGAAAGATGAAAATTTCCCCAGTTTTTTTTTTGAGGAATAAAATAATGCGGTTGAAACAAATTGAAAGACGCGTCATACTGAAACTCGTAATCTCCATCTCTACTTTCTTTTTATTTTTCATTCTAATCCTCCCTCACTCTCTTTCTCTTTTGCTTTTCCACCGCTTCAATTTTATTATTATTATTACTATATTTTTTTTTCTCACTTCGAGTCACTATTGTATATACAGTCACAATGGTGTTCGACCGCACGGATTTTACGTTTTTATCGTTTTGATTGGAGATTGCAAAATTGTTGTGCACTGAACTCGAAAGGAAATTACAGATACTTTGACTCATTCAAGTGCAAAACTTTTATCCTATTTGTATATATTTATATACCATACATTTTATTTTTAAATTTAATTTCTTTATTATTCTCTTTGATATAGATTTTTCATTATTATTTATTATTTATTCTTTATTTTTATTATGCATATATATATTTTTTTTTCTCGCTTCAATAGAGCTTTGATGAGGTGGAACACTCTTAAATTCTCATTGGCGTGTATTGTAATAAGTTTTCCCCTCTTTATAGATATATATACATTTATGTGAAGATACACACATATACGTACACACACATAATGTCCCCCTTCATTCGTCCCCTTAATGAGGAACACGCTTCAGCATCCGAGGCACGAGCCGTAAATCGAAACTTGAAATCGAGCATCACGATTCGTATCACGTTACTTTCACGTTGCCTTGGGAAATATCGAATTATTTCCCGCAACTCAACCCGCGAAGTCTACGGGCACATGACGACGTGTCCTTCATAAATCCTATGGGCCATTTACGACGAGTTTTGCAGTATCGTCCGTCACTTTCTTCTCTTCAACTATATCAATCTGTCTGTCTATCTTATTTTACTCGAACATCTCTCATCCAATGCACGGCGAATTTTGTTTCATTCAACTTTTGTCGAACATTGAAAAAAAATAAAAAAAATAATAAAATTGGAAAGACTAAAATAAAATACAAGTGATAAAAAAAATGAGAGAGCTAGAGAAAATTGAATAGAATAAAAAATCAATTCGGTCAACTCAAGCAATAAAAATAATTTTGTTAGTTTTTTACTTTTATTACATTTAGTAACATTATTTTCATTTTTATACCTTTCACAAATTTTATATTGTACTAACGAGAGATATTGATACTAGTAAAATTCCATGACAACTGTATATATAATAAATAGATATATATGTATTACTCACCCTCCTTATGTAATCCGGGATAGTCGTTTCCTGTAGAATGAGTTTCGGTAACTTGGCGTTGGTATGTGCACGGTGCCTCGGACGTGGTCTTAGGAACGTGAACGTCCCCCGTCCCCCGTCCCAGCCTAACTGATCTCTCTTGGGCTAGTGTACGCTTGTCCGTACCACCTCACACTAGTTCATTATCATCCTCAAACCATTTTCCGTTGACTTTTATCTGGTATTCGTCGAGTAGTTAACGTCGTTTTCACATTCTACCGTCTCGCTTATGTAACTATAAATGTCGTTATGATACTTGGAAATGACGTATACAAAATACAGATAAATAAATAAATTATTATGTACCCTATGCGTACATCAAAATTTTCAATTGAATTTATAATAGTGTAATATTCACGTTAATATATTTTTTTTTTTTCTTACAAATTAATATATCTACTATTTTTTTATTACAAATTTTTTTTTTTTTTTTTGTGCCATTACAAATCTACTTTCATTTTTATTTCACTTTACTTTAATACGACTGTGAAAGTACGAGTAAGAAATTATACTACCGTGATTATATAAAAACATTTAGATATAATCAGTCTAGGGGGTACTTGGCAGAGAAGTACGATTAGATAAAAGTTGGGATTAAGTAAATAAGTGTGAAAATATAGATCCAGTATTTTGATTATTTATTTATGTGTTTATTTCAATATGACTATGATTAAAAAACAAAAATAGAATAAACAGTTCATTGATTATTGTATATAATTAATGAGGAGTATTAAAATTCTTTAAAAAAAAGTATAATGATAAATATTAAATTATCTTGAAAATGTCAAATCCATAAGGTATTATAATATTGCTAACAGTGAAATTTTATCTTTTTGTGGTTTTATACATACATTTATTCTATAATTATAATGTTCGAAAATTATCATGTCATATATTCATGAAATATTAACGAGGTGACATTAGTTGTGGTTTGGCCATTGCGGTTTCATCATTTTCTGTTAATTCAATATGTATGTAGATTTCTATTTTAGTTAGTTTTCAATGAATAACTCAATATCAAAGTTAATTTTGATTACATATCCATTCATATCAATTTAATTAAAATGAATTTTATGATAAGTCAATTATCGGATGATAAAGAAATGTATTTTTGTTGGATTTTACTGAATGAAATATCACATTAAAAAAATTGATTTTGTTAAATGGTATAAATTCTGATATTATCAATTTTTAATAATTCAAAGAAAATTATAAATTCATTCTTGGCTAAAGGTAGTGCTGCCCTCTACAACCCCTAAACATCCAACGGTACTATCACAGGAAGGAGAGCTTTGAGCTTTTACCTCACATTTACCAACAGTCACTGAAAAAATGAATTTTATTCATTATCTATTACGTTTATCTAAATTATCAATTTGAAAGAAAACGGAAATTTTTCTTTCCATTGTTCGGTAAGATTAATATCATACAATAAGAGAAAATACAACTCAATTCAATTTAACCATTGGATATTGTAATGAAACTTGAACACTTTTTTACAGATGGCACAGTACATTTTATCCGGACAATCCTGTCATCTATATCTCAACGATATATTTTACATTATTTCGAAATGAATTTTCAATTAAAAATACTCTCAATTTTCATGTGATACAAATTTAGAATTTATCCTGAAAAATTATAATGAATACTATGAAAAAATTATTCTAACACTGTAAGAATAAGAATAATACCATTCCATACCATTTTTTTTTTTGGTCTCGTTCCACATTTCACTTTCAGAGAAAAATAAGAGTGGCATGAAGACGATCAATGTCATCCCCTAAAAGCTTTTACTGTATGTGCGTAATCTCTACTGTGACATATGACAAATATTGACGAGGAATTGAAAAAAAAAAAAAAAAAAAAAAAAAAAAACAACAATATCAAGGTACTAGGTTAACACCAAATTATGTGGAAAAACCACACGCTTCATTATTTTTTATGAGTCTACAAGGTCAGATGGATATCTTTTCATGTACTCTCCATCCAATTTTTTTTTTTTTTTTTTTTTCATCTAGCATTAATGAATACTATAATCAACCCGTATTCGAGTATTGCGAGTGACAATCACCTCTGTCCAGTTAGACTGACTCACTTACTGACTATGCAACAGTAATCGATCATGCGACATTGCACATATTGCCCTTGAAGCCAATGAAATGAATTATTACATAGGTAGTTGATGAAATTAAAAGGAAATAATAATATTAAATGATCAAGAAGGAAACGAAAACAAACAAAGTTCAAGACGTGAATTAATAAAGAAAGTCAACTATCAGTTAAATCATCAACTCAATTGGTACGGAAACGGAAATTCTATATCGAAATTAGTTTGTCACTATAAATAATATAATCAGTTAGATAAAAATAGTATTATGGTCAAGATCAATTGGTTATGAAAATTAATTAAATTTCATAAGTTAATAGAAACATTTCGTTGAATTTATATACCTCTATATATATTATTCGTTTTTTTTTTTATTTATTTGTACGTGGAATATTGTAATTTTGAATAATAATTTTGTCCCAATCATCATTGTGTCTTTTCATTTTCTTTTAAAAATCACCTCCAAGAATCTAATTCTAATTTTTTTATTTTATTCTTTCATTTTTTCGTATGTTATATACGTACAAGCGACAGATCCAGAAGGTGAATAAAGTCACAGGTCACAAACCATTGATGTGCTTCATATGCTGTTGATAATGTCCACAAGCGACATAAGTCCACCTCATGTCGATAATTTTAAACTTATCGATCGTACATTAACTAGACAGACTTCGCTGAAGGACAAATAGCAATAATCATAATAACTGTATATAGATAATAAATGAATCAAGAAATATTAATATTTAATAATATATAATATTTGCATGATAATTTGATGGGTTGTAGTGTAAAAAATTATTGATTTTATTATTTTATTATTCACGAGTTGATAATTAAATATAAAATCATTATATTTTATCATGGATACTTTTAATTGGAAATATTAAAATTAATTTATATCATAAATTGAAAGAATTATCGATATTAGTGATTCATAGATTTATTTTTATTATTAAAAAATATTCATATGAAAAAATATTTTCATTGCAAATTAATTTGAACGTGAACGAAACAATGAAAAAAAAAAAAAAAGAAAAAAATTTCACAAAGCTATTATTTTTTTTTATTATAAATTGAAAAATTCACGGTGTCTTTTATAATTCACAATGAAAAAAAAATTTATCGACTGCACCTAGTTCAATTAATAATTATAAATTCATTAAATTTAATGCGAATTTATTATTTGATCGTTCATTCTCAATTGAGTCGGACATACAAAATTGAAATAGAAAAAAAAAAAAAAAAAAAGAAAGAAAAACAAAACAAAATATCCCGTACATATTCATATACACGTATACAGTATTTAAATCAGGGGCAAAGTGTTGATTCAACCCTGGTATTGATATAGATTACACGTGTGTGTGTGTATATGTATGCTCTAAGTATGTTTGTATACATTTCTATGTGTATACGGGTTCGCGTATAGATGTATATATAAACAGAAGCTGAGTATTATTATAGTCATAGGCGCATTGTGAGTTGCGCAGTTGAATCGAACGTCGCGTGTAAAAATCCTGTCAGGCCAACTGCTCGGGCACCGCAGGATCGTCGACTGCATTCACAAAGCTCAAATACAAAGAGTGAATACACTCATATAGTCTTGTTTAAATTAGAAAAATAATAATTATAAATAGACAATAAGAAAAGGAGTAAACAAAAAAAAATTAATATTGTATTAAATTTTTTTCTTCTTGATTTCGTTTTTTTATTTTGATTTTTTTTCTTTCTCCAAAGTCCGTCAATTAAATTCAATCAAAATTTTATTATAAATATATAAGTGAGTGATTTTGTAGTGAAGTGAGGAAAAATTTCAATTGAAAGGATTCAGTGGATGGTGCAGTTGGAATAAATTCAACACGCGGGATATTGGCATTCAACTGTTGGTGTATCAGGGACACGTGTGTTCACCACGTTCAGTAAAATCGACAGAACTGAGGTCAGAAATGTGCGTTTTAATTGTAGGTCATAATATTTATTGACAAATAAATTACTATTAAAGAATATAAAAAATATTTCATTTTTTATATTCAATATATAATTTTTTTTGAATTACATACATGGATGTTTGATGATATAGTGAATAGTTTCTTTTTCAATTTTTTTCTCCTTCGTATTTTAATATATAAGACAAATATATACACACACAATATGTTGACGGTTTATTGACATGGTAATATTTCATTTTTTTTCTCTTTTTCATAAACAGATATCATCAATCTTATATATCATTTCATTTCATAAATAATCTACATCATATTATTAATTATCATATTAATCATTGCATACTAATCGTATAAATAATAAATTTTCGGGTGTCTTCACATTCATATACCTCTTGTTTATATACTTGATATATCTGATGTGTAGTTGAACCGACATTATTGATCTTACTCATAAAATGTAATTAATGAGTAAAACTTGGTAACCACGAGGGGTTGTTTCCCTCTCTATGAAAATGAACGAATCAACTTTATAACAGTTTTGTTCTTGGAAATTCTCATAATTTATTGTTATATTTATTATATACACACACATACATATATACATATATATATATATAATATCAATCTTTGTTGTGTTTATATTTTATACAGGTGTGAATATAAAAAATAAATTTTATCATATTCTTTCTCTTTTTCATTTAGAACTTATTCCACATTAAATTGTATATATTCTTCTATTCATTTTTGTCTATTAAAAATTCAACATTTTCACGGGTTTTATTAATTATTAGTCTAAAATTTTTACAACAAATTTAATTGAAATTAGAAACAAAAAAAAATGTTTATGATATTGATTAAGTGTCAGAAAATATTCAATATCAACAGTCATCGTGTTATCTCAAATTGCATTGAAAATATTTGCTCATTACATTATTATTATTATTATATATATGTATATATTGGTATTGGTTGCATTAATAGTGAGTGAGTATATTCTCGCCCTACCTTAATAATCCCATGTGCCTCGTATATATGTCTACATACATATCTAATATTAATGATTTAATCGATTCAGACACAATTCACTTTCATTATATCTCATCATAATCTCACTGTATTTTTTACTCAAATAATTTCATGACTTTTCCTATTTTTACCTATTAAAATTCATATCATTCAAATATCCAATTATATTTTCCAAAATTTTTCATATAATATAATTAATCGTGTCATGATGAATATTACATTACTCATAAAATCACATATTTGAATTAAATAATATCTTCTGATTAATTTATATTTCTCTCAAACATTCCAACGCTCTTACGAATATTATATATAAAAAGAAAAAAATACATAAAATGTTTATACTGTAAAATTTCAATTCAACCTTCACATTACAATAATTATTGTATATATACATATATTATAATATGTTCATAACTTCGATTACTAACTTTTACATAAATATCTATAATCCTACATGAAAAAATACTACATGAAAAAAAATATTCAATAGTTAAAAATAATTTTATATAAAAATAATTACATTAAATTAAATTAAATTAAATATATGATAATAATAGTTATTATTATTATTATTATTATTATTATTATTATTATTATTATTATTATTATTATTATTATTATTATTATTATTATTATTATTGTGGTGATATTGTTTGAAGAAATTGAGCAATGAGCAGGAACATCTTTTGGTGATCAGTCCGATGATGAGGTGCCCTAACACTTCGAACGTGATGAATATAGTACGTGATGTTAGTGATGTGGAATTTACGAGCTCCCATGACAATAGCTGGAGGGTAGAAAATAAAGTTTTTCAACCTTCTTTTCCTTATTTCATTTTCATGTCATATATATTATCAAGATATAATAATATAAATAATATTTATAATAAAATGATAAATAATATATGCAGTTTATCTTATAATAATTATTATATGAGTTATTTGTGGTAAATGAAAAGAATAAAAAAATTTTAAAAATAAAAGTAACAAAATATGTATTTGATTTATTTAAATGCATGCAAATAATTATTTGTAGAGTTCTTGAAATTTATTTTCTTGCTCATTTTCTTTGCATTGAAACTCTTTAATGATTGTGAATGTAGGATATATTGGGTTTTCGTGTGGATGAAAATTTTTTTCATTTGTCTGTTTCTTCAGAGGGAGTTAAATTAATATTCATCAGAAAGAAATGGATGAAACAAAAACAATTCACACTTGCTTAGAATTCATTCAATTTATAAATATTCATACACAAATAATAAAGATAATTATGTGGAAATATTTTTTTTACATTTCCAACGTTAGAAACTGAATTAATGGTATATATAATAACATAAAAGGTATCATATTTATTTCAAAAATATTGTTATGAAAAAAAAAATTAATTTATATATATTCATGGAAGCAAATGCATTCAGTTGAACTAATGTGGAAATTTTATAAAGTCATTTGTTCAATAATTTTTCTTACTCTGTTTATCATTTTATACATATTTTTTCGTTCTGCTCTATCTGTACTTCCCTTCCTTGTTATAATTTATTCCAGAAATCGAGTCTGATTCCCGTTGCCACAAGCAAATGTACACACTATAGTACTTGAATATAGGAAAGCGTCTTCAAACTTTATCATAGAATAATGGCCTAGTAATGCCATAACCTTTCGTGCATTACAAATGATATTCATAGTTGAATAACTTTGTGCGCTTCAGTGAATTTTAGGAACTAGGTCCATCACTGACTATCTATAATATAGAATACAAATGTCTGAATACATTTACATACATGAAAATTGTCTCATAATTATCACAATCATCAATCAGGGATTATATCCAAATTTTTTATGAATAAATTTATGAGAATATAATAGAATTACTAAACTCGATTTTGAACTCAAACGACTTATTCCAATATATGTTTAATCGATTTTCAATTATGAATTTTCTTTTCTTATTTTTTTGAAATTATATCATGTGAGTCAAGAGAATGAAAAAAGAAAAAAAAAATGATAAAATCTTTTACACATCACCGCGCTGCGATCAATATCATTGAACATTCCATTGATATTCGAGTTTTCCAAATGAAAAAAAAAAATTTTTTTTTTGTGAATGACATAAATATTTGATATTGTCGGGGTGAAATGCATTTTTATGTAAAAAAAAAAAAGTTAATTCCTCACTTCAGTATATTTTCACGTAAATCCTCATGTATATATATTTATTTAAATAGTCAAATGCAGTTCAAAAAATTCAGTAAAAAATTCAAAATATTTTAAAAGTTCGTGAAATTTCTCAGATAAATTAATTCTTTATCGAAAAAGAAACAAAAATACGATATTATTTATACCTTCTTTTTGATTAATTTAAATTAATTATCATAATTCATTTTCTCGTTGATAAACTATTATTATATCTTTTCGTGATAAAGGCCAATTGCATACAAAGTAATTCATAAAAATATGAAACTGACAGAAAAAAAAGATAGAAAAGAAAAAAAGAAAAAAAGAAGCAGAGGGAGGAACTTGAGTACATACAGAGATTATAACATGTGCGCCTGTTCAATCCCATGAGACATTTACCCTAAAATTCGTGTGTTGGAATTGTTAGGGTGGTCATATTATCTAAATCATTCATTTCTACTCAAAAAAATTGTGGGGAACTGTTTTACCAGAGTGTTTGTGTCATAAAAAATATATAAAAATAGCAGGTGAATAATGGAAGGACTGGCACGTGGTTTCTCATGTGGATTGATAAATAATAAAAAGAAAAAAATGTAATAAAAATCATAATACAAAAAAAAAGAAGAAAAAAAAATCTAATTTTTCATTGAGTTTTATAAAATTTAATCCTATTGAATCTAGAAATATTTTATCATTGCTCTGCCGTGATATAAAAAATAAAAATTAATCATCGAAATTGATGAAAAAATGAAATAAGACGAAGGAACGAATGAAAATATGAATATATATGTGTAATATTAATGAAACAGACCAAGTGTTGGATTCATACAACTGCAATATCAGTTCTCAAATATAAATTTCAGCTCATGCATATCGTTACAATAAACATATCATGTAATACCGCGCCCAACTGGCATTCAATATCACAAACTTATGTTTTAGTTTTACAAATTATAATTTTATATTTGACACTTTTGCCATTGGATAGAACCAATGAAATTTATAAATGATGAATTGTTATCAAGCTTAACGCAAGTAGTGACTTGGAGGAGTGTTCACATTTGTTCCAACATCAGGGGGTCTAGACATGAACTAGAAATTAAAATGGGAGTGGTCGAAGAAAAAAAAAGTTGTCATTATTATTATTATTATTATTATTTTCTGTGAATTCACGCGCAATATATTTCCAACTGAATTATATGTACATTCAAATATATACAAATAAAATACTAACAAATTTTTAAACGTGATTGTTTATTTATATGCTTTTAACCTAATTCTTATCATCTTTTAAAAAATTCAATAGGCCTTGGGCCAAAATAAATGATCGTAAAGCTAATTTTTCTTTTTTTCTCTTTCTCCTTTGTTTACAAATTAAAAATATGAAATGTCCATATATAATTGCTATTTATTCATTATGATAACAATAATATTTTAAATATGAATCTAGATATTTATTTGTTTATTATTATTATTATTTTTTTTTCTAGGTTGAAAATAGATCAAGGAAATAATTACAATTAATACAATTGTCATTGTGGAATTTGTGGCAAGGGAAGTTAACATTTATGCCTGGATAATATCTTGGGGTATGGTCGTAGGTGAGACGGCAGGGCGATGACACTCAATCACCGTCCACCGTCATCACCAGGAGTCCCTCAGGACTCGGTTGCCTTCCTCTTCCCATACAAAGTCCCAATTTCATCTGAAATATTCAACGGCATTAAATATTGTCATTTGAGAATTGGCAATTTATATCGAATTACTTCAATAACGAGACATGAAAAATCGACCTCATCATCACGATCATCAAGGTCAAGGGATGCCTTTAGACGAAGCCCAGGGATTATTACCACCATCCTCACGATCAGGTATGTAATCTAATTAGAATTCATCATAATTTTTTTTATAACTATAATTAAATAGCATTGAAATAATAATTATAAAAATATATATTGTAAATTGAAATTTTTCTTCTCGACATTAGTTGAATATAAATAAAAATATATTTTTTAAATCAATATAAATATTTTAATATCTGAATATTATAAAAAAAAATTAATATTATGTCATACAAAAATTTATTAGTTCTTCAATACATCAATATATTTGAATGTTGACTCATGAACTATTTCACAATTTTTATAATTATATTTTTAATTTTCACATAATTCGAAAAAGTTTTGACCTACATTTTTTAATTAATAGTAAATCACGATGCTGCCAAAAAGTAAATTTAATTTTTATATGGCTGTGAAATTGCATTCAACAATGAACTCAGATGTGAAAAAAGAAAAAAAAAAGAAATAAATAATAGAACAATATAAAAAAAAGAAGCATGAAGCTCAAATTATTTTCACATTTATAATGTCGAAATGAAATATTCTCAACAAAGAACAGGCTCAATTTATTAATTTTTTTTTTCCACAATTTGATAAACATACACATACAAGTCTTTTTAAATTCGATGTGCTTTTATCAACAAGTATATAAATATGAGCTGTATTCAATGTACCCCCAGATTCTACAATAAAAAAATAATAAAAAATAAAAGAGTAAAGAAAACAAAACCAAATATAAATTGAATGTTGACATATGATTTAATATTTCATTGATGGTATACTTGGTAAAGTTTAACAATACACTGGGGGTTTGGCCTACATTCGACTACGACTGAATACCCGCGTGTACGTGGATTAACATCATAGTGAACATAACCTGAAACTGTTCAGTCCCACCTCCTTCTAATTGCAAATTGACGTACAGATAAATATATATACATGTATTTTTAGGTAAATATACGATCCTGAATGTGCGGCCTCATCGTGGAATAATGAAGAATAATAGTGAAACCGGAAAGACACAATTACCTTTTACCTCGCAACAATTCCATTCGGCAATCGAGCGAGTAATTGGCTTCATAGCAAATCGAACTCGATGAAACTTTTTGAGTGGTTTTTATCCATAATGAAGAGTATATTTTAATTTTGAATAATATTTTTCAATTCTCCTGTAAAATTTATTTATTTTTATTTTATTTCTTTATTATTATTTTATTTCTTTATTTCTATTTTATTTCTTTATTTCTATTTTATTTCATTATTTTTATTTTTCTTTATTTATTATTTTTTTTTTTTACCATAACTTATTCAGTTGATGCGATATTAATAACCGGGGAAAAAAAAAAATCTGTGATATATCACTTTGTCGTAATTGAAATGTTAGATTAAATTCATCGATTGAAGAAAAAGAAAGGGGATGAAGTTTTTACCAAAAAAAAAAAAAAAAAAAAAAAAAAAACTCTAACCAGGTCACGCAATGCATGAAAACAATACAATTGGTTTTGATAGAATTAAAAGTGAGAGAACAGACGATAAAAAGTTATAGTTTATATTCTCTTGTGTACACTGCGAAAGGTGACGATGATTGATAACTTCTATTCATTATTATTTTTTTTTTTTCCGTTCCTTTTGCAGGTAACCGGGGTCCATTGAACGTTACAATCGTTCAGGTAAGCGGCGGCAATGGAAGTGGCAGTGGAGGTGAATATCTCGGTGCCGAACCAATCCCGGAATTGAAGCCAACGCCATCACCATTGTCCGAGACAAGTGCAATATTGCCGTCAGATAATAATGACACTTTTACCGGAAGTAAGTCAATCGATTCACGTTTAATTTTTTGTTCCTTTTTTTTTTGCTTCTAATGGCGATAGATTTCTCGAATTTTCGTTCGCAAAATAAGATCATATTTGAATATATTATTATTATTATTATTATTATTATTAATATTATTATTAGTGATCATTATCGAATATCAGAAATTTTCAATAATTTTTTTTTTCAGTTATCAATTTCAATTTCAATACATAAACAAAAAAATATTCATTATATTTAAAAAAAAATCGCTACAATATATTATGATATTTCAATTGAATTTATTTATTTATGATATTTCATATATATATACATATTTAAATTTTTCTTGTATAAATAGTAAATGTTTATTTACAGTGACATGAATTTACCTTGATTATTATTTACGCGTAATGACGAATAATATTCATATGTAGAAGCCTTTTATTATACGACCATATTTAAAAGAGGGTCACTGAGATAAGTGATGATATTATACCACCGGAAACATTTCAAAAGCTTAGTTCGTTCATATTTATATACATATATATATATTTACTTCTATTTAAAGTAACATGACATCTGTTAATATCACATATACTACAGCTTTCATAATGAAAGCATTTTCACATTTATATTCATATGTTGAAGAACATTAACAAAAATAATATTAATATTTCGAATTCACATATAAATTTTATCCAAATAATATTGTTACAATAATTTACAAAACCTCTTTCGTTAACACGTTATGTAAATAATTTCAATATTCTAAATAAAACGAAAATAAGCCATATATAGTTGTCATTGTTGTTAGGTCATTAAGCGTATTTATATTCAACTAATCCTATTTGTTGGAGCATATTGAAGTTTATGACCAGTACAAACACAGATAGAAGTCTTTGAATGTTTAGTGATGATTCTCCCGTGGAATTGTAACAAACAATCAATTGTTATTCCTATTTTGTGATTTAGTAATTGTATTTGTGTTTTATTATTCATGAAAAAATTATACAGTAGATGGTTGTAACGTTTAAAATAATTTCGGTTATATTATGAGTTATACAGTTTTTTAATTATTTTATTGATAAATAATAAATATAATCCAATATATCTTTTATAAATGTCTCTATGCGCATATGTGTGTATATAATAAAATTATATCAATTAATTCATAAATTAATGCTTGCGAATAATATGATTGGAAGAAGAAAAAAAATTCTTAAAACCAATTTCGATAGAATATGTCGTACAATCCGGTAATAATTGTAATAATAAATATTATAAATAACTCTTGGATAATTCACAAATTCTACCATGGATTCAATAACAAATTCACATAGAAATAATAAAATACGTTCTTGTGATGCACCAAAAGTTTTTGTTATTGACTATACAAGTGATGATAATAACAATGAACCGAAATTAATGTCAAAAAAAAAATTATCATCTAATAATAGAAAAACACCCGCGGTGAAACCATTTGGTAATCAAACTACATTCGTTTCATCACAAAATAATCTCACATGGAGGAGAAAATCTATGTCACGAGGTATCATCTATTATTCTGATAAAGAAAATAAAAATAATATCTATAGTTGTTAATCATAAATAATAAGGATACATTTATATTTATGTTCTTGAAAAAAAAATTTTCTTTTTTTTTTTCCTTTTATTATATACATTACATTACATTGCCATCCAAGGTTATTTGGGATTTTTATCTAAATGGTCTCGAGTGTCATGCTCAAACATCAATGACAGGGTCGATGTCATGAACACGACACCCGCGTGTTGCTAAACGTTAAGGGGCTTCGCTTAACGATGTTTCAGTAAAGCTTTATGACCCATTGACAATAATGAAGGTTACATTAAGAAAAAATTAAGATTATTATTATTATATTTTCATTATGTAATCAGTAACAACTATTCCAATGCAAATTTTAATTTTATAGAAAATATTATAATTAATTCTACGTTATTTTATTTTGTTGCTTCCCTTTGGTTTCAGGTGTTGATCCACGTTTGCTATTGAACAGCGTATCTGGTGGAGATCGTAACGCATGGGAGGGCCGTTATCGTGTAAAAGAACATCGTCGTGCTGGAAAAGCAACATTTCAAGGTCAAGTTTATAATTTTTTGGAACGACCAACAGGCTGGAAGTGCTTCCTGTACCACTTTTCTGTGTGAGTACTTTATTCATTTATTAATTAATTAATTTATTTATTCATTCATTTATTATTGATATCTATTATTATCCAAAATCATTTTACAATCATTCTACAATTAATTTTTCACTAATGAATTGGAAACATAAAAAGGGATGGGAAAAAAAAAAGAAATTTTTTTGCATTCAAGATTAATGTTTTCTTTCTGTTGTTGTTGTTTTTTTTTTGTTGTGTATCCAATAAATTGAAATTGCTTTGTCCACTCGAATTTATTTCTCTGCATGAATACGTGATACAAATATTAAGATTATTATCCAAATATTATGTGGTGCGCACTACATCCATCTTTACGTTTGTCAGTTAATAAAAAAAAGATTGTTGACATTGTGCTATAAAGAAAGATTGATAGTCATAACTTTGGTTGATTGTGGTTTTGATGAAAGAGGGTGAAGAACGCGATAAAAAGAGGAAGAAGAAGAAGTGGAAGATGAACAAAAAGAAAAAAAGGAGATAAAGAGGTGAAAGGACAGCGTATTTTTTTTTTTTCTTATTTTTTTGCAATGCGTTTTTCCAGTAAAATTCATGAGATCGTGTACGTACGAGTGTACATTATAATCACTTGATATAACTTTTGAGTTTTTAACCACTTTCCTTTAATCCCCAACCAGCCATTTATTTATTCTTTCTTAACTTTTCACTTTCAACTTGTGGCTTTTATTCATTGGAAAGTTCAACATTGAATACCAACGATACGTTTTCTTCGTTTATTCTCAAATGTCGATGAATAAATTGCGAAAAATTCTGTATACAAATTCTCTAACTTTGGAATTTATATTTATTTATATCATAATAGTTATGTTAGTATGATATATTGTTGATGAGTGATGAGATAAGAAGGGGAAAAACGAGTTCTTATTATTCATTTTTCGATTAAGGTTCCAAAATTTATCATCCGTAACTTGATTATTATTATTATTTTTTTTTTCTTGTGAGTCTCTATCGATATCCTCGGATGTATATTTTTTATTTTTATTTTTTTCTGCTGTCTTGCTGTAGGTGGTTTCAATCATAGTTGACCGTTAATTCACGCGATCGCAATATTAATGACATTTACGTTTATATATATTGTAAAATGAGATTTTATCATTTATATCGTTGGTATATTTTTTCATGCCGATATCATAATGACCCAGAAATCAACGATAATACGAATTATGTGTTTCGTATTCGCATGTAATTTTTTTTTATTCTTGCTCTGCTATTATATTTGATCTACGATAAAGAAATATATTTTCAAAGTGGTTTTTTTTTTTACCAACAAAAAAAATATATTAAATGGAAATTGAGAGAAAGTAAAAATAAAAATTAAGTGGAAAAATTTTCTCTATCATTCTTTCATTCACTGATTATTTATTTTGTCATTCTTTCGACTCTTATTATTAAAATGTAATATAAAAATTTTAATCAATAGAGAATATATTAGCGTTGGTAGTGACAATGAGAGTTATAGTGATAAGTACAGCAGTATCATCGTAAAAGTATGTCTGCACATATGATTCTCATAAGTGGAGTAGCCTAGGATGTGGGCAGACAGATGGCAGCTTGTATAACTTGTATAACTCATTGAGTCTATACCAACTCACCTATTTCTTGTTCTTTCTCCCTCATGTCGGTATCAATGTCTTATTAATTCTACTTATCATTGGTGTGCTCACATTGATTAATTTGGATTATTATTGAATAATTTTTTTTTTTTTTTTTTTTTTAGTGAGTGTTAAATTGAACGTGTATGAAAAACAATTTGAATGAATAATATTTCAATATGTCATGATATTTGTTACATTGTATCAATAATCATTTCAAATATCAAATATAAATATTAATTATATTATATTCAATGACAAAACTAAAATAGATAATAATAAATAATCATTGCATGGACTATTATTGATATTCAATGCATATGTGAATGTTTGTTGACTATGTGAATAATTACGATGAAATCACAAAAAAACAGATAGAGGATGAAAAAAATATTTCTCTCTCTTTCTCTTTAATTTATATGTTTTATGTAATTGAAAATTTTATTGAATTAATTACATGAAAATACGATAAAGAGGATATGTCGTAAAAAACTTTATTGTTATTTTACTATATTATGTTATTATTGATTTTTCGAAAACGGAAGACCATCCCCAAATGAAATTTGACTCATGATGGGGTAGTCTGAAGGAAATAACACAGCCACCAATATATCCTACTTCTCTGATTAGTTATCATCGATTTTTCACCTCATTCACGTTTACCATACATAAATATATACATGTATAATCACACGATAGATAACATTTGGAATTCTTCATTATTTCCTTTTATTTTTTCATTCAATATTTTCAAAGTCAAAATTGTGACGTGCAAATTATGAATGTGAACAATTTAAAAAAAATTTTTTTTTGCTGTCAATTCTTTTATTTCTATAGTGATTTGTAATAAAATATTGAGATCTGTCATTATTTTATAAAATTGATATGAATTAGTATAGAAAATGAGATAGACAGAAAAATTTAATTAAAAAAACCAAAAAACTGTCATCTGAAATTTCAATTATAACATAAAATCACATTCTTCACATTAAATTCGATAAAAATAGTGATAAAATCCGGAAAAAATAATAGAAATAAATCAAAAAAGGGTAAACGTTTGTTTTTTTTATATATATCCTAATAGACGTATGTGACATATCCTGTCACATACATGTCCATTTTTCATAACCACAAATACAAATACATTTATATTTACGAAATAAACTAACCATCAACTCCAATAAAATACCAACGTTCATATATGTGAATGTTAGTACATGGAATGTTGATAAAACAAAAAAAAAAGTATATAAAACAAGCTTTGAACATTTTCTTCACTCAGTGGTTACTCCAAGTTTGGCACAGTGCCCATTTATCCATTGGCACTTTTATTACTCTATTCTTTCTCTATTTTTATTTCATTTTTTCTGTTTCATTTGTTTGTTCTTTTTTTTTAAACGTAATGTTAAGACAAAAAACATGAAGAGATGATACATATATTTATGTGTATATATCGTGTATTATTTATACAGTAAAAAAATAATAAATTTACATAACCTAATTCAAAGTATTTAAATATTTTATCACGCTAACTGTTTAATTTTATTCTCATATATATGTATTATTTGGTATTTAATTATCATGAAAATAGATTTAACACGATGATGTATTGAACATCTATATTCTGTCAAATATATATATATATTTTTTTTATAGACGTGGAATTTATGACTAGAAAAAAATATAGATGATGAAAAAATTTTCATTCCACTTGAATGAAAATATAGAGATAATGCTAATTGTCATTTCATAATTTCTCTCAATATTATTAATAATATTATTATGAGTTATCATCTGCATGAATTGACAGAGAAATTTACATTTATAATATTCAAAATTTGTAATCCTAAATATCCTATCCACTGAGCTGCTATATTGAATTATTTCTATTTACTCGCATTTAATCCCACTAATTAGAGATTATAATTGCAATATTATGCACAAAAAATTCGTCTGCATAATCATATGAATTTGATTTTTTTTTTTTTCTTATTTTCTCATTCTCACTTCTAGTAGTAAAAACCCGCAACCATACAACGTGGATAATAATTCATCCTTTAAGACGCAACTCAATGCTCGTAATAAGTGTTTTTTTTTTTTGGCTTTGATTCTTATAATTCAGTTCTATCTTAATGGGAAATTCGATGAATGGCTTTAGGAAAGTTCAAGGTTAAGATGCGGTTAAGAAGAGGGGAGAGAACAGTCATGTGGTGAACATAAGTTGCAATTCAACAGTGGGAAATGAAAAAAAAATATATATATATATATATATACAGCACGAATGGCAAAGAGAAAAAAAAAATAAAGGGTAGGAGAACCATTACTTGACAACAGTTATTGATTTTCTCACTTTCATAGAGAAACATATGAATTCAACGTTGCTTATTATTATTTTTTTTTTTTCTTTTTTATTCTCATCACTCATTGCAAATTCCTGTGACCTAGATCCATAGTGCCTTCGGAATCCGCTAGAGAGCTTTGGTTAACAAAGCAGACAGCCTGTCATATAATATGAACATGTACTGATCTTTGCAATTATACATGTGTATTTGTATGTGATATATATATACATGTGCAAGTTAATGTATATTCTATTCTCAAATAATATAAATACACAGCTCTTTTTTATATTCAATTTCTCAAATAGGGAAAACAAAATGTAATTTTTCCATTCGTGAATTGAATTTAGTAATTTCATATCATTTCTCAATTTTTTTTTTTTTTTTTTTTCTTCCATTGTATTTGTTGATTTTCATATTCTATTTATTCTTAATGTGCTGTTACTGAATTTCACTGTATACATTTATTTATATTGTGTGACAGATTTATACGTAAACTCAGTAAAATTCTACATGGAATAAAAAAAAGAAATAATAATAATAATAATAATAATAAAGAAAAGAAATAAAATAAAATAAAATATTCTGAGTGCTCGCATTATATGGAGCAAACATGAAATGTTTGGGTATTCACATTTATTCATGTTGTAAAGTTTATGGTCTGTCCAAGGACTATAAGTCTCATTTCAAAATAAACAATAATTGTAGTACAATAAATTTTTATTACTTATCTGTATATGTATGCAAGAATGATTTTCAAGATTTATATGGTACATAAATATAAAATAGTGCCATTTTCAAATGTGTCATTATAAATTGTGAATAAAGAGATACTTAAAAAAATAAAAAAATTTAATGGAATATTCAAATATTTCACACAAAATTTAATGTGTGAATATTTTAAATGGAAATAATTAATATCATCTTTTTCGTTCCGTTTAATTGAAATAATTTCATTCATGTTCATGAAATTCAATAGAAATCACCGTCGATTGCTAATGAACCAATTGGTATAGAATGATGTTTATTCAATTATTATTGTTTTTATTGACATTATTATCATTATTATTATTATTATTATTATTATTATTATTATGATTTTCTTCCTTTCTTTTGAGCGAAATTATTCATGAAAACCTTCCCGACAGTTCAATTCTATATCCTCTATTATATGCAGATTATAAAATCGTGATATAAATTGCACATCATATCTAGATAACAAGATTTCTATAGTCATTTTTGAATACATCTCATCAACTACATATGCATATACACATACAGTTGGGTAGTTAGATAGATAAATATATATGATATATAATGTCATGACCATTAGTCTATGTTTAACATACAGTCATAACGTAATATTCTATTTCATAAACACGTCCGTCTGACATCAATAATGTAGAGGGGTCATAGTTGCGGCCTTGCTATACAAATATCGATTTTCCAACGTATATCGATTATTTTCATCATTATATTTACCAAAAATTACGTACACATGTATATAATGATAGTGTAGCTGATTTTATATTTCAAGTAGATTATACATACATTAATTTTTTATTTTTTTTTTTCATTTTCATTTTATATAATTTTTTTCTATACTTTTTGTGTGTCCTTTCATATATTATAATTTTCGTCGATCAATATTTATCTAAGTCATTTGCTTTTACATTTTTTTGTCATTGAAAAATTTTACATGTATCATTATTGAATCATTTCATCTTAATTTCATTACAATAAATATCATCATATTATAATTCTGGGTAATAATATCAATGAAAACTGTGTGTGAATTAAAAAAAAATTAATTTTTATTTTTTTTAATTTATCTGTATTTTTTGTTTATAATTTTTTTATTTTTTTTTCTCTCTCTCTCTTATTATTATTGTTATTATTATCATTACTTATTTATTTATTTATTTGTTCTTATTGCTTACATCATGTTGCAAACAATAAAATATATATGATACAGTCAGTTTATTGATAATCCTGTGGTATAATGAAAAAAAATTATTTATAAATATATATATGTATTCTTATCACGATGTATTTAGTATATAGCTACTATTTATAATAAATACATTAAAAATAAATCATCGCGATAATCTACATTGGCATCGCAAAAGAATAATCAATATGTAATGCTTTTGCAAGTCTATTGTCATTATCAAATATACAATATGTCTAGTGGTAATACGGTCATGGCCAGTGTCGGACTTTTTTATTGTAAGGTTGATATTGTAGAATAAAATTAATTCTAAACATATATTGTATTCTTCCGCACCATAATTCTACAGTGGAAAAAAAAAAATAAATAATAATTATAATAATGATAATCATCATAATCATGGAAAATACCTCCTTTTTTTCCATTTTAATTTTCTCTTAGAACAACACGCAACAACAACGCGTGAAGGTTTCCGTTCGTGTTACGATTTACATTGAATATATAATTTATATGTGTCATATACCAATTCTATTGCATATCTATTGCATTAATTATCCATCAGAAATAAAGTAATAATAATAATTAATAAATAACAAGAATAAAACCAAATTTACTCTGTACGAGTTTTTCTCTTACTCGTGATAGGGAAAATATATATATATATATATATATATACTCGTCCGATATTGAATGCAAAGATTAAATGGAATCACAAATCAAATCATGAATCGATCTCTGACAATTTCATGCTCGAATGTTATGTGTACATATATATATATACATAAAAATATATATATATTTTTTTTTTTCAGTGAGATTGAACGTACAGCAATTAGAGATTTTTCCACCAGTGCATACCTTTCTGTTATCTCTCTTTCACCCTCTCTTTTTATTGTTTTTTTTTTTCTCACATTTTAATTCTCTTGAGTAAAAAATAAAATGTGTTGAAAACAAAAGAAAAAAACAATAAAAAATGCAAACTCATGAATATTCTTTTTTCTCGATACAGAATGTATTTATAGATATATATGTAAATACGGTACATAAAGAGAAAAAAAATTGAATAAACTTTTTGATTTTACCTTTAGAATATACATATTTATATATAGAGAGTAGAATATAGATATAAATAGACAACGAGACATACAAGTGCATGCATGAGCAATTGGAAAAATTACCGTGAGAAGCGAAGTGAAAAAAGGTATAGTCGGTCAGACATCGGCCGTACATTATATTTATTGGTATATATATAATAGTGAAAAAAAAAAGGGAAGCCATCACGATCGCATCGTGTATAATTGTCGAGGCGTATCGACCGATGAAAAATAATATTTTTCAGCACACTTTCTCTATCATGTGTCCTCCTTTTTTTTTGTTTCTTTTTTGTTACATTTATTTTGTAGAAAATTGGGACAAACGTATGGGACAGAATAATGAAATAATTTTATAATGGCTTTGATATTTTTTCGATTTCCAAAATGTTTAATTATTGAAAAATAATTTGTACAATAGAATGAATATATTTATTATTATTTCGTTCCTCTTTTTTTTTTTCTGTTTTTCTTTTTACTGTTAGTACGGGATTACCAATGATAAATTGTCTTATTGTGAGATAGAATCGCATTGTCATCTGGATAATCATGTATTCAAATCTAATTGAATACATCTCTACAGTTTTGAATAATTTTATTGGAGTAAAAAAAAAAAGAAAGAATAAATTATTCAACATTGATTTGTAAGAAAATTGAAAAATCAAAGTGCAAATTAACGAAATAATTTGTAAAAAAAAACAAAAGTTCGAAATATTTCCTATCTCTTCACAATTATTATTTCTATTTTCTTTGTTCATTTTTCCCGGTCACTTCATTAACAAAAATAATCTTATTATATTACTAAAGTTAAGAAATATATATTTTTTTTAT
Source organism: Dinocampus coccinellae (assembly GCA_963920625.1). Lineage (NCBI taxonomy): Eukaryota > Metazoa > Arthropoda > Insecta > Hymenoptera > Braconidae > Dinocampus > Dinocampus coccinellae. The sequence goes on from OY987184.1 coordinate 19,025,373, forward strand.
ATGTGTATACATACAAATTGAAATTAAACTTTAATTAATCTGCTTGAAATTGAGTTTAGAAAAAAAAAATTATAAACAATTGAAAAAATTTTAATTTTAACTTGACGATTGATAAATCACAAATGAAAAAAATTATGAAATTGACGTGTTGGATTGAGAAAATGAGGTGGCAGGAGGAAGGAAAAGTGCAAAAGCAGAGGAGTAGAACAATGCATAAGCGGCAGTGCACTTTGCCATGCGCTATCGACCGACTCTCTTTCTATAAATAGACAAACGGTTTGCATGTTGGTGGAAAGGTATTTAGCATTTCACAACTAACATCCCTCCCCCTCTTTCCACTATCCTGTAATAACTAGGTATATATGTGTATATATCTATGCATCATATGCATTTACGATTGTGATGACTTGAGTGTGTTATCGTAGCAAACTGGAATATCAAATATTTATTGACGAAGAAAAAAATAAATAAATAAATAAAAATATATATAAAATATATGAAATATATGAAGTATATAATGAAGTTGGATAGGAATTAATTAAATTGAAAAATGAAACAAGAGAAAAAAAGAAGATATTTCATACTTTTTCAATTGATTATAAAAACCGAAAAAAAAAAAAAAAAGATAAATCTCGTTAGTCAATCGAAAAGATTAAATAAATGAAGAAACACTGTGAATAAATTTGAAATGATCGGAGCTTGTTATTACACTTGAGTAATCTCTTGAGGGTGTCTGAATATCACTTGGGAATACATTTGTTTTTCCACTCTTGTGCACAAGGGCGAGAAGGAGTATCCATCTAACAAAAGAAATCAAAAAAGATGAGAATAAAGCTAAGAAAAACAGAATACAAAGCGAATAAATAAATGAATCGAAAAATATATGGAGGAAAAATATAGTGGGAAAATATACAACACAAAATCATAATCGGGAAAAAATTTATTGTTGCGTTGAATATTTTATCTATATAAGAATTTTATTTAATTTTCTTATATTTCATTATTTTATTTTAATAAATATTTATTATGTATTTATTTGTTTATTGTCCATACGAATAAATCATTTGCGAAAAATTTTCATTTGAATATAATGGAAACAAAAAAAATTGTACGATGATAGTGAAGAAATAATGTTCAGCGTATTTAAAAACTTGCTTCATCATCACTAAGAGGAAGTTTACTGTCTTATGTACAATAAACGGAAATAAGAGAGAGAAAGAGAGAGAGAGAGAAAGGCAATGAATGAAAGTAAAATATCTATTAATATATTCATGAACAATTGGAAAGTTTAATCAACAAGTGATTTTTCATTCTTTTAATTCTTTTATTTATTTATTATTATTTTTTTTTTTTCCGTTTATCTTCATTATCCTCTTGTATATTTATCAGTTACAAATGAAAGATTTATTATTCCACAAATCAATAAAATTTAGTGTTTTTTTTTTTTAGGAATAATTATTACGATATTCAATATTAATCTGTGATGTATAATATAATTTTTTTTTTCTATATAATATATTGAAAAGCATAATGTCATACAAGAAGTTTATCATCTCTATATAACAATCAAATTTTGCAAACTTGATTTGACAAAGTTTACAATTGACGTCGATGATACGTGTGCCGAAATACCGACAGGTTTATATATATGTAAAGTTGTCTGTACGTTCGCGTGTCATGAGTTTATAAAAACATAAGTAGTTTACGTTTAAGATCATTCAGCTGCTTTTTTTTTTCTACGTATGCAATTGATCTTTATCCTTTCATTGAACTTTGATCTGCATATATAAACATAATTATACATTACAATTTAGATAAAATAAATACATATAAGATTTATATTTATTAATTTTAAATAAATATTATAATAATATTATTCAATTATATTGAAAAATATCATAATGAATAAACAATATCATTTTACAATGAGACAATTAAATAAATAAGAATAAATTCATTCTGTGTGGTCACACTAAATTTCCATTATTTACTTTATTACTATACATATTTTGTTTGTTTCTTTATTTATTCATTTTATTTTTCATTTGTTTTTCTCCCTATATTCCATATTATTCCTCCCCCCCCCCCCCTCCTCCCTCCAATTTAAGATCACACAGATGATCGCTTTAAAGCCTGTATCCATACAAAAGATTGAATAAGGTCGTAGGAGTAGCTAAGCGAAATACGCGAAAAGGGAGATGGAGAAAGTCTGAGTATCAGAGTATGGCTTTGAAAAATACGTCAAAGCAAATAAAATAAAAATGGAAAAATAGAAAAAAAAAAAACTTCTGCGTATAAATCCGGTCATGCAACATCAGTGACTTTATATTACTGTGTGTATGCACCCACACACATTTATATATTTTCATAATATAAAATAGAATAAATCAGCCTCGCAATGCAACGAATTCATATAGTATGTCGTGTATAAAGTTGTGTAAAGCTCTCTTTTAAAAGCACCGAGCGTAAGGTTAGATAATGTCAACTATGGTATTAAAAAGTATTAACTTTGATGATGAGAAAGAGAATATTGAAATATTCATTCATAATATTATCTTTCGATAGAGAAAAATATATATATATATATATTTTTTTATTATGTTCAGAGTGATAAATAATAAAACGAAATTTTTTATTATAATTTATAAGTCTGACATGAATTATTCTCATCTATAATTTTTTTTTTTCTCCCTCTCTCTCATCTGTAAATTAATATATTTTTCCAATAATTAATGAGGATAATTTTTATAGAATAATAAATTATATTCTCAATTTATTCAAATATATTTATTCGTTTCTGTCTATTTTAATCCATATTTGTCTTTTATTTCTTTCTATTTATTACACTATACAAATTTTATATTTCATCTACAGATACAAATTTCCATAAAATATATACATTGAGACAAAGAACAAAGTGTTTTCAACCCATTATATTTGTCAAGGAGTTGTGACAATAGTTTTATATATATATATGTGTGTGTGTGTGTGTGAGAGAATGTGCTATCTTTAAATGTCACAAGCTTCACTTCGTCCCTTTTGCTTCGCACCCACATCAACCGCGTTCTTCTCACCCTCTGTCGCGCTCTCTATTCCACCCGCGACAGTTCACTATTTTCATCACACTCCCTCTTGTTTTATATTCACGATAGAGGGCGAAACTGAGCAGAGTTAAGTTAGAGCCACAGTTGGTTGCGGGCTGTCGTCCTGTGAACATCGTGATTGTGCCCGTGTATAATTTTCAAAAAGTTTATTTATTATTTATTTATTTATTTTTTATTTTTTCAAAGTGTAACTACACGGTTGTATGTACATGGTTGATCTATTTGTATAAAATTGATGACTATAATTGATGAAAAAAAAAAATATATTTATATAGATAATTAATTTTCATTTATTGAGATACGAATGATTATAGAAGTGACAAAATTTTATGTGTGAAAAATTTCATGAGAAAATTTATTTTTATTTCTATCACTATTGGACATGATTATGTCCGTGAAGTAATACAATTTGAAAATATATATATTTATATACGTGCGATACACGTACGAATATATGTGATTGCTCACTTTAAATTTAACATTCAATGTGCGCGATTGTTGCGTTACAGGATAATGTTCATTTCGTCTGCGTATCAGTCCTGCGCGATGTGTTCTATCCGCTAACACAACTAAACTTGATGTACGTAGTGAAAAATGAACGAGAAGTGAATAACAAATACATTAGTGATAATGATGATAATGATGAATTAGAATAAAGTAATTGCAATATAAAATCGAAAAAGGATAAAAATATACTCGCAATATTATTTCTGTGATTTGAAACGTCATTGATAAGCAATAAAAAAAATCAAGCAATTATAAAATTAAGTGGAGGTAAAAATTAAAAATTGATGAAAATTTGTATTGAAATTAAATGGATACGTGCACGAAAAGACAAATATATTTAATAATAATATCACTCATTTACCAAAATATGAGATAATAATATTTATATAAATGGTATTATGATGAATATGTACGAAGGAAATTTTCGTATATGGATAAATTCAAATTAGAAATTACATAAAATTTTGTTTGATGATAATAATTATTATAATTGCTTTTAATTGATTGCGAGTAAATAAAAAATGATAAATGTAAAATTTGGATGATTAATTTTGTAAACGAGTTAATGATATAATATTTAAATAATAAACATTTAATGACAGAAAGAAAAAAATCAGTTGAAAATTCAATTTGACAGTGGAGAGAAGAAATTTTAATTAATCGTATCACATTATCATTGGTACATTTTTTTTTGTTTTTTTTTTTTTTTTTTTGGAGCGTTAATAAATATTGAGGATGAAAATAATCAATGTAAGACTAGCCCGATTCATTGTCGGATGTGAATTGTTCAAAAAAGTATTGAGGTGAAAGAAAAAAAAACTTATTGAATTTTTAATTATTTATTGAAGTTATAATTATGAATAATCATTATTACAATTGACAATGCAATGACAGTGAGTATAAATGTGAGAAATTATCAATAATATTCAGTATCAAGTTGCAAAGTGTAAAACAAAAGTATGAAAAAAAAAAAAATTCAATAATAAAGAAGAGATATAAAAGACGGACAAAATCCAAAGAAAAAAAATAAGAAATAAAGTAAGAAAGGAAAAAACAAAGAAGAAAACTTCAAATATACAATTCATTTTTTTATTCATTGTCATGTTCCACATTTCAAAAGTACGTGGCTAAGAACAACACAACAAAAAACGATAACACTATGGTTGATGACTCCCATGTTGAATAGTGCGAATAACAGTAAATAAATACACACAAAAAGAATAGAAGCGAAATAAAAATAATAGAACAAATAAGAAATAAAAATTGCATTACATATCAATATTTTATGTTTCGATCCGCTTATCACTGACATTTTCAATTCATTCAAAAAAAAAAAAAAAAAAAAAAATATTAATTAAAAATATAACAAAAATATAAATGAAAAAAAGAAGATTGAAAATAAAAAGAAATTATTCATTTATTAGTTCACTTTTTTTTTTTTTTCTTTTTCATTCATAAAATCTGCCAATGAAACTTTCCGATCATTATGCTCGATATGCCTCGAGAGATTTTACCCTCGAGGTCGACTAATAGTTTCGACCTTATGCAACATAGTAAGAGAAGTGATCCACACCAATCATTCAGGCAAAACCCTCGAACTTGAAACTCACACACAAGCGTATACATAAACGTAACATTGAAGTTTTCGTGCGGTTATTGAAGTTAGGTGTGTAGAGAACGTTCAAGATAAAACTAAACATGAAAGTTTTATCTGAATTAATAGCATGAAATGTAACTTATCATTGATGAATACAAAAAACAAAATTAAATTAAAGAAAAAAAAATATATACATATATATGAATAAACTAATATTTATAAATATATAATTATATAAAAAGAAGAAAAATTGAAAATAAAAATATGAGGGTTGTCGTAATAATGGAATTTTCAAATGTACTTGAAAGTAATCGCGGTGTGACAATGCACCAAATGAATTTCAAAACGAAATGTTACAAACTGTTATGCTAGGTTGTGGATTTGGACGTGGGAGACGAGAACGTTATCCTGGTTATCATCAACGACGACGGCCGCGATTCGAGATGAACCGGGGCGAACAAGAAACGCTGTTTAGGCAGAGTAGACAACTGACGAGAATAGTCCCGTCCCGTGAGGATTTAGTATTGAGTGTACTCAAGGCACCAATAAATCAACAACAGCAACAGCAGCAGCAGCAACATCAACAATCACATCAACAACATCAAAAGAAACAGCCATTTCAACAATCACATTATCAACTCAGTCCACAACATGAACATCACGTCAATTGTCAAACACATCAAATCCATAAAAGGTGCACACATCCAGGTATAGAGGACATAACACTCACACAGAATTAAAAAAATAAAAATACTAATGCTACGTATAATAATAATAATAATAATAATAATAATAATAATAATAATAACCGATGTAAATTCGATGTTGTATTCGTTGGAATTTCATAAATTAAGATGGAATTTTTTTGTTATTTTACACAATTAGGAGAATATGTATGAAAAGATTTGATTCATTCTAAATTTGTTTTGGTATGTAAGTAGAAATTATTTTTATTTTATCAATGTGATCATGAATTATTTAGTTGAAATTTATATATATTGAATGGTAAACTGCATGATACTCACATAAAATTTCCTAGATCAATAAATTCGAATTAATAAAATTAATCACATATATTTATGAATGTGATTTTTATTCCTTTTTTTTTTTCATTAGTTATTTTATTTTCTCTTTGCCCTTTATATTTTTACACTTGATTGCATTTGTAAATGATTATAATAATATCATTATTATTGTATTGAGGAATAAATGTTGCATATGTCTATGGGGCGTCCTCATTAATTATTATTATTATATATTTATTTATTATTATTATATATTTATATATATATTTTTTTTTTTTCGTTTTATTTCACTTTTCCAATTACACGTTAACCTATTTCCGCAGGCATACTCCGACATTTAAAAGAGCTACGAATTTTTTTCATGTTTTACTTTATTTTTTTTATTTTTATTTTTATTTTTTTTTTTTGGTTTGCTTTTCCATAACAATATCCGAAACGAATCAATGGCCGAGTCATTGTAGTTATAGCTGGAAAAAAAGATTATTAAAAAAAATTTTAACCATATACTAGGTCGATGTTGTTAAAAATACATTTTTTTTTAAATTTGATTAATTAATGAATATAAATAGAATCATTTTATCAACAAAACAGTTAACACTAATAATGCACATGGTAAAAATTGAATGGTAATGATTTTTATAATCGTCACTAGAATTATAATGAAAAATTTCTATTTAAATACCCCTACCACCAATTGAAATAATTTATATAAAATATAAATTTGTTGTATCAGCATGATTCAAATTTAATTATAATTCTTACATAAATAATTGATTAATAACAGCAAAATTTTTAAAATAGAAAAAAAAAAAGAATATAAAAGTATATAATGCACGTATACAGTAACTAAATTGTTTCCGATGCAAGAATTTTTTTATGTCATCAGATATTTATGATGGAAAAAAAAATTAATACGTGTAATGTAGTGCATATTTTTAACATCTGTATCCTTTTTATATGTAACTAAAAACATTTGAAATTCACTCAATCCAATCAACTTATCTATCAACGAATATTTATTTTGTTTATGTGTTATGTGTCCAAATATCAATACGAAATTCAAAAGGACATTTGTTATACTCTGTCATATCATCATTGATATTATAATAACGTAATATTTCGACTATACATTCGAGTATACATATACATATATATATTTAAAAATATTACATAATTGTCATTCATAGAATTCAATATAATGCACCATTTTCAACGTCATCATCGGTATTCAACAGTATGAAATGATAAACATTTGTACAAATATAATTACACCCTTATCTCTCACATTATCTGTCTCTCTGTCGCTCTTTATTTGCCTACATCAGATCAATACGGCATAGTCACAATATTATTCTGCATAATTTACTTGATAATTCAATTACAATTATATTCACATGCCTATTGAAATTAGGGCGAATGACATTTTCACATTTTTATAATTAAACAGAGTCAGGATTTTTACAAATCGACAGAATGATTGAATAAAATTAGAATATTCAATTCACGTACATATATCAAATAAATGATAAAAAAAATAATAATTATGAAATAAAATATTTCATCTTTCGTGCATGAATGGATGAAGGACTTTGTCACATTATGTTTTTTCTTCAATCAATTATAATGTTAAAAAGTTCTATTCAAGAAAGAAATTTACGGCGTAGTTTTATTATATTTTTTGTTTGATTCATTTATTCAAGAAAAAATTGGATTCATAAAAATTTACTTATAGGTTTTCATCAAATATATATATAGAATTTTTTTAATGTCTCAAATTGCATATGTTCAAATATAATGTCGACAACGCGTCTTTTTATATCTACGACGAATCCGACATTTACGACAGATGTCTTTTTCATAAAAAAAAAAAGAAAAAAAAAAACCGATTAATTCTTCATGCAATTTTATTATTCGGTCCATCTCCTAATAAAGGGTCGTGGGTTCAAATAATCTCACATTTAAAACTGTCATGATGGACGTATAAAATGTGACATTTTTCATAAACTTTGTTTATTTTTATATATTTCAATCTTTAGTTCATTTTTTTTTCTCTCATTCTTTATATTAAATTATAAACTGTCAATTACAAGGTACATTCATGAAATATTTACTCTTCTATTACTTTTTTTTTTTTTTTTTTTTTTTTTTTGCAATAGCTATGGATAAAATTATTTCTATAAAATATTTATTTTCATATTTGATCAATTGAGTGAAAAGAAAAAAAACTAATATTCGACTCATTTAACCACGTAAATACCATATTTTTTTTTTTTTTCTTTTTTTCATTATTTTATGTAACTGATTATTTATTGAAAGTTTTATAAACTTATTTGCATAATTTTGTTCGACAACTTATGTAATTATTGCATAATTATATATATATATACTTCTTAAGTTTACTATAATTTATTTTTTTTATTGAAACACATTAATTGACTTGATGTATCCTTCCGGATAAAATTACCTCACTAAACTTTCTTAGCGTAATTATTTAAAGAATATAACCATTCTATATGACATGCACTGTCTCTCATCAACCCCTCACAACCCCGCGCTCGTCTCATTAAATGAAACTTTTCATTTTTTTTTTTTTCTTCTTCTTCTTCTTCTTCTCCTTCTTCTTCTTTTTCAATTACAAAACTTCAAAGTCTTGTGGCTTGTGAATACTATACATAGCTAATATTTCTACCTGAAGTCGCATGATGGACATCTTAATTTAATTCCCCAGTTACGACTCACAATTTTTTTTGTCGAATCGTTTCACTTTAATATCCACACAGAAAATGTACGAGAAAATTCACCAACTGTCTACGTATAATATTATCTTTTATTATTGCTATTATTATTACTATTATTATTATGAGATTTTTTTTTCATATTTTATAATATTAAAATAGTTTTTGATCATTTCAAATATAATCATACAAAGTTTATTCTTTATATATTCTATTGATAAAGTTTACACATAATCGATATTAATTGTTTGTTTTTTTGTTTTATCTCATTTTATTTTATTGTAAAAATTAGTTTTATTTTTTTTTTTTTTCACTTTATCTTATGAAACTATTGCAAATAAATGTAGCCAATCTGTGTAAAAATTTGTAGGTCAGTATTGAATACATCAGTAGTATCATTTCTTCCTTTTTTCTATTATTCTCTACTCTTTTTTTTCCGATCTAAATGTCAAAATGTATGTTCAGTAGAAAAGTCATAATGCATATAATATGTAATCGGAAAATCGAATGAAAACTTTGATAAAATTATCGAATTTTTGTAAACAAAAAAAAAAGTATTATAATAATTTACATTTTTACATTACATTAAATAGTTAAACGTAAATATATTTATCAAGTGCAATATGAAATTATATTACATACAAAAATCATATTCAAATATATATTTTTCTGAAATTTCCAACGAATACAAAATATTATAGTGATAAGTATAAAGTATAGTCAGACAAAAAAAAAAAAACAAACAAAAACAAAAAAAAATTTTAAGATAAAAATGAAAATATTTAGGTCATATCTACAACGATAGTCTTCCACGTACCAAGGACCAATGTTCAAGACTAACAGAGAAACGTTACAGTGCAGCTGCAGCTTACGCTGCATTACAAGGCAGTGAGGATGAATTAGTCGCAGGTGAATCTGAAGATTTTGCATTAAAAACACCTGGTAGTGAAACAGAGGATACTGATAACGGTGTAGCTATTGACGTACCAACAAGAAGATTTACATTTCTCAGGCGCTTTCGTTCGCCACGATTCGGTGAGGCACATCATAAACGTGTGCCAACGCCAATGAAAAGAAAGCACAGACGTGTTAAAAGTAATAATGAAGTAATTGGTGGACACGTTGAGGATGCTGAGGGTGAAGAGGAAGAAGTTGAAACGCCGATACCAGTGCCAGCTGGTGTACCTGATCCATATTATCCAATTTATTTGCCAATTGATCAGGCATTTAAAGCTAAATATGTATTTCATCACAAAAAAGGAAAAACCTTTCAGGAAAGACTTTATGTATTTCTCGAACATCCTGGTGGATGGATATGCTTCGTCTATCACTTCACCGTGTGAGTATTTTATATTTTAAAAAAATATATATCAAAGTAAAAAACTGAATACGAGAAAAAAATAATACAAAAAAGGTATTTTTTTTTTGTTTACATAGTTCTTTGATAAAATTTCGATGGAAAATATTGTTATTATTACTATTTTTTTTTTTTTTTGTAAATTTCATGGAGGTAAATTTTGCTTGACGTACAAACAAAAACGTTGAATTTACACGAATTAAGAGAATCTATAATATTATCCTCGTTTGTTTATATATGCACATACTCATACCAGCATTTGTCTGTTATGCTGGAGGCGCAATAATGAATATGTACGAACGAAGCATCAAGGATTTTGCATTTGTGTTATATTTTTTATTAAAATATCTGTTGAATCTGTGAATTCATTATGTACACTCAAATAACATAATGAAATAATTGATAACAAAATAACGGCAATTGAGTTACAGTAAATTTACAGATATATTTTTTCAAATATTTATTCATGCCTTGGCAAAAAAAAAAAAAAATAAAAAATTGATGACAGAAGTGCGAATTTTGATTCATTGATTTATACTATACCACTTTGAAATAGTTCAATAAAGTCATTAAAACTTGCGTGACGCGTGATCACGTTCTGAATGTTGAATTTGCACGTGTAAAATTTTACAAGGTATAATACTTATTCGTTACACGTTTTCTCAAGGAGATAATTTATTATATGAATATATAGAAATAAAATGAAGAAAAAATTTATAACTGTTATATTTTCAAGATGTTCCTTGCGTGATATATAAATCTATGATTCTCATAAATATATTTCATGAAAAAAAAGAAAGAGAGGAATAAAATATTTCAGATATAATGCGAACCTATTTTTTATTTTATTTTTATTTATTCATTTGTTTCAATTAATATAAAAATTGAATAGTTGAATATAAAGTGAAGGTGTTACTTTCAAAATTTTCTTTTGCAAAAAAAAGTAAAAATTTTTTTTTCTGTTACGTTTTATTGCGAACCGGAAAAAAAAAAAAATACATTAGTAGCTCTTTTACTTCAAAATAATGTTTTCAGTCTGTAGGGTAAATGCACCCCAGTACTAAACTGTATTAAATAAATGCCTTCGGATACTGCGGTATGAAACCCATTTTACTTCAAGTTATTAAATTTTATACCGATCCACCCTTGTTGACTCTAGCGAGAAGATTATTGCTCATAACAACATCGATCTCAACTGTCTTTCGTAACAGTGAACAGAACGTTCACTGTTACGAAAGTGAGTGAAATGAAAACGAGGAAGTAGAAAAAAAGAAAATAATTTCTTATATTACGTAGAAATACAGAAAACGTTTCATACAAATTATTCAATAATATCATCCTTCATAATAAACAATATCAATTATAATTTATGATTCATTCGATCTTTATATGATACATCACACTAATTTATTATATTTTCATCTCTAGATAAATGAATTTCAGCTGAGAATAGGAAAAAAAATAAAGTAAAAATAATGTCTACTCCACAACAATAAATTTTCCCTACATTATTATAATCGATAAAAATTTCATATAAATTTTCTATATCGTTTTGCCTTTTATTCTCTATAAAATATCAAAAATGATGTAATTGGAACGGCTAGATTTGATTCAATATACAGTATATTACCAGCAAAATTATTTTATTCACATAATATATATATGTATATCAATTTTGTGATTTCAATTCCCACACAATTTTAAATATCTATATGCATATATATTTTTCTAATTAATAAATGTAAAACTTGTTAACTTGATGAGAATTCTCGAAAATAGAGTTTACCAAGAGTTCAAACATTAATCAACGCTACAATTACGCGTAATCAAATCAAAATTAATTAATTAAATATAAAATTATATATAAATAAATGTTCCAATTAATTTTTCGTGATCATTGTGAAAAGGAAATATATATATATATATAAAATGTAATTATATCGTTGTATTATTATTAAACTCAGCTGTGAATTGTTTTCATACTTAATTCCAATTACTTGATTAATATGAATTTTTTGATTTACTGGTATTTGATTTTCAACGTTTGCTTTTTGTTCACTAACATACACACACACACATATCCGCAAATTATCACATCAGAGTTTTGACGCACATATGTATATATATATTTCACCAAATAATGTTGTGTAATGTCGGACATTGCATACTATTTTCCTACTTGAAAACACCAATTTCCGATAGACCACGTTCACCCATACAGTATCTACCGATTTATATTCGATTTTAGGGTTTGGTTTGAACACATTCACGTTCATTCCTGTGTATATGTGAGATAGAGGTTTGATCAGAGCACCGTATTTCCGCCTATGGAATTATCGATATCTCAACTTACACACGAGTTTCGTGGATGAAAAGAAAAAAAATGTATAAATTAAAATAAATAAAGAGAATAGAATGAATTGCGAACAAAGCAAAAGTAATTGTTTGTTCTCCTACTTCGTTGATGTTGTTTTTTTTTTCTCTACTTATTATCATGTTCTTTTTTTATTAAATTGAAAAATATTTTTTTTTTTGTTTTCAGACACACAGTAAAATAGTGGTACATGCATCACTTAATAATTATTATACATCCTGTATCAACACTGCAGAAAAATTTTTTTTTTCTCTTTACCCATTCATTGAATATTGTAATGGATTCATTGATTTTACATCGCCTTCACCAGTGTACACTTTACAATAATTTTCAACCTATTTTCAATTAAAAATTTTTCATACAACAAAAAAATCTCTATATTCGTGAATAATTATATTGCTATAATAATAATAACGATTATTATTTATTTTTTTTTTTTCCTCTTTTGTTTCTCCCGACCTTTTATTTTCTCGCAATTCTCCACTGAACATTTTTGTTTTTATATCAAACCAAAAAGAGATTGCATGGTAAAAATTTTCCCTAATCACGTTTTGTTTTCGTGCAAGAAACTGATGAAAAAAAAAAAAAAACAAAATGAGAAAGAGTATATATAGTGTATGAAGGGATGGGGAAGAAATAAAGAAGGGGCCAAGTGAGAGAGCGAGAGAAAAATAAAATATGTAATATCTATATACCATAAAACAAAGACAATTATCGTTCGCAGTAGGTCGACGAAGGTGACCCGCAAGCATTACCTGGTTGGCTACAAGGCACATGGTAAATTATGGATCCTCAACACGCCATTCCACAAGCAATGAATATAACCCGCGTGAATATAGTAAATAACAAAGAAATTTTCACTCTGTGATTTGTGATATATATTAGTAGTAGTTTATATATATAGATACGCGCTCAGTTCATTTGTAATCGAGTGTCCAACAGATGTTTTATCAGTACAAACCAACCATCACCACTTACCTTTCTTCGTATTATACAAAGTTGAATCATGAAAATGGGAATAAGTATATACGTGTCTCGATAAATAGCCACGTGATATACAGGTTTTACTCAGAGAAACGATTTAGGATAATGTAATGTAATCAGTAGAATAGTTTTATAACGTCGGAAGTTTCATCCCTACTCTCCTTCTTTAGCCATCCATTATTTAACCTTTTTTTTTTTTTTTTTTTTTTTCTTATTAATCTTTTCTTATTCATTGTTAATGAAATTTAAACACTAGGTTAGTGCTCGGATATTTTTAGATATATGTAAAATTCACTTATTTTATTTTATTCCAATTATTTTTTATAACGTGAATTTTTAATAGAGAATTCAAAATTATTGAAATTTTCTCTTATTAATTTTTTTTTTTTTGCTTTTTCTATTTTTTCCCTCTTCATTATTATGTCAGTTGCTTATTTTATTTTTTTCCGTTCTCTTATATTATAAATTTTCAAGGCAAATCACACTTTGATTCATTGTATAGATAATAAATTAAAAAATTAGTTGGATTTTTTTTTTTTATGATTGCGACGAAGAAAGAGAATTTAATGGTGAAGAGAAGAATTATATTACAATTATAAATCAAGTGTGCGTGTCGGAAATTTTTAATTGAACATTAAATTCTATTATTTTTATTCATTTATTTATAATTTATTTATTTATTAATTATTTTTTTCCTTGAGTTATTATTCTTATGAAATTTGTCATTTATTTCATGAGATTGTGATAAGATAAAATGATTTGTATTAAAAATATCATTTTCATATTATTTTTAAGGAAAAAAAACCAAAAAAAAAATTCGATCTCAATTTTTTTCATGTCATCATTCACCTAAATGTATTTTTATTTGATATAATTTTATGATAAATAATATTTCTATTGTATTTTCCATTTTTATTTCAGGTTCATGGTGGTATTGGTGTGTCTCATATTTAGTGTTCTCTCCACAATAGAACAATACAGTAATTTTGCAAATGAAACATTATTTTGGATGGTAAGTTATACGAATAATAATATTATTTAAAAAAAAACTCACCTATTTACACGTATATAATAAAAAAAATAAAAAATTTACCAAGTTTGAATTTTTTTTTACTAAATGAAAGAAATCTCATCTGCATAAGTGTACAATAAAAAGAAAAAAGAAAAATTTAAAAGCTAACTTTGTAAACTATAAACATGAGAAAAAATTTTTTTTGCATCCAACTCAAAGTCATGTTACGCGCTTGAAATCTATTCCCGACTTTTTTCATAAATGCACAGAGAGTGATATGAATCGAGAGTTGGAAAAAATAATTACAGTATAAAGTACACACAAACTCTATATCATGAGAATTCACTCTGATGTACTTTTTTTTTTTTTGTTTTCTCTCTTCTTCATTTTAAGTGCAGTTGACTCTACTTTGACTTACGGTACATTCTTTAATTCTATCTCGTTGATTTTTTTTTATTTACCAGCTAATTCTTAGCCATAATGTCGACCATAATTTGTCCTTTAGACATAACGTATACTAGAGACAGATGAAGTTATTTCGATCACGTTGTCACGAACAAGTCCAACCCTCCCTCATTCGTACAAGTGGATTAGTGTTCTATCAATCACACAATTTCTGTCCAGTTTCGCAATACATACTCGCTCTTATTCATTGTTGAGATAATGCATGTACTAATCATTAATAAACTCCGATGATGGACATATGGGCTTCGTTAATTATTCAATTAAAATCATTGTCATATTATTTATGTTATAAAGCGCTGTCTGTCAATAAGATAAAATATTGGTATATTATTCTAATAAAATATGTATTTGTATTGAAATGTAAATGAAAATTGAGTAAAAAATTGAGTAAATATTTATAAATTTTATGATGAGTCCAAAGTAAAATGTATTAAATCTCAAAGTATTATAATGAAAAAATGTTAAAATCTGTAATGATGTAAAAAACTACGATTGAAAAATTGTATAGAAAATTAATCTAGATGAAGAATAAAATAAGTCATCGAAGATTCATTATTCTCTCTTGTTGTGTTCCACACAAAAGATCCAATTCATCGATTCGTTCGTCCATTCGTTCGACGATAGTGATAAAAGAAAGTAACAAAAAAAATCGAGAGCCAAAGAGAAAGAGAGAGAGAAGATGAAAAAAAAGAAAGAAATTGAACACTAACGTGCAGTCTCAGAGGGGATATATGAGCCAGTGGTGAAGAAAGTAGAGAAAAAAAAAAAAAAAATATGGACTAAAACACCAAAAAAAAAAATAACGAGAGGGAGAGAGAAAAATAATAAAAAAATAAGTCAGTTCGAGGGGAAATAGAAAAGACGAGGGGCTATAAACGAAAAAGAGGAAGATTGATTGCATCCCTTGCGCCGTCTATCGGAATAAGCTGCGATGGGTATTATTTTGTCAGACATTTCGAAACACATCAAATATATACATATATATATATATGTACACACACACAGACGTATACCAACGGTGTATTTACTACTGTCAAACAAACGAAATGTCTATTTATTTATATATAATTCATCGTGTATTATTGCACTACTCGTTATTTATTAATGTTAGTTTTTGATTTTTTTACTTTTTTTTTATTTTAGGAAATATGTTTGGTGGTATTCTTTGGTGTGGAATATTTAGTGCGATTATGGAGTGCCGGTTGCAGATCAAAATACATGGGCTGCTGCGGACGATTCCGATTTATTCGCAAGCCAATTTGTATAATAGGTAAATGAATGAATTGTCATGTTTTTAATAGGACAAAATTTTTTTGATATTTTGATATTTTATTATATTTTATTTATTTATTCATTTATTATTTTTTTTTTGTCAATTGTAGCTATTAATATCATATAATATTTATGTGCATTATATGATAGAAACTGTCATGGACATGTCACGAACATGTCACATTTAACAGGAAACCTTTCATTGTGTAGTTCCTATTTCATATCTCATATCCCAATGGGGAAAGTTCAAATGTTGCGCAGATGTTCATTATTGATGTCGGGTGGAATAAAGCGGTGGTGAAGAATCGGAATATCGTCATAACCGGCGATGGCCAAGAAAAAAATTTTATTGTCTCACTTTACTACGGATATTTGAAAGTTTTATAACTGGCCACACTGCGGTGATATTCTCGTATTGTACCGTTTCCCGAGTTTTTTTTTTTTTTTTTCACTTTATAGAACTGAAAACAAAAAAAAATCAAAAAGATTAGTAAATGTAACTTTAAATAATATAAAACTCATGAGTGTGGGGAGTAAACAAAAATACATCATTTTTCATTGATTTATGTATCTGTTGTAGATAATATTATTGTAATAATATAAAACATAAATAAAATTAAAAAATATATATATGTACCTATATACATGCGTGTACTTTACAATGCAGATTTAATCGTTGTCGTGGCGTCAATGGTTGTTTTGTCAGTTGGAAGCAATGGACAAGTATTTGCCACCTCAGCCATACGTGGCATTAGATTTTTGCAAATTCTACGTATGCTACATGTTGATCGTCAAGGTGGAACTTGGAGATTGCTTGGGTCTGTTGTATTCATTCATCGCCAGGTTGGGAACAAATAAAAAAATTAAGAGAAAAAAAAAAATCAAAATATAGAAATAAAACAAAGAAAAAATTAATTAGTAGAATTTGAAATTATTTTTTTTTCTCTTTTTTTATTTTCATACAATTATCAAATACAATAAATATTTCATAATAAACAGTGATATTACTTGTATAATATATTTAAATAAATTTTCTTTTTTTTTTTTTTGTTTTTTGTTTTTTAGGAATTGATTACGACACTGTACATTGGATTTTTGGGTCTTATATTTAGCAGTTATTTTGTATATCTCGCTGAAAAAGACGCGGTAGGGCCCGATGGAAAAACGGATTTTTCCAGCTATGCTGATGCACTTTGGTGGGGCGTAGTGAGTATTTATACAAATAATCTACACTATTTTTTTAAATCCTAGATCTGATTCAATCCAAGTTTATCATGGCGTGAAATAGTAATTGATTATTAATTTAAATACAATCAAACTCTCTACCTCTATCTTCTCATCATCTCCCTTTGTTTCTGATTCTCTATCAAACATTCAGTACATATTCAGTATATTCACTATTGAATACAATGTACCTTTGTCATGTGTATGTTGCATCCTCTCTTCAATGAACACTGAGTTGAATAAGATCAGTCAGATTATTTCAACAATTGATATGTGTCCAGTTGCCAACTGTATCATTATATTAATTTGCAAGTTGGCATGAAATTTATTGATTGACATGAAATTAACAAATAAATCTTAAATGATTTAGTTATTTCTTTGTGTTAATTTTGCATTTTTTTTTATTTATTCCAGATTACTGTTACTACAATTGGATATGGTGATACTGTACCACAAACGTGGATGGGAAAAATAGTCGCTTCGTGTTTTAGTGTATTTGCTATTTCATTCTTCGCACTTCCAGCTGTAAGTTAATAATCGAAGTATCCCAATAGTTAATGGATATTAGTTGGAATTTATTTGTAATATTAACGGTATTCATTTTTTTTTTTTCTCTTTTTATTATGTCATTATTCTATTCAAACTGGTTTATAATTTTCTTCATGAAAATTCAATATATATCGCGTGTCTTAACTACCAAACTGATGCCAAAATTTTAACAGGATGAATTTTTCACATGTGTGTATAAACGTGAACATTGACGTACTAATTTCAAGTTTTAACGTCATAACAGTCAAGTCTTGGAAATATGATAACGTGATAATCAATATAATATGATGTATACCGTGCTCCAATCTCAGTTATCTAATATTGATTCTCTCAAAATAATACATAATATATGAAAACTAATCATAAAAAATATTCATACTCGAAAATAGTTCAAAAAGAAATTTAAAAAATAAACTTATTTTATTAGATTACGTTATTTAAATTATATTCATTATACAATGATAATTAAATTTCTAAAAATGTTCTCAGGGTATACTTGGCTCTGGTTTTGCATTGAAAGTTCAACAAAAGCAACGTCAAAAGCACTTTAATCGTCAAATACCAGCAGCTGCTATGTTAATACAATGTCTGTGGCGATGTTATGCTGCAGACAAAGCCATCAACAGTGTAGCAACGTGGAACATATACATAAAGGATCCAACTCCAGCTGGTCAACCATCAACCCCACTTGGAAAGGTAAGCAATTGTAATCCCGATAATTTGCTCTTCAAGTAGCACCACGTTTTAGAATGTTGACTGTCAATGTTTATTAGTTGCTTCTCAATGTTTCTGAACATATTGACATTTAATTTATAAAATTGTATAAGCATATATTTATATATAATTTAATTAAACAGACAAATATATATAGATATATGCATATATGAGTTATTTTTTATGTGACAATAAAACAAAATGTATGATAACAAAAAAAAAAGAATATTATCCATATTGATAGAAATATCGAGAGATGAATAGTGAGTGATTGTAATTTTCATTTTTTTTTTTTTGTGCTCAACTGTCGCGATTTTTTGCTTGATTTAATCGAGACTGCACAACGTGAACAGTATGAAATTTTTGATTGATTGATGACTTGTCTATTTATTCTATTAATTTAAAAAAAAAAAAAATTTTTTCGTTCGTTTTATTTTATTAGAGTGGTAGGAAATTTTTTTTTTATTAACCCTTGTAATAATATTTGAAATCATAAATTTTCGTGTGGTATTGTTTATTATTATTATTATTATTTTTTTTTTTTTTCATTTATATTTATATTTGTTTTATTTTATTAAATGGTCATAGGATATGATTTTGAATTCATATTGAAAAACAAATATGATGAGGGAATTAAATCTGTCAAATGAAAGCTCTGTTTCTTCTCCAGGTTTATTCTTTTTTTTTTTTTCTTTTTTTTTTGATCGACAAGAAGAATGAATAATTGATGAATCAATATACAATACTGTCAGTCAGCGATACAGAAACAAAAAATCATTGATTGTAAATTACATTATTTCATTTACACCGATGAAAGTATAAAAAATATTTGTTTGTTTGTTGTTGTTTTTTTTTTTTTTTTTTTTTTTCTGATCAAATTCAGTTATATTTGAATATAGATCTTTTGACATAAATTTTCACAATTGATGTGTACATATTGTATTTTCATATCGTGAATTTCCAATGCATAGTATTTTTTATTTTTGTTTAATTCAACATTGACATTATTACCCGGCTCAGAGTAGACAAAAAATATTTCAATGTATTACTAAATAAAACTTATAGAAATGAACAAATGAATGCATAAATAAATATCAGAGGTGTCAAATAAATCTATGTGTTAATTACGTATAAAAAAAAAAATGATATTATAAAAAATTTACCTGTGATTAATAAATTTCCAATAATCTATTGAAAATACAAATTCTATTTAAAAAATATCATTTCATGAAAAAATAATATATTATTATTACTTATGAATGAATAAATAACTCTCTGAGCTCGGTTCACAATTCAATTTTTATACCATGAAAATTTATTATGTACAATTTAATTATGATATGGGAGGTCAGCATTGATAAAATTGACGCTAAATGTATTTTCAGTTGATTTGTGTAAAGAAGATGGTATGTAAATGGTTTAGATTAGTTCAATTTTTTTACTTCAAAATTATCTGCATGTTTAATTATTTTTATTCGATTTTTCTTTATCTCTTTCTTACTTATTTATTCAAAATTTTTTTAATTTTAATTATATGTGTATCTACCACGTTATATTATTCTCTTTAATTTTTATTAATCAAAAAATAAATAAAATAAAATAAACATCACAAATATCATTCCAGTATTCAATCAATTTGCAATTTATTCATCATCTGTCAATTCACAATTTTTTTTTTTTTTCCATTCTTCTATTTATAATAAAAAGAAAACAGCAATAATTAAATGATAATATTACTATATATTATCATATATGGTAATATACATCATCTAAATAATTCATAATAATCCAAAATTTTCCATGTACATGTAGAGGATGGAAAAAATATAATTCACAAACATTAAATTCTATCATGAAAACAATGAACACAAAAGTAAATTCATATAGATATTTCATGCAAACAAAATTAATTATGAACACCAACAATATCTATTCTTCAAAGTTTCACATACAACATGAAAATATTTATATGACTAACGATAATATTTCACTGTTTTACATATAAATAACGAATACATAGAAACGATTACATAGAAATAACGAATTGAAATATTATCTCTATTCTTCACTAAGAAAAACACATTATTCGATAATAAATTCATAAATTCAATATCAAATCATACATTGCAATAATTTAAATACATGAAATCATTTCTTACCATTTCATTTAATTCATATTGTCAAATATTTAATAATAAATTAATCTATTATCTTATGCATATATATATATGCATGTATTATTGCATGTACACATAAAATTATTAATAATGCTCGAATGATTATAGCAATAAATGTTGGCCTTTATTTCACTATAATTTTATTATATATATTTCACACATATATTGTTTTGTTTGTATTTAAATTGCAAAATATCACTTGAGCTTTTATATTCACCCTGTGCAATATATAGAGTGTGTTTTTGAATTTTATTCAGTCTCGTAGACCGTAGATAAATAATATAAATAAAAATGAAATAATATTATAAACATTATTTTTCAATATTATATATAATATTGAAAGAATAATTCATGGTAATATTAAAGAGACTTGAAGATAAAATTCTGATTCACACACTGTATGAATTCATGTTAATCAACGACAATAAATAATTCACGTGACCAAACGGATTTTCCGTATTGTAAATAAATATGTTGCATTTATAACGGAAAACTCACCCTGTGCCTTTTATTACATTACAACACACGATGCAATATACAATAGATTCTATTTACTCATATATGTTTTAACTCGATAATTGTATACAATAAAAATTGAAAATATATATTTATTTTATAATAATATAAATAGAATGAAAATATTATTTTTCATTATCATATTTTATTTGTGGAAATTAGTATTTTTTCATTATCTCATTCTTCAAATAAATTGCAATAGGAAAATGGATATAATTTTTTTTATTGTAATTGCAACGTTTGTGTGAATATGTATTTGGGTTTGACGGTGACAAAATAGGGTGAAATGTATTCCGTTATCAAATTGACGCATATATATCCAAATGAGTCAATCGATTTCGGGTGATTTAATGGATACGGTATCGTCATGACGTGGCATTTTGGAGTGAGCGAAAAATCCACATGGTCCTTTATGTGCCTGGGCGTAGGGGGAATTAGTGCATGTTGTGCTCGACGTGTTGTAATGGGAGGGCACCGGGGGTTCAGTCTCTGATGATCCAGGTGGCTAAAAAGGCGAGTGTCCTGAAGAGGCGGAAGTCACGAAATCGAATGGAGATGCATGGACAACAGCAGCTAACAACACCGGCACTTCCACCTGTGTCAAGTGGTACTGGTGGTGGCAGTAGTAGTGGTGGTGGTGGTGGTGGTTGTGGTGGTGGTGGTACTGCTACTTCTGGACAAAGTGATAATCAACGTATTGATAATGATGGTGACGTGGTTTTTTATATGGAAGAACCAAAAGCTGGAACACCAAATCGAGCGAGACGGGACAATCGGTGAGTTTATTATTTTCAATTTATTTCATTTTATTATTTCCTCCATTTTTTTATTTCTTTTTTCTCAATTATTTATTGACAATTATTAGTTTATTCAACAAAAACATACAAAATCTATATTCTTGTTTATACTAAAAATTTTTCTTCTAGATTAAAAATTTTAGTGTTATATTCATTGACTTGATTTCATAAAGTTAATGTATGCGTTGACTTGAAAGTCAATTTTTTTTATTTTCTTTTATAGATTTTATTTTATTTTTTTTTTCACAAGTCGTTCACTCTGTTCAATTTAATACTCGAGACTTATTTTTCTTTTTACACACAAGGTATCCAGATGAGAAAATATATTTAATATAAAATATTTTTACCAGCATCGAATCATAAAACGATTTAGTTTTTTATTTTTTTATTTTATTATCCAAATATATTCACCAGACATTTTATAACACAATCCCTTTTTTGTTTTACAGCCAAATTCAGTAAAACAACGTGTCATAAAATACTCAACAAAAAATATTTAGCAGTCAATTTTATAGCTTGAATTTTTTTTTTCCCCTCCTTTTTACCACTCCTCCATCTTCAATAAATTTATCACATCTCGTATTTCTTTCGATCAATCATTTTTGTTATCTACTTTGATATTTATTGTGACAATAAATTTTCATCGTACTATCGATATCATCATTTACTATTCAAATTGATGGTTTATCATAAATTTTGATCATTATTTTATTTTTAAAAAAAAATTATACAGTAATATCAACTAAAAATGATTGTATTGTTATTTGCAAAATATTTTTATTCTTTCAATTCATACATATATATCTTTATTGAAATAATTGAGGCATCCACAATAGACGATGCTTTAATTCGACAAGAGAAACATTTTCGTGTCCGATGGTGTAAATAGTGTATTTCCGATTTACAGGGGTAGCCTTTTCACTTCACAAACAAGTTCAGTGACAGAGGCTGCCAGCGATGAGATTGATATTGACATTGAAGAGCCGCAAAGAGTCACAACGTGAGTATTATCCAACTGTATTATATATATACATAATAGTAATTAATAACCAATAATGAATAGATAAAAACATATACATAGACTTTGAATTCTTTTGAACTCTGTGAGCTTTTACAGTAGTGAGACATTTCAGCAGCAGCGAGTTAATTGCTTGATATAAAATTCAATTAAAGATAAAAATATATGTGTAGATATAAAAAATAAATAAATAATACAGGGGAAAGAACATGATTTTTTCTCCCCCTCCCCCCCCCCCCCCTTTTTTCTTATCGTACTTGCTTCATAACGAGGGTGTATAAGGGATAGAAATTTATGGCCAACAGTAACGTGTCTCGCAATATATCACAATTTCATTCAGAATAAAATGTAGAGGTGAAGTCAGGTAACCATACATTACTATATATAAGTATAATTTTTTTTTTCTTCTTTTTTTTTGGGGATTTACAGACTCACTGAGGCGCATCGAAACGCGATAAGAGCCATCAGGAAGATCAAATACTTTGTGGCACGAAGAAAATTTCAACAAGCGCGAAAACCTTATGATGTTAGAGATGTAATTGAGCAATATAGTCAAGGGCATTTAAATATGATGGTGCGAATTAAAGTGAGTATTTTTTATTTTTTCCTTCTTTTCCCTTATTCCCTTATTATTAATGCTCTCCTCCTTCTCATTCTATTTTCTTTGTTTTTTTTTTGTTTTCATTTTTCATTTTCTTTCTATATTAATTCATTAAACTAATTTTAATAATTTCTATTCATTTCTAAAGCCATGTTAATTTCTTCAATATTTCATTCTCCAAAACGTTTTGTTTAATTCTTTATATTATGCTCCCCTTGGTAATTTAAAATACTCCATGACACTTTGAAATAAATTACAAAATGTAGTGAGTGAATAGAACAGAATGCAAAAAGTATATTGAAAGGCATGAAATTTTTTTTTTTTCATATTTCAATTCATACCAACTCTTAATTGAATTAAAACTTTATATTAAATTCGTTATATTATCATTAATTTTGTAATATTTATACTCATACTTTTCTAATTTCACTGCGCATTAGTACAATATTAATCACGTAATTTTGCAATCATTAAAATGAATTGATTGAAAAAAAAAAAAATAACTAAATGATATAACAAAAAAAAAAAACAAGAACAGAAAATGAAGAAATTTATTGTTTTATTATTTATTTTTTTTTGTCATTTTTTTTTTTTTTGTTGATTCCAAATTAAATCGAAGTAATTTATATTTTCTATTTTCAACATCCAACGATAAATTTAATCTTATTGAACCTGTCGCCAATTGATTAGATCGAGACATTACGTTGACTTTCCAATAGACAAAGCAATTTGCAGTTGGAATGAAAATTGGTGTGTGGGTCAAGGTAAAAGGATAAAAAAAACTGATGTGTGTAGACGGAAAAAAAATAGATTGGTACACCGATAAAAATGAACGATCTAACATTTGTTGGATCAGTTCAAAGTCACGTGGCATTTGTCTGTCTGAAACATGATAGGCAATTCTTATCTCAATCATACAATATTGGTCTGGTTTTCCAGGAGCTGCAGAGGAGATTAGATCAGACAGTGGGTAAGCCGGGTAGCTACCTAGCAGGAATCGACCGGGCTGGCAATGTAAAACCCATGACGATCGGCGCACGCCTCTATCGAGTTGAACAGCAGGTAAGAAATAAAGAAGATAAGAGAAGAAAATATATAATTGCAAAAAAAAAACAAAAAAGGTTATTGATATATTCTTTGTTTAATTCTTTGCGTTTTTAGTTAGTTTATTCTCTTTCCTATTTTTTTTTTTTTTTTTTTTATTCATTTATATAAAAACCACACTGAATGTTGCAATATAAAAATCTACTGGTTTTCTCTGTCATCTTATTCTTTTTTATGGAGTTTCTTATATTCATTTTCTTCATTATCAATTCACTACAATTTATCTACTGCTTCGTTTTCACTTTTTTGTTAAGAAAAAAAAAAAAAAAAAAAAAAAATACACAAAAAAATGAAAATAATTATTAATATGTTTAATTAATGTTATATATGCAGAATTGATTGTCAGAGAAAGTTTTATTTTCGAATTTATTACTTACAGCATAAATATAAATTGCATCGATTCACTTTGATGCAATTAATTGCAAAATATCATTTAAAATCAAAGCGAAATAAGAAGAAAAAAAAATATATCAGTAAATAAATAAATAAATAAATAAATAAATAAATAAATAAATAAATAAATAATGTGATGTATAAAATCACAGTTGGTATATCCACCTGCTTCTTCAACACACAAAGTGAAATGTACAGACATCGAATTGATTATACGAAATTCTTATGTGCAGCTGGCAGTAATGGATAAGAAACTCGATCAACTGGTGTACGTACTAAATGCAGTGGCACAGAAACAACAAATACCATTGAGAAGTATAGAGGATGATGTTTAACAGAACGCCCCCCAATTTAATATTGATATATATTATTATATTAACATTAATGAATTTATTTACAATACAATACAATCATACGATTGTTATTATTATATTTTTACGCTGACGATGTTTTGTTATTTACTTTTTATTTTTCTCATTTGGCAATTAATTAATTTTGCCATTATAAATAGAAAAAGTTACGAATAAATTGTATTAAAAATATTAATATTTATTAACATTTGCGAGTTAATATTTATTAATATAAGCTTCAATTATCGAAAAAAAAAAAAAAAAAAAAAAAAAACCATCTTCAATTATCTCGTTTACGATTTATACGCACACAATGTTGAATTTAAAAAAAAAACAAAAAAAGAGAAAAGGAAAAGAAAAAAAATAGAAAAATATATTCGGAACAAAGGAAATATGACAGAACATATATAATTATAAATTGCAAGAACACGTACAAGTTGATGAAAAAAAAGGGCGGGAGTTGATAATAAACACAAGAAGAAAAACAATAAATAAAAATTCGAAATAAATTATTTGATTGTCCCAATTCCAAATTAAATCTTTTTAACGGCAATCGCGTCTATCAGCACTGTCAGTCAGTTGAAAAGAATTAATAGCATTTTAGTAATTAGTAATCTATTATACACAAACGATAATGTGCATTGATGACATGTCCACGAGGAGGATTGATGAAATTTTTAGATTAATAGGATTTAAAAATCGATACGAAATACAATGATACAAAAATAACGAATAAATTGATAAATAAACAATTTATTTTAGTTGAAACAAAATGAATAATTCAAATGCAAACACATATGCAAACAATTGATAAGCAGAAACTGATTGTTTTGCAATAAACGAAAAAAAATTACATGTATTAATGTACATAAATCATGTAATGAATAAAAACCACATATACAGATGCTCACATACACATAATCGAAAAAATAATAATAACTTATCAGCCTTTCATAAAAAAAAAAGAGGAAAAAAAATAATAATCTATATACATTTTTTTTACTAATCATATTAATATAAATGCATTGCATAAGATTAGTCGACATATAAAACAAATATAAAGGCGAAGGAAAAAAAAAAAAAAAACCAAAAACAAAAAATATTAGAACAACAACAGTAATCAACAAACTGTAAATAAATTTAACGAACACTTGTATTTCAGTAGATGAAAAAAGAAAAAAAAAATCTATCACCGGGTATTTTTATTGTATCTACAAAATTATTCGAATTTCAATAATGTAGGGTCCAAAAGAAAAAAAATAAAACAAAAAAATAATGATAAATAAATAAATAAATGAATAAATAAACATAAAATGTTAAAAACAAAACAAAAAAAAAAATGGTATAAAAAAATTTTATATTAATTTTTAATCAAAAGTAATTTTTTTTTTATTTGTGCAGTTTTTTAGATCAGTTAATTACTGCGGACCGTAATATTAAATGAAAAAAAAATTTTTAAAAAGAATAAAACAAAAAAAAAAATACTGTTGCAGATGAATCAACTTTTATTCGTAATAAAATAATTAAATTCATCCGTTTTATTATTTTATAAGTTCATTTGTTAGTGTTGTATCTCACGTGTTCATTCGAAATACCGCGGTATTCATTATAATTATAAAATTACTGTGAAAATTCACGTGTACATATTCTTCGTGATACCCTGCTATCAATTCAATATTGACGTACACATACAAACACACATACACATCGCTGTATTTGACAATCGAAAAAAATTAACATACACAACATCACATAATACACATACAATAATTACAAATTAAAAGCAGTTATTGCACAACAAGTAATATAATTTTACTTTGTATAAAGTATACATTACTTTTTTTTTTTTTTTTTCAAATCTATCTATAAGTAAATTTATACATGTGCAGATATATCTGTACAATTTATCGGTGCCTCTTCACTAAATCTACTTCACTATTAGAAAGAAAAAAAAAAGTAAAAAAAAGAAAATCAAGATAGAATAAAATAAAAAAACCGAGGGCGGGAAGGAAGGAGGGGGGGGGGGGGGGGGGAAGAGCGTGAATTATAAGCAAACAAATTTTAATATTAGCAAATAAATTTTACGGTGATAAAGTAATAATAATAACTTATAATAATTAATTAGTGATTGATAATTAATAATTGATAATAATAATTAAACACAAATGCTAGTGATCGCAGCAAAAATGAGATTAAAAAAATAATAAATACAAGGAATAACGAATAATCTGCATTTAAGAAAAAATTTTTATTAATAGTTCATCAGTTAATAGTAAATCACAACATTCATTACGTACTTATTAATTTTTTTCTATTTTTTCTTTATCTTCGATTTAGTTTCTCAAAAAAAAAAAAATCAAATATCTTAACTCGATAATTTTATTTATTTATTGTTTTTTTTTTTTATGATTGCAATAAATTTACATTGTACAGTGAAAAATGCATATGCAATTATTACAAGTGGAGGATTATAAAAATGTCTAATTTATACATAAATCATTTTCAATAATTCTAATATAATATTTATTTTGTATGCGCGCGAATGTTTAATTGTCATAACTTTTTTTTTTTGTTTCATTACACTTTGTAATTGCTCGTGTGAAAAACTAATTGAAATCTTGTAAAAAAAAATAAATAATATTGTAATAAGTGGAAAAAAAAATAAAAATAATAAAAATAAATAAAAAACTAATAAACATTCGGATAAACAAAGCAAGTAGTGTTCGTGAATCGGCCGAAAACAAAAATAACAATTTTTAATATTCACATATAAATACAGCATTGTCCATACACACATTTACTTAAGGGATTTATGGAAATAAATATATATATGTACCAACCCTAAAGACACAATTTGAATTATCGCGTAAATAATATAATAGGAAGCGTATAAAAATTAATTTGTCGAATAACGATTATTAGTAATATACTATAAACAAAACAAAAAAATTAAATATATAGTTATTAGATCGATCAATTGTATAAGCGATTATAAATAATTTTTGAATAATTACATAAATAATATATAACACGCATAGAATCAAGTTTAGAATTAATGTGAGCTCTGCTGATCGCAACTTAGAATGTGATATAATGCGTCCTAATTTATCGAATGACGTAAAAAATATAAAAATTCTCACGTACTTTATTTAATTCATTGATTAATTTAAATTGTCTCCGATATAAATAAGATAATTATGGTATATTCCTAATAAACGTTACGATTATGTCATATCATTGTTGATATATATATATTTTATTCATTTATAGTATGATAATGAATTTCAAAGAAACGAAAAAATGAATAAATAAATAACAAAAAATGGTAAAAAACGAAAGAAAAAAATGTAGATGAGAATAATAATGCTGGTATTGTAGAATTTTTTTATGCGTATTGTAGTTTTATTGAAACAAAAAAGTTTGAAAAAAATTTATTTAAGAATATAAATCATATTGAACGGAAAAAAAAAAAAAAAAAAAATGTTCACAATTGATCGCTACGTACGATTGCAAATAGCAATCGAAAATTAGTACACACGATAAATCTAATTAATTAGAAATATGCGAAACAAAAGTGGGAAAGAAAAAAAATATATATATATGATAATTAATAGACAATTAACGAATATGAATTAATTGGACAGATGGAAAATTCGAAAACGGCCCATTATCAAAATATACGTGACTAATTATTTTAGCTGTGTCAAATTGATTTGAATTTGTTCCTCAATGCATAATACATAAAGATTACATTTTATTTTCTTTATTTATAGCCTGGTGGGTTGGCAAAGTGATATAAAAAATACATATGTATATACAATATTGCCAATTATTTAATCTTCGTTTATATTACGGAAAAATTTTGTTATTTCATTCTTCTGAATAAAATTTGTTTTGATTGTTGGGTAATACGAAATAAACGTCGAATGAAAAATATGAAAATGAAAAGATTTATAAAACGCTGCTTCTTGTGTACCTTCTATTTCTCACATTATTACTGTTGATCAGTCACAATTATATTCTGGAGCTAGTTCTTCATTAAATAAACACACACATAAAAAAGAAAAAAAAAAAAACATACATATATCTACATATGAATGAAAATATTAATTTTTCGTAAACAAATATATATTTCCGGAGTGTTATATGTGCATTTATCATACATCACTAATGAATTCGCAAATGAAAAATAAAAAAAAAATTTCAGCAATTACATTTTGAAAATAATTTTGACCAAACATTAAATAGAAATTCTCATATTATTATTTCTATTCAAACTGGATAATTTTCAATCTATTCTACTGAAGAAAAAATTCATTAATATCGAAAATGGACGCCTTTGATATAAAAAAAAAAGAAGAATTTATCAATTATACGATGAAATTAATGACAGCAAAAATGCATTTTTTCTTCTTTTTTTTATTCCAATAATAGAAGAATAAATAATAAAAAAATTACTAAATACCAATGTGACCAAATAACAATGACCTTATTTTCAATTGTAGATCAATGAATATAAAACTGTAAATTAAGTGAAGACGATCAGACCAAAAAAAAAAAAAAATAAATAAATAATAATAACAATAATGATATTAATAATAATGATAAAACGAAAAATATACCCTAAAAAATTCTTTGCAATATAAATAAATAATTGGTTCTATATATTCTAGAGTCTTACGCGATAACTATTTCTATAAATTTTCAGTATAGGTATGAGTTGCCGAACACATACGCCCTCATTGCGCCTGTGAGATTGCTCCAGTTTCATGAAAATCCATCTATAAATAATTGTTCACACTCGTGAAAATAACTCTCAATATATTTTAAAAATGGCAACGGCAAATAAAAAATTGAAATCATCGACACACCGATGACAGTGTTTAATTATCCGAAAATTTTTAAATAAAAAAAAATTAATAAATCAAGAATGACAAAAAAATAAATGTTTTCTTTCTTGTGTTTTAATGAAAAAATGAACGAACATGCATTGAAATCGATATGTTTGG
The DNA here is from genome assembly GCA_963920625.1 of Dinocampus coccinellae. Taxonomy (NCBI): domain Eukaryota; kingdom Metazoa; phylum Arthropoda; class Insecta; order Hymenoptera; family Braconidae; genus Dinocampus; species Dinocampus coccinellae. Next base: position 19,056,257 of record OY987184.1, read on the forward strand.
ATAATAATGAGACAATTCATGAAATTGAAGTATTCAAATGTGTATTCGTGCACTCAAAAACTCAATCATATCACCGTAGTTGCCTATACATATATGTACATGTGTATATATATAGATTTATATGTATGTATATACACATATACTATTCAGCTATAAATATGGTAAAAGAGATAACCGAAATAATAATAATAATAATAATAATAATAATAATATCAGATTTGCAATGTATTGTCGAAAAATTGATCGAGTCACATTCATTATCATTAAATCTTTGAAATCACCAGTAAAATATCACCAGAATAAATACTGTGAAAATAATTGATTAAATTAATTTATACTTTGAGGTTTTACAATTTCAATTCAGTTATTTTGTTTTTTTTTTATTTTTTTATTTTATCAACTTTTCGGGATAATAATAATTGATTGAATTGTTATTTACACTTGCATTTGAAAAATTTCCGTTGTTGATTCAATTATTTATTCAATAGTCCTTTGTCATGGAGATAAAGGAAAAATAGTATTATGAAAAAGAAAAAAAAAAGAATAAATGAATAAATAGATAAATAGATAAAATAAAATTATTATTATTATTATTATTATTATTTACGTGAATATGTTTGTCAATTTCCAAAGCAAAAATCACATTTTGCAAGTGTCCTTCCAAGGTATATTTATATAAACGTGATAGTGTGCACTCTGAATACTATATTCAACAATTACATTTGTAAAGAAAAAAATATATATATAGTTAGAAAGAAACTGAAAGGCATGTAGTACTAACCAACAATTACGGGTCCATTACCCGAAAATATAAAAATAAAAAAAATCTTCAGTCTCTATAACACTCCAAAAACCAAAACAAACATTTATGATTATACTAAATAATCAAATAAATTGGATTAATAAATTTAAAAAAAAAATGAATCTACTTGATGTACAACACTTTGTACAATTAATTCGATTAATTGTGAATGGGCCGATATAAACAATAAAAATTAAAAAATAAAAAATAAACGAAAACGAGAATGAAATAGTAGGAAAGAAAAAGAATTTTGAAAAGTAAAATAATTAATACTGACATTATAATTATTGAGAACAATTGTATAACGTGCATTTTTAATGTACGTCTTGTCAAATATTGTAAATTTGTGACATTATTTCCAATACATATATATAAATAGTAATATATATGAAAAAAAAAAGAAAAAACAAATAATGATAATTATGAATATTATAAATTACTGTCGTAAGGTTGAATGTATCGTATTGAATAATTTTTTTGAACTTGCAAATTTATTTTTTTTTTCTCTTTAAAAAATAAAAAGTTTAACCGGAAATTTATTTCTCTCCTGCTTGTATTATATAACCACGGGAAAAAAAGAAAAAATTAATTATAAATAATAAATTGATTACAAACCGAGAATTTGAATTGAATATTATTTTAATTAACATAACATTTATTATCATACTATTGGTAAAAATGAAAAAAAAATTCTACTAACATTCAAATATAAATGCAATTGATAAAGACAGTAGATGAATGATGAAAATAAAAAATTTTAAATAAATAAATAGATGAATAAATAAATATCGCGTATGTCAGAAAATGACAAACCAGACAAAAATAGAATTCATATTGAACGAATAAAAAATGAAGTGAAATAACATAATCGAATAAAAAAAAAAAAAAACTGGAACAGAGAAAAAAAAAGATTATTGGGACAGGTATTTTGTTTTATTCACTTTGACGATTGGGCTTTCGACAACTCTTCCATACCTGTCCCACTCTTCCGATCTACCAACTCCATCACAATATTTTCAATAAAAATAATTCTACACATTGGACTTTGCCGTGACTTTATTCGTTCAATTTCATTTCACCGTCCATTTCAATTCAGATTTTTCCTTTTCGTCACAGCTGTCACACACAGAATATGGATAAGAAGTTTGACCAGCTGGTATATACAATACGTTTACCCCATGAACACACTGACAAGTATAAAAGAATAAACAGTAGCTAACCCACAGAAAAATGACAAGAGACACATCGACATACATACACGAACATCATGACAAGATGAAAAAAAAAAATCGAGCAATAAAAAAATGAAGGAAAAAAAAATACGTGAAAGAAATAAAGTCAATCCATTCTTCAAGCAAAAATTCAATAAGACAAGATAATACATAATTATAGAAAATATCCAAGTACATAAATATAAGTGAGAGAAATCTGACATTAATTTGCTTTATGATATCGCACAATGAGAGGACATTAACGGGAATTCACTTTAAAAATCGAGCAATAGCACACCGTTCTCTTAAACAAAGTTGACGACGGTACAAATACAAGTTATATATAAATATAAACGAAAGACGCAAAAAAAAAAATGAAAAAAAAAAAAACAACAAAAAAATGTAGAAAATGATGATCATTAACATTCGCAACGATATAAAAGCTTTTATCGGTCTAGTCGCGCTGCTTTGATTTGCCTAATTAACTTACACCCATTACTTTAATCTTTATATATATATATATATATGAATAAAGAAAGAGAGAAGATATAGAGAAAAAAAATTTTATTGCAGGAATCACATAGTGCAACGGCAAGAATTACCACTCATATTGTTAGTCAACACGCACTCATTTATTTATATATACTGCTGAATGTTATGTGTGATTGTGTGTTGTTGAATGCATAGATAGATGGTTTATGTATATGTATATAGTCGGGGACAGTAAGAAATTCTAGACTTGAATTCCAGTTTATAAACGAATGGATTAAAACTTGCTCCCTTCGACAAGTTGATGATTTCCGGTGGCGTCTCACATTTTTTTTTTTTTTTTCTTCTTGTTACACATTGCGATCTACACGTACACATATGTGTATATTGATTATCTTCCAAGTTATAGGAAACATATAAAATAAATAAAATGAATAAAAATAAAGCTTGTGATGTAGAAAGAATAAAAAAGAAAAAGAGAGGGAGAAATGAATAAAAAAAAATATAAAGTTTACATTAGTTATGTCAATACTGTATTGTGGAATTATTTCATTTTTCTTCATTATTTTTATATTTTATATTTTTATTTTGCAACAAACTGTATTAGGATGTGGTTGAATTAATGGAGAGGAAGTTAGAAAAAAAAAAAAAAAAACAAAAAAAAAGAAAGAAAAATGTAAAATAAATGGAATTGAACAAAGTAAAATGAAAAATAATACGAATAGTAAGAAAGAAGCGGGAGAAGTAGAAGATAAAAAAAAATAATGTGGAAGGGAAAAGATACATGGATGAAATAACAAATGCATCGTGAATGCACGCGTGTACATATCTCGTGCAGTTCATTCATGAAGGCGCCTTGTTGTCACAGATACAAAGACATAAACACGTGCGTGTATATTTTATACACATGTGTGTATACAGAGAGTGACAAACGAACGCGCAATGAACGGATGAAAACGCATTAGTGTTATATATATGTATGGTTGGAACGATGCCAATGAACAAAAGAAAGAGAAAGAAGTTGTGGAATGTACATGAGTGCACGATTAACGAGTTGAATTGCATAATTGTGAACAGCGTAGAGCATCTTAATTTTGTATATTGTCCATCAATGTCAATTCATATAACGGTAATATATTGGATAAATTATGTTTCGTAAACTATTAACTATTATATTGTAATGAAAAATTTCAAATTAAGTAGAGTTGACATTATCCACAGAAAATTAATTTATGTGTTTATATATAAAAAGAAAAAAAAAAAAAAAAAAAATTAAATAAAAAAAACTGGGATTAAATTGTTCAATAAATTAATGTGAAATCGGGGACATGTAAATTCCTATTTATTAATGTCTTCAATGAACAATGATGGAATTATTGGTAATAAAAATTTTGTTGATTCAATAAGTGCAATCGAAAAAAAAAATTATTTTATTTTTATTAATTAATTACACTTTCAATTGTCATAATACAATTCAATAATTAATTATACAAAGAATTAATCAAAAATTATAATTTTCAATATTACAATTTTACAATAATATTTAAATAAGGAGAAAAAAAAAATAAAAAAATTAGAGAGAGAATGAAAATAATGGAAAACAAATATATATATATATATATATATATTCATTTTATCATAACCTCACCCATAAAAAATTTTTCCAATTTAATTTTCACTGTACAGAGATAGTAAACTCGTTAGTGAATAAAGAAACTGGTGAAAAATAAGTGAATAAAAAAATATTTAAAAAATAAAAAACTAGAAACATAAAAATTAATTTATGATTATGAAATAAATTCCCGGTAGATCAAGCAATAGATAAAATTGTGCCTAGCATAATCAAATGAATTCATAATGTCTACAAGCACTGACACGTTCAATATTCCCAGGGTATGTAAGTATCTATCCTATACATATATATTCGTACATATATGTATATATACAAGTTACAGACGAGTTGTTGTTATAAACCGAGGACGCTCGAGTGCACATGAATGTTCACCACTAAAGAGAGGGCATGCATATTAGCTCGTGTAGTCAAGCAAGATCCTGGTGCTCGATACGAAAGACGTGCGAGACAAATTGAAGTTTTTCGCGAACGAACCCGTCTTCAGTGACTCCCAAGACCCGTTCATTCCTGTACATTAACTTGAACTCAACATTTCTCTCTTTCTATCTATCTTTTTCTTTCATTTATACTTGGCCTCTTCTCATCCTCTATTTTTTCACTCTCACACTTTAGATTTTACTTTACATGTGTTATGTATATGAGTGTTATTTTTTCATGTTTTATAGTTGAATGCGTTGGATGTTCGTGCAAGTGTATGCCCAAGAGTTTTACACTCTGGTTTCATTACAAAGAGTTTATTTGTATATGTATAAGAGAATATATACAAGTGTGTGTGTGTTGTTGTGCTCATTGGCGTGTGATGCAAAAATAATTTTCACCATTAAATTGGCTAAGACTGATTAATCGCAATCGTGATTTATTCATGCCAACAGACACACAGTGACTATTAAATTAAATAACGCGTATTGGTAATTAAGAGAAGATAAAAAAAAAAAAAATAAATAAATAAAAAGATAAAAATGACATTTAAGTGAGAAAAAAATTACGGGTAATAAATTAACAGTGGATATTTAAATATTTATTTAGCAATATTTATTTTATTTTTCACTTATATTTTTTTAGTGAATGTATTTATTTATTTTTATTCTCTGAATTTCAATCATTTTCTTTCATATTGAATTATACGAATTACATAAATAATTTCGTATTATAAATAATCAATTCAATTTTATATTAATGTAATTATTATAAATAATTATATTCAATACGTAAAAAATCATTTTCAAATTCAAATAATCAAAATTTATTTTTTTCCCATTCATTGTTATCATTATTTTTTCCTTCATTTTCTTGTTTATTTCTTCTTTTTTTTTTTTTTTTTTTTGTCATCGTATTTTTTAATTTTGTTTTTATCCATTTTATGTTCGTTTTTATTATTATTTATTTTTTTTTTTCTTTTTTCGTTTATCGTGGGCTCAACTCGCGACCGTATTAGGAAACCTGCAGTCATTGTGCTCGCCCTCCTGAACGACGGGTTGCCCAGTGCAAAAAGTCTGTTAAGACGACAACGAAGACGACGACCGACGACTAACGTGCGGGACAATAAGTAAAAAAAAAATTATATATATATGTATATATACGCATAAAAAGACGATTTAACCCAACAGAACTCCCTTGGCACTCACTATAATTACTATGCGGTTTTGCGGTAGAATACTCGTTATATGAAACGTCATTTTTATTTCTCAGAATATACATTATGTCTACATACATATCTATATATACATATGAGTATGATTTTTTTAATCATTCATGTATACAATTTTTCAAAATACAAAACGCCATGAAAATTCATCAATAATAATCTTGAAATATTCAAATAATCTTCATCACGAATAATTCAAAATGAAATTGAGAAAAAAAAAAAAAGGAAAAAAAGGGAGAGAAAATTAAACAGACGACACTAAATTAAATTTTACATTTTTTTTTCTCATTTAATTCCACGTATTATAAATGTAGAAACAAAAAAAGAAAAGAAAAGACGGGCCCAATTGACTCGGTCCAGATGTTATATATATATAAACGTGCTGTATAATGGTACGGAATAAAAACCCTTCAAGGTGATCCAGGGATGCGTGAATGGGCGTATGCATGAATGGGAATATGTGACGGTGGTGGTTATAATGGACAAGTTGTGCGTGCAAGAACGTGAACATTGCGTACATGTATATACACAAATACAACGAATCAAAAGAAGAAGGGGATTGAATATATATATATATATATATATGTAATGATGAAAAAGTAACATCCTGTTGTGATTGTGTGTGCGATGCATCGATGAATTCACAAGTAAACTCTTTTCCATTGGATTGCATCAATGGATGTTGAAGAAATGCATCAAACGTAAAAGATACTTGATATAAATATATGTATATATTTTTTTTTTCTTTCATTTTCATTATAAATAAAAATTTTTTCGTTTATCTGGGTAAAAAGATTGGATTGTTTTTGAGGTAATATCAGTGAAATGGTTTGAGATAACGTATATACTATCAACGTGAATCACTCGACTGAATAAATCAACAATAATATGAACTCAGAAGACGAATCATTAAATGTTCACATTAAATATCAATACTATTTATTTCTTTTTAATACAAAAGAAAAAGTTTTATGAATATTTTATAGATCATAAGGTCATTTTATATTGATTAAAAAAATATAAATATATATATTTATATATATATGAAAATTTTATTGTGAGCTTATATAATTAAACAAATGATTCGTTTACAATGAGCAAATATATTATATGAAATGAACATTTAAATATTTCTATGATATTTATTATAAATTAAAAGTGAATAAAAATAAACAATTATATTGTTGGGAAAATATTAAATTAATGTAACAAGAGATATCAGTGTAGAACCGGACGGTTTAGTTTTTTTTTTTCTTTTTTGTTTTCATTTGAATTATCATAAAGTTAATGAAAATTATTTTATATCTATCTTTTCTATTCACTCATTTTCATATTCTTTTTATTATTAGAATTTTTTTTGCTTTTTTCACACTGCCATTCTGCTCTACAGTTAATTATGCACGTGTATAATTGTATTTAATGTTTCAATACGTTGTTTTTGAATCATCACATTGCGCTGAAGTGTATCATGAATCTCATTGAAACTTATTTTCAATTGATGAGTATTTACAAAAAAAAAAAAACAAAAAAAAAAGGAAAAAAAAAAGAAAAATAAATTTGTTGTATTAATCAATTTAATTAAATTAAGTGGATTTTTTAATTTATATAAATAATAAGACTAGAGATCTCCCGTTACAGGCACAATTTATTTTTATTAATTTACTTATTTATTTATTTATTTATTTATTTATAATTTTTTTTTTTTGTTCATGATGATTCGTTGATTGAGGCACATTTGTTTATTTCATTTATTCAATTATATATTTGTTTGTTTCTATCTTTTTTTCTTCGCATCATTTACAAGTCTCACTCTGTTATTTAATATATAAAAATGCACTCACAGGATTATTCATTATTCAGATTGAGAATAACGAATACAAGAAAAAATAGAAATAAAAAAAATAATTTTTACGATAAAGGAAAAAAAAAGTTTTTTTTTTCTACAATTTTTTTATTTTATTCTTCATTCTTTTTTTTTTTTGTTTTTTTTTTTCTTCTGTTCACCATCACGAAACACAATCACGTTTTCATATGAAGGCACATATAATATTTGTCTTTGGTTAGAATTAAAATTGATATTTTACAACAATTTATTAATATTTACATTATAAAGCCGCATCCAGACACGCATCTTTGGCATCGAGACGTTCTTACATTGTATATATTGTGAACAATCCCGAATTTTTTCATTTGATTTACATTAAAAATAATTTAGCAATGACAAGAGAAATAAAAAACGAAGAAAAAAAATTGTCATTCACTTGATGACATGATCCAAGGCCTCATTAAACAGTAACAAAAAATTATTTATAAAATATATAATGACGTTTACTAGTTGTACCAATTGAACTGCAACCGCAAAATTATTCGATATATCAATAATAATTTATATATATGTATGTATGAAAAATTCATAACAATTCGCTCAATCAAAATACTTTTATATCTCACTGGGATTTACTATATGTACAATAGAGAGAATATTAAGTAATTTTGCTGTCTGGCAACAGCTTATTTACAATACCGGCACCTTTCACATATATATATATATATATAAGCGCGCGTGACACGAGAAACAGAGAGAAGTATAAGAAAAAAGAAATAGTGATCGAGAAAGAGACAAAAAGAAACATGTGTACACATAACTATCAAGTGTATACACTTGCGAGGCGATTAATTATTTTGCAATCTAATAATCAACAGCTTCAATAATGCGCAATATTTATTTTCTTTCTTTTATTTATTTTTTTTCTTTTTTCTTTCATTTATTAACCAAAGAATTGAATGGTAAAAAATATGCATATATTCATATGGAGATCAAAGTGCAGCGGAGTAATTGGCTGATGAATAATAATATTTTGTATACTTAAATGCAGAAATTTTTGAGAAATAAACTACGATAATAAAGGTGTATTTCACGTGGATGGTATAACCCGATGATGTTCATCAATATTATTATTATTATTGTTCACTGTTATTTCACTTGGAATATTATTATTTGATAATGGTAGTGGTGATGCAGATTTTTCTCCGTCAACTTCAACATCCAATGGTGTTTCACTGTTAATATTATTTTGTGTATTTAATTCACGTACATTACCTGGAAGATAATCTTTCCAACTACGAAATAAATATCTCGTGAATTTTCTCAGTTGACGAAATTTGCAATAAGTCGCACCTTCAGCCGATTCAAGTTGTTGGGTTTGAATTAAGAATCCCTTTTCCTTAAATGTTTGCTCTAATTTTTCACGTTGTAATGATTTACGTGTTTTACGTTTTTTCCTACCGTCATCTTGATTTAATGAATTTTCTTGACAAACTGGTGGTGGTATACGTTCACCAGTTGCGCTTAAAAATGCACCAGCTGATGATCCAGCTTGACCAGGAGCTTGTTGTAACGATTCACGTGGAAAAAATTCATAGCCACGCATACTTTTATCACCCGTACCACTGTAATATCTAAAATTACCACCCGAATCAACTGACAAACTTTTTTTCTCCTGTAAACTTGGCTTAGCACCACCAGTAAATTTAAATTTACATATGCTCACCTCTGTTGCCGGATTATTATTATTTTCCGTTGGCATTGGTGGTATAAATATTGCTGAACGTTTTCGTTTTGTTGGTAAATTTGGTGGTTGACCGAGTGGTGCTATTCTTTTTGGTCGTGGTGACACTGATTGATGTGCCACATGAATTATAGGCTGTTGATATTGCTGTTGTTGCGGCTGTTGATGTTGTTGCAGTGGCTGTTGCTGTGATGATTGTACCGTTGATTGATTTGAAATTGAATTTTTCGTATCCAACATTGTATAAATAGATTTTGGAACAATTTTTTGTTCTTTCGTTGAATTTTCCATCACATGAATATTTTTATCTGTTTCCGACATTTTTTGATAATAAAGAAATTGCGATTGCAATGACATTGGATGAATTAAAACACCACTATTTGGCCAATAAACAATACCCGAATTTGAACTATTCACTGTATCATTATTATTAATATTTTTTGTATTATTATTTATCACACTGTGATTATTATTATTTACAGTTATATTATTTAATATAACATTATTAGATTGAGACAATTCTATTTTTGATAATGGCGTTCCGAGACATTCAATTTCTTCACTATCACTTGATGTTTCACTTTTTATATGTCCTGACTCATAAATATTTCCATGTTTTCTCAAAAGTCTTATTTTTAATTGATTCAAGTCTTTTATACACAAATTCAATGGCTCATCTTGTTCACGACTGTTATTATTACTATTACTTTTGTTTATATTATTATTATTATTATTATTATTATTATTATTGTTATTATTACTGTTATTATTACTGTTATTATCAGTATTGCTGATGTTATTATTATTATTATTGTTATTATTGGTGTTGTTATTATGGTTATTATTATTATTTTCACTATTTGTGGTTGTGATGTTATTAATATTATTATTATTACTATTGTTATTGTTACTGTTAATGTTACTGCTATTGTTATTAATGATAATGTTGTTGTTGTTATTGTTATCGTTGCTGTTGTTGTTGTTGTTGTTAATATTATTGATATTATTATTATTTTCAGTTATTGCCAAACATCTTCGTGATTCTTGAGTTAGACGTTTTTCTAATAAACTGCTTATTCTATTTTGTATATCGGTACGTTGAAATGTTGTCACTTGTGTTACTGCTATTGTTGCATCACGATTATTATTATCAATACGTAATTGTTCTTGTTTAGATAATTGTTTTTTTTCTTCATGTCCTGGCGTACCTGGCAATATTGTTCCATAATTTTTATATATAAGATGGCAAATGTCAGCTTTTTTTGGTTTTCTACCACGTCGTGGTTTGCTATTGTCCAATGTTATTTCACCCATATACGGTAAATCAGAATATTTCATTGGTGGACGTGGTGTATTTTGTTGCGATTGATTGTGACCGTGATTGTGATGATTATGATGGTGATGATGGTGATGTGAATGATGATGCTGATAGTTGTTATTGGTATTAGTATTATTATTGTTGTTTTGTCCAAGTGGATTAATATGTGATGTTGTTATAACTGAACGTCGTAGAGCTGATGGCAAATTATTATCAATTGAATTGTTTATTGAATTAACACGTGGACAAAGTTCCTGTTGCATTGCGGCAATTTTTTGTAGCCATCCTTGAACATCAGCGATGGGGCTTGGTGTTGTTGTTGTTGTTGTTGTTGTTGTTGTTGTTGTTGTTGTTGTTGTTGATGTTGACGTTGATGTTGATGTTAATGTTGATGTTGTTGGTGCTGGACTAGGTATAGTTGGTTCACGTCCATGAGTTGGTGATGTATTATTCAATGCTTCTTGGGCTAATGCTGCCTCATAATGATCCAAATACTCTGGTGGCAATGCCTGATGATGAAATTTCAATTTCCAACGAGATTTCCTTCGCCCACGACTGTAAATAAAAATATTTATACATATTATTTAATTATTATTTTCGATAAGTTTTATTTTTACTGTTTTTTTTTTTTTTCTTTTTTTTATTCTCATATAAAATTATTTGTATTATATGCAAAATAAAATAATTATTTTCATTCAATATTATCTTTTACGTTTCATCAGAATCAATATACGCTCGATAAAATCTTGATGAACACAATCAAGATTCTCTTATTCCACCTCTTTGCTTTCTTATTATTTTTATTTATTTATTTTTTTGTTTCACTTCAATTCAATGGATTGTTTCTTATTCCTTTCTTTTATTTTATCATTTCTTCTTTCCATTCATTCTTTTATTTTTTTTTTTATTTTTTTTTTTATCATTTATTTTACTTCGAACCAGTTTTTGTGAGTGTTCCCCTCTCTTATTCCATTGAATGTACACATATAGATTGTACACCCTGTCCCTTCTCTTTGTTACTCTTATTGATACGAATTCCGTGAGGTTGAGCGAGAAATTCAACGAAATTTCAACTTAAATTGTGAGTAAAACAAAATTTTGTTGAATTTAAGCAAGATGGCAATTATTATAATTACCTTGGTCTGGATCGTGAAATGTTATCCGGATTCGTGCCACGTCCCATACCACTATCACCACTACCACCATCACCATCACCGCCATCCATCGATTGCTGTTGTACCTGCTGATGTACCACAGTCACCCCATGGCCATGATGGTACCCATGATGAGAGACTTGAGTTGAAGTTGGTGCAGTGCTCGCCTCTGCTTGTTGACTGTTAAGTGCCTCGTTAGAACTGGATCTTGACATGGCAAAGACAGATTCGAGAATGTTATCTCCCTTGGGGCAAATATTCCCTTTATTTATCACCAAACAAGACACTGACCGGGGTGATAGGTGAAAAATATATTGAGATAAAAAAAAAATAATAATAATAATAATAAAGTAAGTGGAAAGAGAAAGAGGAAAACAATTTGAGATTTAGAGCAATTTATGAAACGTTTTACGTTAATGCGATTCACGTTTTAGATATACAAACATTGATAAAGTCAAGAGTTTACCAGACACATTGGCTGATGGCTAGTAACATTAATGCCATTTCGTATAAATGACAATTGATTTTATATGATTATTGACAAATTCATGTAATAAGAAATATTGTGTGATTGTTGTATTTATAATTTGTATATCAATATTGATGATTAATAATAAGTGAAAGTGATTATTATTTATAGATAATAATTAATATAATAATGAAGTGGTTATTGAATTTTTTTATTTATAAAATGATTGAGGTATCGAGAGTTGAATTGAAAAATTATTTTCATTCTGTCATTATTGAATATAATAAATGAAATAAATCAACTCACCTCAAACTCTTGACATCACGATCGTCCTCGTCTTGTGGTTCCTGTTTCACCGCCATATGTACAAGCCCTGACAGTGGGCACTCAAGTAGTGATGAAAGATGCAATGGATGTTGAAAAGACGTCGCGTCTGTCAATGAACCGTCTATACCCATTGATTGTGCACGAGGCACGACTTCCTCAGTCTGCATAATGCCCCCTATCACAAACAAACAATTAAATTATTTCATACATTATACAATAACAATTTCATTGATATCCAATATTTAAAATACAAATGAAAAATTTAAAAAAAATTAAAAAAAAAAACAAAAAAAAAAATATTTCAAATTTCTTTACACTCCAACATTTATTTCAAAAAATTCAATTAATTTATTGCGAATGATATCGTGATCATAGCAATTGTCATATGATTTATTAATTATTTTCTTCCTACCCTCTTGCCAATCGCATTTATTATTATTATTATTATTATTATTATTATACTTCTTTTTTTTTTTTTCTTTTCTTTTTTTGTCGAATGAGCAAAGTATAGTGATAAGATCGCACATGGGCTGAGTCGTCTGTGCAACTGGTGGAATGCACTCACGGTGTGAGGTCTGCGAGCCTACTGGCGAGCAGATCGTAAATAAATCTCAACAGATGGGTTTCTCACAAGGTGGCAAAGGTGGATAAACCAAAAAATAAATAAAAATAAGTATATAATAATAATAATAATTATACATACATATAATTTTGTATGTAAACGAAATAAGTACTTATTTTGTGGACCATCATTAAACAAACTGTCCATTTGGCGTTTATAAATTTAATTTCATTATCATCAACATCAGTGGCAATTATATTGGTGTGGCTTTCATTTTAATCAAATTGCACGATTAAATTTTACATGTTTGTAATATTTATTTATTCATTTATTTATAAGGAAAAGAAAAAAAAAAAAAAAAAAAAAAAAAAACAAGAGTAAAATTAATTTTTTTTTCTATATCATGTGTGAATTATTTTTATATAATTCAATATGAAATTTATTAAATAATTATTTTATATATTATATATCTAATGTGTCTCGACTCTGAACTTTGATGAGTGCGTGTGAAGATGGATAAAAATATTCACATTCAAAAATAGCTTTAAACTCAAGCGCTTGCGTGCATCAGCAGTATTTATGTGTATGTATATATATAAATATATAAATGCGTAACAAAATGACACTGTGTACTGTGACAATTCCATATCCTTACTTGGTCTTTGTTGATCGGGTTTCCATCGCATTTATTCATTCTCAATTCTTTTTCTTTTCATTTCTTATTTATTTACTTTCTTATTATTATTATTATTAACTTTTTTTTTTTCAGTTTTTTTTTTTCATTCTCATCATTCGTTTGACGCCGCACACAAACGTCAAGTGCGCGCATGAGAATCGTGTTTGTCGCGCTTCAATTCCCCCGAGTGAGAAAGAAAGACGTTTGATCGTATGGTTGACGAGTGGAGCGACAACGCCACGGTAGACTCATTCGAATCGATTTGCTCCGCGGAATGCAGGTGAGAATTGTAGACAATTACTTTCCGTCATCAATAAAAAAAAAAATGAAAAGAAAAATGAAAAGAAAAAGAAAGAAAAAAAAAGAGGACTAATAATGATAAAAAAAATTGAAAAAAAAAAAGAAGATCAGTAATGATGAAAAAAATGTATCGACACTTCCGCATTAATTGTATTTTACGATATCTATTTTATTTCTTACACGTAAAATTCTCTTTTACAAATGTAATGTTAAATTTTAATACACTATTTATGCCACGTGTATATCTATATTTAAATTAATTTATTGATTTACAAATGAAGTTTTTTGTTCCCCTAACAATTTTTTCCTTTTATTAATCATCAACAATCGCATAATTAAATCAATTCAATTATTTCCAATATTAAAAAGACAGAACTAAAAAAAATATATATATATATATATGTATATAAATTTAAAAAATCCAAACAAATATAATTATAGCAAATAAATAAAAGTCAGTCGTGTAAAGGAGAGACAAGTGAACACGAGTGGTACGTTATTCGAGGACCCAAACTGTAAAATTTATTTTTCATCTATTAATAGTTGTGTCTTGCTCACATTCTATCTTTCTCTTTCTCTGGCATAGCGCCACTATTTTCAGTTGTCTCTCTCAAATTTCTCAGGCCATATTTGGAATTATGGTTGTGATGTTGCTATATACTACCTCACTCACTTTGAATTGTATTCGTTATTCGTTGCTAACGTCTCGCCCTCATCTAAAATATAAATATAAAAAAAAAAATATATATAAAAAAAAAACCTTACATCTATATATAGACGTATATATATTTACATATATATACTACGTCCCAAAATTATCCTCAATTCATACGTATACCTATATATTCTAAAAGTAGAATATACATTTATATATCGCAGTTTGTATTTGAATGCTGACACACTCAAAGGTCGTAAACGAAATAATACAAATATGACTCAGAGGACATTGGAAATAAAAAAAAAAATATGTATATAATATCAATAATAATAGTAATAATATTAACAATAACATACCAATAATAATATATAGGTAAATCATGATGATAATAATAATATTAATAAATAACTAAATAAATAAATGAAAATGTCAAAAAGTGAAAGCAACAATGAAACTATTGAACAATAGAGAAAAAAACAATTTCAAAAAAAAAAATTTAAAAAAAAAAACCGGATTATATTCAAAATAGTGCACTGTAATATTTCAATTTAAGTAAAATATATAATAACAATGATAATAATAATGATAGAGAGAGAGAAAAGGAGAACTCGTGACCTCCATTCTTAATACCACTTGACGCCAATATTTCATATATATTTATACTATCAATATAAATATTATTCAATATAATATTAAACAATTCAATTTTTTTTTTTTTTTTGAATTGAATATAACGAATTTAGTTTAAAAAGATCCAAAAATTAATTGAATATTCAATAATTTCAAATTTATAAAAATAATAATAAGAAGAAAAAATAATAATAATAAATAAATGAATAATCAATAATAACAATAATCAATAATAATAATAAATACATTAAAGGAATTAAAGGAATTTATAAATAAAGCGTCAACAACACTCATTATTTAAGTCACTAACTGTCGAATAAAAACGTGTTACACTTAACAAGCACTTTATTATTATTATTATTATTATAATTATTACTGTTTTCAATTAATATTGGTATATAGGTAAATATGTGTATGTGTACCTGTAACGGGAAATGCGTTTTCGGGCAGCATGTACGCGTAAGAATTTTCGTCTTGTCAATAATTGCAATATATTGCATTCAAATCTTCGTATCACCCCCGTCGTATATTTATATTCTATATAAATATTGTGGGTCACTAGATATTGAATTATCACGTGATATTAAAATTTTATTATACGTTTATAAATTAAATTACACAAATAATTTATATTATCAAATATTTATTCACTTATCACAATTAATAGATAATTTTTTTCTCTTTTTCACCTTATCTCATTTAAATTAATATAAATAATTGCTCATATATAATATTTTATATACATATATATATATATATAGTTTTTCTTAATAACAATTTACGTAAATATATATTTATAATATTTATTTTAATTTTATATTGCACAATAGTGATATTAAAATTTTTATTTCTTTTTTTTTAAATCAATTTATCTAGTTTATCATATCATATTATATTAATTTATTATTATTATTATTATTATTATTTATATTATTTTTATGATTATTTTGAGTTATTACAAGGTGCACACGCAACATGGCAAACAACCCCAGTGGTCGACAGACACAACGGCACTCTCGCGATCGCACGGTCGGTATAACGCGGGCCAAAAGCGCGTAAGCGGGGGCGCGGGCGTATGTTCTCGATTTGGGCGGATGGAAATCTGAGATTGCTCCATATCGGGCGGTGCGCGGACCCGTGGCAACGTGCGCACTACACAACACATACCCGCAACCACACGGTATTAGCGTTTTAGTTCCCTCCTCTCTATTTCACTTTATCATTACATCTCTCTCTCTCGCACTATTTTTTTTGTCTCTCGTCTCCACAGATTTGTATTCAACTATATAATACAACACTAAAACATTCATGTATAATGCGCGTAACCACTCAATGGTATATATTTAACCCCCTGTATGCCAAAGTATTATATGAACAAAATGAAAAATATATCAAAAGTTTCATTTTTTTTTTTTTTTTTCCACTTTTTCTTAAGAGGGGAAAAATTTATTTCGATTTTTCTTTTATTTCTATTTCAGTAATTATTAAATTTTCTATATTTTTTTTTTTTTTCTGTTTCGCTTTTTCACGATCTTACTTCTATTCTCATTTCTCGTGTGATTCAATTTTTATTTCGAATTCTTTGCAGTTCTATAAATGTACACTATATAAACAGTATTATCGAATTTCATTGAAAATTATGAGATTTATAAATAAAAAATATATATTAATACCCATATATTCTTTTGAACGTATAAAAATGAATATAATATAATCTTTATTATTTATAATTGATTGGTATTCATTTTAATATCACTTTATTCGCACTCATTGAACGATTGGCCAGTCGTCATAAATTACTATCTGCTTCACTTCATTTTGTATAACAATTATATAAAAATACAATTATAACATAAATTTCCAACGTTAAAAATATTAACAAAAAAATTTAATGAATCAAATTTTTCAGATCTTAATTCATCAATATAATTTAAAAATTATCCTATCTCTCAATTAATACGAGCAGAAAAAAAAAAACATAATATTACAATATTATTTAAATGTCTGTACTAAAAATATTTCATACAGTAGATTTTTTGTTTTTTTGTTTTTTTTTTGTTTTTTCTTACATGTACATCTATCTTTTTATATAATATTCATATAGTTTGTAAAGGAGGCGCGTTACTCTACGCAGTAGGAGGAGAAATTAAATGTCCACATCGATTCAACCTGCCAATCGCGAATTCATCGCGTACCAACATTTATATAAACCCACATATATACATATATATATATTGAATTCTACATGTAAGACAGATTGCAATGTGGAATAATAATGCCACAGCGAACGGAGGCCGTCCCTTCATATATATATATATATATAACAACTGTCTGCTACTACAAGTATTTCATATGGACATACATATATAAATATATATATGGTTTTACGTGAACGTTTAAGATGCCAGTCGGGAAATCGACGATCGATATCATGACGATTGATTTTGTCCAATCAAAATTGTCGGGAGGCGTGCGCATAACACACTTCACAACTGTATAGATTAATATATATATGAAATATATTTTCTTTCTAACATTGATGAATTATTTATTTGAATGATTGATTGCATATCAAACATTGTAAGGATAATATTATTTTCTTCACGTATTATTGTCGTGTTTGAATTATTATAATTTGAATTTTATTATATTTTTATTTATTATTATCATTATTATTGTTGTTATTATTATTTTTTTTTTATTAATAGTTGTAGTAGTAGTATTATTAGTATTAGTATTATATATTGATATATGTGGAAAGATTATTTTTTTGTATTGAAAGTAGAGCAATTTTTAAAATAACTTGCCAACAAAATCCGTTAATCACAATCAGACAAGAGAAAAAAAATAATAAATAATCTGAGGGAAAAAAAGAAAAAAAAAGAAATAGATAATAAAAAGAGTAAGAGAGAAAAATTAAACAAATGTAATAAAATAAAATGACATGGAGTGGGCGAATTGATCAGACAACTATAGGTACATACGAGTATGCTCCTGATCTTGTGCGATTTCTCTTGGTTATATATCCAAAGAGTAAAACCTCTTCACCTTTATATTCACATACTTATGTGTATATATATATTTTCAAGGCGGATGTGTTCACACATGGAATATAGACGTAGCATTGCAAGCAAACCATTATATGCACCTCGAAGAAACACGATTATGTTCGCAGCGGGACACGACTGAACAAAGGACAGGCGTGCAAGAGAATAATCGACTTGCACGGGGGCTTTGTTCTACGTATAAGTGTTTTTTTTTTGTTTTTTTTTTTCACAATAAAAAATATTAAATGACAATAATAATTGAATATACATGTTAATGAAAAAAATAAAATATCTATTAATTTCAATGGAATTGATATAAAATCATGAACAACAATTGGAAAATATTCAAGTAAAATATTTCAAACTATTTATTAATTTTTTTTTTTTTTTTTTTTTTTTTTTTTTTCAATCATTGACTTTACATGTTAAACTAATACCACGCAAACAAATATATCGCCCACTGTAGATACTTTACTCGAGTATATTTTATTGTGCATAACATATTAACTACTTAGTTAAAACTAATGTGACGTATACACGCAGGTTACTCATTTTTTTTTTTTTTTTTTTGTTTATTAAAACTTTTTATTTGCCATCTCTGCCCAAATATGGTGGAATTGAATAATAGAATCGTCGAATATATATATTTATATTCAAGGATACTTTAGGAATAACGATGATAAAGAAAAATTTACTGATCGTCATTGATTGAAATATATAGATATATGTAAATATATACTAATATGTCTCTCTCATTCTCCTCGACCGTGACGACTAAATTCCGGGTCGTGCGTATATACGCGCCCACGCGTGAAATTTTAGCGCAACGAGGCTGTAAATTATACGTCGTATTTTGCAACTCGTTATTCTCCCAAGTCCGACATGGTTCAATGAAGAAATATATACCTATATATACAATTTTTTAAATATATAATTATATACATACATATATACGTGTTTAAATATTAAATTCATATACAGTTATATATTTTATCCATGACCTTTTTCTCATATTTACCGTGAGAATTGAAGAAACAACTTTTTTTTTATCATTAGTATTTTTGATTTTTTAATTATTATGAATTTATTCATGATATTATTTAATCCAACATTTTTTTTTTGTTTACTTTGTTCAATATATATTACATACATTCGAATTGATATTACCTAAATAGTATATATATATATATATATATATATTTATTCATTTAAATATAAATTTGTTCCTTCTTTTTAACTTTTTTTTATTCCCCCTATATCTAGGAGTCGCCGCAATGTCTCCCGCGGCAACTGTGAGAGATATCAAAGTTTTATGTATACGTGTGACTACGTCAGTTATGCGCGGAGGCGTTTCACATATTATATTCCTTATAGGCCAAACCAACTCGCCCACATATATATCTATATATATATACATTGGTTCTTGACATGTGTCCCAATACTTGGCAACCATATGTCAACAACTAACTTTCCACTCTTCAATGTATATTTTTCGTTGATTATACATGTATATTTTAATCAATCATGTATTGAGGAGTATCGAGAGTTAATTTGTGTATTTTTATTTCTTCGATTACTTTGATTACATGTGATGTCACTGCAGAATAATAAAATATAACACATCATCTTTTTGTAGACTCTAGACAATATAAATATCTTTTCACCCTCATCCAACCTTAAATATATATATATAAATTATAGATTTACGTCTTTAATTGGTATAATTGATAAGAAAAAAAAATTATTCAAGTACACTTGTGTTTTTTAATGAGAGAGAGACGAAGGAGGTGAAGAAGGTGAAGTAGCGAAGGAGTAACGTAGTGAGTATCAACATGGAATTCCTATGGTTTGATTTACGTTGGAGGAGATAATTCACTTTGGCCCCGGAGACAAGAAGGGGTGATTTAAGGTAGAAATGAAGGGTTGACTACTGTTATAGTGGTCTTTGGCCTTTTGATTTTTCTTCTCTTACATTCTCACTTTCATAAATTTTAATTAATGGTACATTTTTTAATTACTGTATCAAATTAAATGTTCTGCATTATTTTTCATTGAATATAACAAAAATTTAGCAATGCAAATCTCACATTATTAAAAAAAAAATTTATATATATATATATAAATATATATTTTTTATTTTCTCTCTCATAATCTCACTTGGTGCTTTTTTTTCTTTTTAAATTTAATTTTCACGTATTTAATTACAATATATATCCAGGTACGCGATTTCAAGATTAAGAGAAATAAAAATAGGTAGTGAAGAAAATTTTTAAACACTCGATATGTACTTTGAGTATCGTGAATATCTTATGGCATTCCCAACGACATATAAACTCACACTGTTATTTAAATACTAGAGATGTTGAGGGTGTGCGTCGTGCTATTGATGATCTATCGTACCGCTCTCGGTCACCGTCGGCGCACGCCAACGCCACTAGGAAGAATCAAGATTGTAGATAACAAGCATTAAACTCGTGCTAGACCTCTCGCCATTGTTATACACATGCACGCGATTTACAATCTTTCCTTCCCCGTTTCACTTATATACATAGATATACACTCTTTGTAATTCTTTTTATTTCTATTATTTTTATTTTCATTTTAGATTTGTCTTTTTTTTTTTTTTTTATTGTAGTTGGTGTTACTTTTTTTTCTTTATCATTTCATTATCGTCGTTGAAAAAATAATCATCACGTTGCCCACACGCAAACCTTATCGTGCATATATTAAAATCACAATGAAAACACGTATATACTTTAATATGTATACATTTATTACATAATGTATACTGTAATAAACTAAAAAAATTTATTATAGTTTAATTTATTTTATTTTTAACAATCAAATTTACTCCATTCATACGAAATAATTTCTGTTTTTTTTTTTCCCTTTTTCTTTCTATTTTTTAATGAATAAAAAAATAGTGTAATATTACACTTTGTAATTTGTAATCCGAGAATGGAGATA
Organism: Dinocampus coccinellae; assembly: GCA_963920625.1. NCBI lineage: Eukaryota > Metazoa > Arthropoda > Insecta > Hymenoptera > Braconidae > Dinocampus > Dinocampus coccinellae. The sequence continues at coordinate 19,077,714 of OY987184.1, forward strand.
TGAAAAAAATTTGATATTATATTTTTTGGTTTCTTAACTGTTAATATTTATCTGAATACTACACATGTTAATTTCAGTTATATATTTAATGTACCTGCCATAAAAAAAAAAAAAAAAAAATTATAACAAGATAGAATCAAAGATCATATTTAGTTATCTAAAGTCGTTTTTCACACTACATTTCATTCATTTTCATCTATCATCTCAATTTCAAATGAGAAGAAAGAAAAAAAAAACGACGAAAATCTCTATCAATTTTTCATTTCATTTCATTTTGTATATATATATATGTATATTTAAAAACTTTCTCCACACAGATATATACATACATCGTATGCTCTCTTAGTATCAAGTGTCATCTCGCGCAGTCACTAACCCGAGGATTATGCAAACGTCCAACTCACACGCTAGAAACTCGTGCACCACGTTTTTTCTCCCACTCCCTTCCTCTTCTGCTCTTAAACACGCATAGACATATTTGTCTATATGTGTATATTTCCGAACTGTATCTAAATACAAATATATATCTGTAGCCAAAGAATAATAGATTAGGCAACTTTAAACATCACCAGACCTCGTTTGATATATCATATATGAATCAAAAATATTTTTGTTCCACTTATCCATTCTATGTACAATATGAATAGATATTATTATTATTTTTTTTTTTTTTCAATTATTAATGATGATATTCTTGATAATTTATTCTCACTTCTACAACTATTAAATACATACCCCAATATTATTTATTATTTTATTATTTATGTATAATCACTCAATCAAATTATGTCAGTTCAACAAAATTTTTACATAAATTATTGTATAATGTGTTTCTAAAAGAAAAAAATAATAATAATAAATTAATTATAAATTGAAATAATAATGAATATTAAAAAAAAAAATAATAAAAAAAAATAGAAATATTTGATATTTATTATGAAGACTGTGTGAAACAGGTGTGTTGTGCCCACTCTTCTACGACACTCACGGGATTTCTAAGAATTCTCACGGTTCTCCCATAATGTGTGCAAGAGTATATATGTAAATATGAATATATATATTTACACTTACATATAGACATGGAGTAAATGAGAAAATGGATCCAACGAAGGTTAACAGGACAAAACGTGTGGGCGACAAAGTATAAAATATATTCAGTAGATGTCTACGTGTATCTATATATGTGTGTGTGTGTGTGTGTATGTGTGTATTTGCTTTTGCATACGTGTAACATTTCTCACTGTATACCATCGTCATTATTTTCGTCGTATGAGTTTGCTTCATAATTTATACAAAAAAAAAAAAATAATAATAATAAAATAAAAATATTTGTACGTATAATGAGAAATACAAAAAAAAATTATTTTTCCTTATTTTTCATTTTATTATTGTAAAAATTAATGTTATTATCATCAATAATTATCACCTCAACAGATAATTACATGGGTGATATTTTTACATTGTCGGACTGTTGAGATATAAAATGTAATTAAAAACACATATTTGTCCACACGTATGTATACATCTATATATATACATCAACTAATACATTGGTGGTGTCATTGTCATCAAAGTGACAAAGTGAGTGTTAGTGATAAAAATAAAAAATAAAAATAAATAAATAAAAATAAATAAATAATAAAAAGTATGTGATTTTATCATGTACTTGGTAATAAAAATTAGAATAAAACTCTCATACAATTATTTTTTCTTCTCATTCTCACACATACACAAAATCGTTCTCGTTTTAGTCGTTATATCCTCGAACATATGTATATATACTGAATGAATTGCCATGTGATACTTTGAAAACTTTGTATTCGTGTATGTGTATATACGTGTACAAGAATGGATGAAGAGAAAACTCGTTCCATTCAGTTGAACACAAACGCGACATCGATTAAATAAGACGGAGGAGTGAAAGAAGCAAATAAGAGAGACGAAGAAAATGACAAAGAAGAAATAATAAAGGAAAGGGAATAAAATAAAAATACACACGCACACATACATACATACAAATACTCGTACAGAAACACAGAAGTCTTGAGCACGTCCCTTCATCCACTACTTACTCGTCTTCATTCATCAAATGCCACATTCCCCAAGACGAAACGAATCGTACATCAACTCCAATGTACATTGGCTTACTATTATTATTGTGATTGTTTTGCTAGATACAGGCGTATGTATTTGTATATGAGAATTCATCAGGCAATATAACAGCAGCAGTATCAGATATACATGACAGACGTTAGTATATGCAGTGAAACATTCCTCTCGAATAATTTTCTGCTTGGAATTTTCAAAAATAATAATATTTAAAAAATTTTTTAAATACTTAAAATAATTTTATTCCACCATATTTTTCATTGGATATCTTTATATTTATTTATTTATTTATTTTCAACAGTGAAAGTAAATTAATTTAAATTGAAAAATTTACAGGAGGAAGAGAAAAAAAAAATGACAATAAAGAAATAAAGTGAATGGAGAGGAGGGAGTGAGAGAAAGAAAAAGAGAAGAAAAAAAAAAAAAAAAAAAAAAATTGTAAAATCATTTTGTTACGAATTATTTTCTTCAAGTACAGAGTATATAAGTATATATAGTCTATATAATAAATGTATCGCGCGGTGTTTTTTTGTCGCGTCCATTCATCAATCCAAAGTCACATACACAGTGATGTATATAAGAATATATATGTATATAGAAAGATTGTTGTGTGAGTGTATCGATGTCGTTCATACACGCACATTTGAACCGCCAATTCAACGGATCGTCATTTGTGCGCGCGCAAGTTCAACCAACCCACTCGCGTTCAACGATGTGTCTCTTTTTAATTCACATTCTCTTTATCTTTCTCTGTCATGTTCTGCGCGTGTGCACACGCATATATATATATATATATATATATACAAGTGTGGCCCTTATTCCATATAAGTCCTCAACGAGTTTGCGAAGAAGGAAACTGACATTTCGTTCTTTTTCATTTCAGTTCAATATAACGTTCAAGCGCCTCATTCTTTCCTCTTCTATAATACATTTAACCATCAGATTTCCACCACTTTTATCTTATGTCGCTTTTATATACGCACCAACAAACAAGCACTTGCATAGTCTCATTTTTCGCTAGTACACGAGCGATCTTGTTGTATATGCGTGCGACGCCTGCAGCGCCAAATGAAAGAAAGAGATACGAGACTTGATTTACAAGATCGTCGGCGCCAGGAGATCGTCGTGGTATAACGATCTTCAACTATATATGATTACATCCAGTTTGAGATAACGCGACTGAGACAAACTGCAATGGCGACGATGTTAATAACGACGAGTATACAAAATAATGACATTTAATGGGTGGATTTATGTGATATATAAAACACGATGAAAAATTTTATATATTTATTTTCTTTTTTTTTTTTTTTTTTTTTTTTCCACGTATTTTATTACAATGATAATTTAATAATGATACGTGTATTGATTGGTTGAATGTGGAATTCAATTTTTCTAAATTGAAGATATAAATAGATTTTTTTATTTGTTTAAAAATATGATTTTTTATATTTTTTATATCATATAATTTTGGTTTTTTTTAGTTACTATTTCATTAATACTTTTCTATTTTCTATTTCAAACTAAAAAAAAAAAAAAAAGATAGTAATAATAATAATTCCATATTATACCAATAAAAATAAAAATAAAAATTAATATTTATAAATATAAAACAACCGAAAATTGAGTTTATATATTAAACAATAAAATGAAATTCGGCAATTGTTTTCTGCATAATTATTCGCAAGTGCGTGTACATATATAGATATAAATTGTCGCTAAGTATTTACACTGGATGAATGAAAAGTTCCATTCATGCGTGGAGCACCATCTCTCTCTCTCTCTCTCTCTCTCTCTCTTTCTCTTTATTTCATCCTTTTTTTTTTTTTCCTCTCTTTTTCTCTGTCGAGTGCCCTCAGAGGTAGGTATATCCACGCCTCTATACAACCAGTATATCTTTACCATTCTTGAATTGCAACTTTTGCCCCGCGCGGTCTTCACACGTGATCGCCATTGACGATTGAAACTTGCGCTGGTTGCTCAGCGCCGGGCTGGCGCGTTATTTCAACTTTTTACACGGATTTATACTGAGGCGGAGAGCGGCGTGCGCGCTCCCACCCTCTTCACTGTACAATGATAAAGAGAGAGGGAATAAAAGTGTAGTGTGATGGGTGAGAAAGAGGTAAGAGGGAATGTAAGAATGCCACCACCATCAACGAAGTAACTTTGTGTGAGCCGCGCGCGCGATCGCGTTCTTTCATTTCAATCGTAAAACCCACGTAGATATATACGAGAATGCGCAGGAACGGGCTCATTCATCGTATTTATCACGTAATACACAATCGCATTTGACGAATACAAACTCAACTGCGCAATGTAATTTTTAAAAATATAATAAATCCAATCAATTTGATAATATTAATTTATTTTTAATTTTATCAATTATCAACATGTCTCTTTAATTTATACTGAATAATATCAAATAAATCAATTAAAAAATTTATTTATTATTATTATTTTCTTTTTATATTTCCCAAAATCAATGTAATAATTATATTTTTATTTGTATTCAAATGTATAAAATCAAATTAACGGATATAAAATCAATTGAATTTGTTACATATACCGATATTTATATGCATATGCACAGAAGATGCATCGCATATCGGCATTACTTTGATCAACGGTCTCCCACTCTGATTTCTCATAGATATTAAAATATATACCTGTAAACATATATACACACACACATACGCCACATATCTATACATCGCTCTTTTCAATACGATGAGATATATTGAATTCCTTATTCGGTTGATTCGTTTGCAGATCCAGGGACAGATTCATGCAACGCTGCAATACGTCGTCCGGGAAAAATATATCCCGAGTTCTCTGTATTGAGCAGATATTTATATTCCTATACATTTCATATATATATATATATATATATATGTATATAATATACTAACATTATAACAACACAACAGGGATGAGATATTGGCAAAGAGATTAATATTATCGAATATACATCGCATCGTATTATTCGAAGATGTTCCATCTTTTCTCTTTCTTTCTCAAACACTCACACACACGCATATACTCGAACACCATTCAATATATAAACATATTATATATACGTACTAAATACAAATATATCCGTGATATGTATAAATGCCGGCAGTTGCAATGGATTTGAATGATAATAGTAATATGAAAAAAAAAAAGTTAAATGAGAAATAACGAAGAAAAAAAAAAACCAAAAAAAAACGGAATTTATTAATAATTTATTTATGTCTCAGCATTTCCATATGCGCAATGTAGAGAGGACATTGCAATAAAGTCATACTCAAGACTATTCTATATATATATATATATGTGTGTGTGTGTATATATATATAAATATTTCTATAATTTCATTGCAATAATAACGTGTGAGTATAATACCCACGCAAAATGAATTAGAATACGGTCGAGTAATAATTTATGCGCAATCGTTCATTTATATATGTGTCAAGAGGACAAGAATAAATATATATACAAATATGTTTATATATGTATAGGTTAAAGTATGCGAGCGAGAGTTTTACGGTGACGCTGGTTACAAATATGAAATTACATGAAATCTTTTTAGTACATATATATTGAAATATTGGAATTTAATGATTGATTGCACGTTACTTTTTCATGCTTTTTCACAAGTTTCCACGTATATATATGTAATAATAATTTCTGTATTTTTATTGGTTTTTAATTTTATATATAAACACACATTTGTATACGTATATTCATAAATGAATCTCGATTATATAGACACATATATACATATATTGATAGTTAACTAACGTTACTTCGGCTATTTTTTTCTGGACATTAATCATGTCATAATAAACATTACAACAGTATTGTGTTCCTTCAATAAAATAATAATAATGATAATAGTAATAATAATAATTTACAATATTTTTTTTTCAGTTATCCATTGAAAACGAATCGATTTTTATTTTATTTTTTATATTGTCATTCATATTATTATTCATCTATTTTTTTTTCTTTTTATTCATTTGTCTTTTTTATTATTATTATTTTTTTTTTCATTATAAAATATTGTAATAATCATTGTGATGATTGACTGTCAATGTTTCATTTGATGTGTGTGCAAAATTTTTATTTCATATGCTCAACACTTTCTTGTATGCATTTGTGTTGAGTACTATGTATTATACTGGATATAATAATGAACCAGCATCGCAAACCAGCCGTCAATTGTTAAATACAAGTTAGCCTGATGATAGAGTATAACACAAATTGCATCTATATATATTTTTTATATATATTTATTTGTTTATGATGGTGTCGGAGCACGTAAGTGTATACAGATAATTGAGGATGACATGTGTGTGAATTACTGTAATTATTTTATGTATACAAATTGATGACAGTTCTTTTCACATTTATATTATTTTTATTATTATTATTATTGATGGTGCAAGTGCGTAACAATATATTATTATCATACTCTATTGATAATTTATTTGATTGAAATGAATAAATTATTGTTGTATTGTGATAGAGATAGATATTGTAAATTATTTTTTCTGTTTAATTTTGTATAAGAAAATATTAGAGAAAATGGAAAAATAATAATCACATAATTTTATTGATTCAAAAAAAAAACAAAAAAAAATAAAAATAAAAAGTGAAAGGAAAAAAACGATAGTAAAATTTTATTGTTCTATTTACTATTTTGTTCTGTTCTGTTCTCTTTCTCTCTTTTTTTTTTTTTTTTTTTTTTTCATTAATTTCAATCTTTTTCTTCATGTCAAACTAACCTTGATATTTCAATTCTACATACTGTTTAAAGTACATTAAAATTCTATGATTAATCACAGACAATAATACACAATTAGTTACTTCATGAGTTTAATGGAGTGGAAATAAATAATAAAATATATAATATATGTCTATATGCAAATGTATAATATAAATATATATATATATTTAAAAAATCATGACTTGTAAAAACTGTTGGAAATTTTTAAATACATGTACGTACGTATGTATTAGAATACTATTCACAATAACTAACAATAACGCACTATCAATGAACGATCATACAACGACGATGATCATAAAATAATTTTATTGTCGACTTAACAAGTAAACGCGCAAAAATCGTATACGTTTACTCAAGTGATATCGTTTCAATACAATACACACTATTGATAACTTGAGTTATTTATATTTTTTGAACATAATAATAGTAAGATAGAAAAAAAAAATAAATAAAAAAATAAAAATACGAGTGTAATAATTTCTCATCAACTGAAAATATTTCATGATACATGTACAATTTTGTTTATTGTTATTTTTATTTTTCAATTTTTTTTCTCTGTTGTTATCTGATTAATTTAATATATTGTCTGGTTTGACTTGAAATTTTTATTTGAATTAATAATAAATAATATTTTAAATTAATGATAAATTGAATAATTTTACAATTGAATAAGTTAATATTGACTTTGAACATATTTATAGAGAGATATAAAATTACTACAGAATGATGATAATGATTATGAGGAAAAATTATATTAACTTAGCCATATATTTCTATATATGTATATGTAAAAAAGGGATAGAGAATGAGAGAAATAACAAATCCACGCTGTGGGAGACTTATCTCGATATAGTCCATTAAATGAGAACTCACCATTTGATGGGATTCCATAACGTGCTGTGTTCTATTTTATTTTTTTCATGAGAAAAAAATTTTTGAAATACCTAATGATATTTTATATATTTTAATTTATCAAGATATTAATCAATTATTTTTATTTTTCCCTTTTCATAATTACTAATATAACAAAAAATCACACACGAATCAACACAATAATTTTTTTTTTAATATTTATTTAAGACAGTAAATGATAAATTGTCACAATTTTTCTTTCATTGAGAAAGAATTTTCCAAATGTTTTTTTTTTTTTTTTTTTTCTTTCTTATATCACCCAAAATTTATATTTTTAACTTTGCATTATTTTTTTAAATTACACGCACTTTTAATTTTTTTTATCGCGGATATATTGTTATTTGGGGGGGATGAAAATGTGCAATCGCACGGATAAGGGAGGAGTTGCGAGAAGTGTGTAGGAGCGAGAGAGATGGGAAGAAAACAAGGAGGCGGCGCGCGTAAAATTTACTCCGACCGCAAACGTTCAAACTCAAAACGACAACGACGACAAAGACGACGACGACGACGACGGCGTGGCGAAGGAAGAGCGTGTGGCAAGTACAATTCGATGCTGAGTATAGAGTCGGTTACGCTCGTTCAAGCTCGGGTGTCTACGTACGATCGGCAACACAAGAGTATGAGAGACGATCGTGGCGAGTGAGCGCGTGCGCCCCCAACGCAACTGATTACATTGAGAGTAATGGATTCCCAATTGAAAGAGAAAATGAGAAAAAATTTAATTAATTATCATAATAATAATAATAATAATAAATCACATACATACATTTCAAGTAATTAAAATGCAATTACTTGACACATTTTTTTTCCCGCTATTTATTAATTTTTTTTATTTATTATAATCCATCTCATGTTAATAAAAAGATTATTCATCACATGGTAATTATAATTTTACATATTGAAATTATACTATTTTATATTAAAATTATATTTCAATTATATCATAAACAAACAAACAAAATTTTTTTCACATTTCTCTCTTTCTCTTCCATTATTCATATATTCGTCATTTTTAAATCACTTTCAAGTTCGTTATACTTGAAAAATGTATACATCTATCAAGATTAATATTTATTATTTCCCCCATATGTCTTACAAAAATTGATAAACCCAACAAAACAATATTATATTGCATACGCATAAATTAATAAATGTATATACCATTACATCTACATAAAATTTCTTTATATCTTTTTTTCTATGACTCATAAAATTATACAGATAATTTCGTTCATATTTTATCATGAATTTATTCCAAGTTTGTGCCGATTCATCATGATAATAGCCATCGTAAAATATTTCTGATAAAATAAAAAAATCTATAATAATAATAATAATAATTATTATTATTATTATTATTATAATTATAATAAATTGGACAACAGCATGATTAAAAAATTTCGAAACTTGCCGGACACGACTTCTTGAGTAATCAAATTCAATGATTAGAACTTATGCATATAAAGATATATATATATGTGTGTATGTGTGTGAGTATTGACAGGATACACGATACATATATATATATATATATTTTTTTTTTAATTCTTACAAAGACTTATACAATTGTGTCTAACTTCCGGCCTCGTTCTGTACTCATTGACCAAGCGCCTTCGTTTAATTACGTAATATAAATACATATCTTTTTATATATATATATAAATTTATGTGGTGTGTATGTGAATGGATATGATGCATTCGTAGTAGATTGTATGGTGTTACAGTGAACGATCACAGTCACCGTCGGAAGTGAGAGAATTTTCATTATTTAATTTTTCATTTTTCTATTTATCATATTTATAATGGAAAATATATTATTTTATAATTCAACTTTGTTGTGTGAATTTTAATTGTTGATGTAATACTTTATTTAGTTAATTTAGTTATTTTTTATTTATTATTATTATTCTTTTTTTTTTTCTTTGTTTATCAGATTACGGGAAAAATAAAATGTATTTTATTTTTATTTTTTTTTACGATTAAATTATATATATATATTTGGTTAAGCATTCCAAAGTGTGATAGTCAAACAGCTTTAAGAAACAGCTCAAATTTATGTTTTTTAGTGTGTTGTGAAGAATAAAATTGAACGTAGAAATAATATTACAGTGTCTGTGTATAAGTGGACACACACTACTCACAACTGTCGCCGGAATAGACCGCGTGGGTCCACACGCAACGTCTTAGCACAGCACAAGCTCCGCCCTCAATTCCTTCTCATTATGATATCTATACTGTCTAACTACACGCGTGTATTTTCACACAAATACATACATGCATACATTCACACAAGCCAAATGTTTCATTTTATACTCGTTAGTCATTTAATAAAATTAAATGAATCAACTATTTCACAGAAAACAACACATGAAAAAAAAAAAAAAAAGAAAAAAAATTTTTTTTTTTTCTCCATCCTACATTAACTAAATAGAAAACAAAATATAAAATAAAGTCTAGACATTTATTAATTTTTTATTATCTCGTGCACAATAAATAAAATTTACAATTATAATTTTTTTGATTATTTTTTTCTAAAATAATTCCATGAATTATTTTTCTTTAATCACTGCAGAATTTATATCAATAATTCTTACTAATAAAAACTAGATGAATAAAAATAATATATTTATGAATATTTAAAAAAAAAAAAAAAAATAATTAATAACAAATATTTATCTCAACAACAATTATTGCTTGGTGAAAGTTGTCATCACTCTTCTTTATATTGCATTATTACTAATGGAATTGCCTGGTTATAACTTTCTCAACTGTTGCACCCGTTCATATACATATATATATATATATATCGTATATACGAGTTAGTTACAAAATCACGGGGAACAGGAAGTGATAATCATATCATCGCTGGTTTTATATACACGAGATCAATACGGAACAAAACAAAAAAAAAAAAAAAAAAAACGTGAAAAATAATAAATTAAGTATCAACGAGTTTAAATGAGTTTAAGTACAGTTTGATATTTATACGCGGGTGCGTGTTATTATATTCATATATTTTTTGTTTATACTTAAGTGCACCTGCTACCCAACCTTTAATATCAACTTATTTATGTCTCAACTTATCATATACATTTTTTTTTTACGTGCTTGTATGTATGTGAGTATGTACTGGTCATGATTGCATTCGATGTCGAAAAATAATGGTGATAAGGATAATGTTCCGTCATAATCTAACTGCCGAATGTGAAATTGTGCTGACTAATCGGATTCAAACACAAAATGACAATTCAAATTATGTCTCTAATTCGATTTTAATTAATGTCAAAATCTACTTAAATATATGTAAAATAATACAAAATCATGATAAATTAATGATAATTATTTTTTTTTCATTGTACAAATAATAATTCCATTGTGTCGAAATAAAAATCTCACCTGCAAATATTACAAATTTTTTTGATTTTTCAAATTTTTTCCTATAAAATAAATGAATATTTAATAATAAATTTTTTGAATAAATTTAATTTAATATTTCATCCCTGTACTTTTATCACATAGTGGAATTTATATGATTGAATATTTCTCTTATTTATTATTACTATTCTTATTTTTTTTCCTAGACATATATGATTTTAGTATAATTGTAAATGTGCGTGATTATCAATAGTTGTTCTTAGTGATTGTGAAAATTTTCCGTGTTACTCTTTCTCCTGTTACAATCATGGTAATATTGAAAGAGGATGTAAAATGTACAAAGATACCTCGAGGTATATAAAAGCAGCAGCACATTGCAGATATGAAACACATATAAATGCTCATGTGTTTGTGTGTGAGTGGGCGAAGGAAGTCCATCCAAGTCCATCCTTGCACAGGACCAATCGTCGTTCGTTTCACGCACTGAAAGACGTAAAATAAACGATGAGACTACAGGTAGTTGTGATGGTACTTTTTATGTGTGTGTATATATAAATCTTTTACAACTCATGACACACCTATTCATCGTTGTCTTGTATATAGCGATAGAGTTTCTGCACGTATCGCGCACAACTTTCCATATCGAGGAGGTTTTTAAGCTGCACCTTCGATGGTGGGATAACCAGAAGTCGCCTACACACGCACTTGGTTTCGACTGGTTAGGTAGAAATGTTTCACGCTACCCACGCAACGTACATATTATTACATTTGTATATTATATCTATGTATAGTTGTTTTATGAATATGTGTTAATATTGGTGTGTGAATATATTTAGCATACTAATCCCTCGTAGTTGTAATGTAATTGAAAACAAACAAAAAAAAAGCAATAAAATAAAAAAATTCTTGATGGTATTTTTTACGTCATTGATAAATCGAGTCGATTCAATCATCTTTTTCTTTTTGATATTATTTTAATTTTATATACGTTTGCACATGATTTATTCATTTATTTTTAATTTTTAATAATACTTGAATTGCATTGAAGAGTTGTAATTCGCTGATATCAAATTTGTTGCATGGTCATCACTAGCTTATTATTCTTAATATTAATTTATGTATTGTCTACTTTGTTAATTTCATTGACTTAACTTGAAACAATTTGAAATGAAAAATAATTTTGCTCCTCGCATTTTATTTCATTAATAACTTTTTTTTTTAATCGGTGAGCCTTGTAGATTTGTGGAATTTGCGAGGTCAAACGCGCATCACTTCCGTGAGTCCACGTAAAAAATTTATGAAAATATTCGTTTCTATTATTACGTAAGAAGAATTGAAGAATTTTTATTTTCGATGGGAAGATTGAATTATGTACGTTGAAATGGATTTTTTCAGGGCTTATCAAGCTAGAGGATAAATATATTTTTCAAATATAATTGTGATATAACAATAATACAAAAGACAAACTTCAACATCATTGATAAATATATTCATTCAATCAATTTATGTTCTCATTGTAATTTGGAGTCATAAATAGTCAATATTTTTTTAATTTTTATTTTATTTTTGCATTTCTATATTTTATGATATTTCGGCCATATCAAGGAGGGAATTGAGATTTGTTGGTACCCAATTACCACCATTATGACAAATGAATAAAACATTTCCATCGATGTACGCTTGAACATTACCAACTTTGTATACTTGTTTGGCTTCTCGGTAACGATTTGGAATTGGCATAAATAAAATTCCCCGTTCTTCGCATTTTTTTTGTACTAGATCCTTGAAGCCTTGTGGAATTTGCGAGGCCGTGCGCATTGCTTCCGCGAGTCTCTGTGAAAAATTCATAAAAATACTCATTTTCATTAATACTGATTATAGCTAATGAATCACTAATTTTTTTTTTTTTATCAACATTATTGAATTTTTAAATACCTCAATGCGTGGTTGTGATGCTACAGGAATTTGTTGTGACAATGGTTGACTTCTTTCTAAAGTTGTTAAATATGAAACTTGTTCCATAGCACCAGGTTGATGACTCTGCGGTGTTGAAACAGCTCGATTCATCATATCCAACGCTTTCTTGAAATGATCTACAACGAGATCATTAATCATAAATATTAAAAATGTATATATACAATTTCAAATGTGATTATATGTAAATGGAAATTCAATAACCTTTTATTATCGGTTCAGCTAATAGTCTCTCATTCAACATTTTCTTCCATCCCATATACCAATGAGTAATTTGATCATAGTTTGGTGAATGATTTAACCAAAGTGCTAATACTTGAAGCCACTTTGGAAAGAAAAATTTATCCAATAATCCAACCATTGTATGAATTGGTAATAAAGTTGACCACTCAAAAACCCAATTCCAATGATCTAAATGTTGCTGATGAGGATTAATAATAAATTCTGACAGTGCTATTTGTAATTTTGGCAATATATTTTTCACTAAAAATGCTTCCATATCGCCTTTAGTGAACACTTGAGACCACGGCTCTAACATTAATCGCGCAGATCTGTCTGATGGATGCCAGCCACCCAACGCTGATCCTAATTTACGTCGTATTATCGGATATATCAGTGTATCCATACGGCTACCTGCAATGCGGAGATTTCATTGATTTTGTTTTTTTTTTAGATTCCAATTAAAACTGTTTTTGAAATAAATTCTGAATTACGTTATTTGAACGAGTCTTACCCATCAACGGTAGCCATGGATGTACCCAGGTATGGATCGGAACCGTATCTGTCAATGGATTCCATTCTTCAACTTCCAATGTAAGTTTTGGTAACACAAGTAAGTCCAATATATTATCGAAAATCCAGAGAGGTAACAACGGCATCCAATGTTCAACTAATTCAATCAGCGGTTCGGGTTGTCTACATGGCCATTCTCTGAATAAACAAAAAAAAAAAATTACGTAACAAAATGAATTTTTTTTTCCAATTGATATGTAATATTAATACGTACTGAACTGCCCCACGTATTGATGGCATCCATGCATTCCAAATAAGTTGATCATACGGCTGCATATTTCGTGATTGCAATGTACTCAAACCACTTTCCAGTATATCCTTCCATTCTTTGATAATACCGAGTGGCTGTTTTGGATCAATCAATGGATTCCATGTGGCAAGACAATCCTTTACTTTTGGTATAACAATACTACTCGCTAATTCACCCAATTCATATAATTTATATTCTTCATAATATTGATCTTGCAGTTTTTTAAATGCTTCTGCAGTTTCTTTCAATGTCATCTCATCATTTTTCATCATTAATTTATCAATAATTGTTAAAACGTTTTCTAACGTATCAATAAGTTTTTCATGGTGACTAACAATTTTTGTTAGATTTTTATCTTCTGCATTTAATGCGACAACACGATCATTTAAATATCGTGTACGTCGATCATTTTGAATTATATTTTGTTCACACATGTCAACAATTAAATTGAGATTGTGTTGTAATTCAGGTAAGGAAAAATTGGTAAGTGATTTCTTATCAACATCAATTATAGATTCATCTGGTCGTTTTTGGCCGCTGGCAATTGCATGATAGCCACTCAAAACTCGTTGCTGTGGCCCCGTCATATCAATAACTTTTACTCTACTTAACGCATCATTGCCCGAAGACACTTTGATATTTGGCCGTGATTTCGTATCCTCCAATACTTCATCAACGCTGCGATATTGGTATTTTATTTCTTTTCTATTTTTATTACTAACTGATTTACGCCAATGTGACAATTTTTCTTTAAATACCTTCTCCTCTTTTACATCTTCATCGATTACCTTCACTAATTTTTCTGGTCCATATGCACCAATTGCTCCTCTGCCTCGTCGCAAATGTGCTTCGACAGGTGCACTAATACCCTGTAACTTTTTTCCCAAACCTTTTCCCGGTTCAAACCCCATCTGTAATGCAAATCATTATAGTTATGAAAAGATTATAATTTACTAGAGAATTTACTTTTCATACCTTAATCAAGAGTTTTGCACCGATGCCTTTAGTATGCACTTCCCAACTTCCTACACCTGTTTTCATTAATGCTGGATTGATTGGCGCTCTTTTTTGACGCAATCCAGCTATTCCACCCTCCACATTCATTGAAAATGATGGTCGTGATTTTACATTTCTCACATCTTCACTTTCAGATTCACTGAAAAATAAATAAAAAATTAATTTTTCGATTCAAAATGATAATATAAATAAATTTCAATGTAAAAACCTAGAACTGTTCGGTACATCCAACGATTCATCATCTTTATCCTCTTCCTCGTCATCTTTTTTCTCGTCTTTTGATTTTCCAGATTGTTGAATACCACCAGCAACAAAATTAACTGGCGCTGTATAATTTTTTGGCCGTTTAGTGGTAAATCCTCGTGTTGATGGTTTTGCCGAGAGTTCTTCATCATCATCACTGTCATCAGCCCACATACCTATTAATTTAATTTTTTTTTTTTTTTATCATCAAGCATAAATATTTTTAGATTCTTGAAATAAAATAAATTATAATTTAAAATATTCAATAAATAAATAAATACCAAGCATTTGTTGTTCCTTCGTATATTTTCGTCTTGGACGATTCATAAAAAATAAATCCTCAACTTCGTCCTCTGACATTTTGCTAGTAATAGTTAATTAACAAATATTCTTATCAACTCTATGCACGCAAAAAAAATTATCAAACAATTTATTGTAAAAAGTATATTTATTTAATAATTTTCAATTGATATTGTTAACTGTGCAGCATCGTTGTCACATGAACGTAATAGAATACAAAAACATATCTGAGGTTATATTTATTATAGACTGACAAGTATATCATCCAGGATGAATACCATCCTCTCAAATGTCACGCTACTAGTGGTGAATACATATTTTTTGAAGAAATCTACCTTATCATGAATAATAATATTACTCAATCGGTAATTTAAAATCACCAACATCAAAGCGCTTCACTTACGTAACTTCGTAAAGAATTTAATTTATGATAAATATGATTTTATTTTTGGTAATGAAATCCAGCGTATAAATCAATTAATTCAATAAATTATAAATTAAATACAAGATTTTTTTTCAATAAATAAAAATAATAATATTGAGTTGAATAGTAAATAAATTTTACCCACGCAACTAGTCTCATCATGCGTGTTAAATCATTGTTTGAAAAAAAAGAAAAGAAGAAAAAATAAAATAAAAGAAAATTAGATTCAACTCAACGCAAGTCATTCCCTCCACAAATTTTCTCTGGAATCTTTTTGAAATTTTTCCCCTTCTCAAAAGAATTATCTTTCACCGTCTAACAATATGACAGGCTCATGAATCCGTTTGCATCATTGTTTTAACATATCAAGTTTGAATTTCATCAAGAATTTATCACTTTGATATATAAATTCAAAAAAAAAAAAAAAAAAAATCATTTTTTCAATAAAAATAAAATAATTGCATTACAATATTGTTGTTTCTCAAAAAACAATATCGAAGATATATTTCAATAAAGTTTTCAAACTGTGTCGAGATTTTACGTGTCGACAATGATTCAATTATTTTATCCAGTGTAAACCACGAAGAAAGTTACGGAGTGAAATTATTTTGCATGCACATGAATACAAAATTGCATTTCATGTCAATCAAAAAAATTGTAAAGATATTCATATATGAAAGGAAATTAAGTGAATAAAACAGTTTCTTTGTTTTGTATACGTGACAGTGTCATCGACAAAATTATTGACGGCTTTATTATTGAAATCTCGCGTACTTTTTGTGTATGTTGTAAGAAATAAAAAATAAAAAAATTGAAAAAGTTTGAGGCAAAAAAAAACGAAAGAAAAGTCTACGTACAATTATATATAGGAAAAAAAAATGATAAAGTTCATTGTGAAAATTGTAAAAAATAAATATCAATTATCATCAAGAAATTATTCATATACATTTTTACACAATATTGATGACGAGAGTGCGTCTTATGTTCGACCATATTCTGAAATACCCGGGCCAAAACCAATACCATTTTTGGGAAATACATGGCGATTTATTCCATATATTGGTATTTATATGCATTAAAATAATACAATTCACACCAAAAAAAAAATACATTTATTTTGTAATCACAGTATTTGTATAACGTGAGATGTTTACAGGTGATTTTAAAATACAGGAAGTTGACAAAGTTTCATTACATTTATACAAACAATACGGTGACATAGTTAAGGTTGAAGGATTACTAGGTAGACCGGACATGGTATTTCTGTATGACGCAAATGAAATTCAAAGAATATTCCGTCGTGAAGAAGCAATGCCACATCGCCCATCAATGCCATCATTGAATTATTATAAACACAAATTGCGTAAAGAATTTTTTAAAAATAATAATGCCGGTGTTATTGCAGTGTAAGTTTAATATTTATATGTCACAGAAAAAAACTAAATGAAAATACAAAAATTTTAAAAATTAAAAAAAAACAAAAACAAAAAGAAAAAAAAATTACGTAATGAAAAAAAAGTAATAATATGTAAAGAAAATTTTCATTCCAGACACGGTGAAAGTTGGTCTGAATTTCGTAGCAAAGTACAACAAGTGATGCTCCAACCACGAATTGCTAATATGTATATCGGTACAATTGAGGAGTCCAGTATTTCATTCGTTAAAAGGTCATTAAATTTTTTTTTTTTTTGACGGTATCATCTTTTTCATTCTTTCATAATTACTATAATTTATATAACTGTAAGTTGAAAATAATTTATTATTAATATTCTGAACTATCTTATTTTCAGAATAAGAAAAATTCGTGATAAAAATTATGAGGTTCCCGATAATTTTCTGAACGAAATTAACAAATGGTCACTTGAGTGTAAGTTAAATTATTATTATTTTTTTTTTTTTCAGCAGTCGATTAACGTGAATAAAGATTAGATATAATAATAATAATAATAATAATAATAATAATAATAATAATAAAGACAAATGAACTTTTAGCGATTGCACAAGTTGCATTGGATATTCGTCTTGGTTGTATGGATGACGATTCAAATTATGAAACACAACGATTGATTGACGCTGTACATACATTTTTTACGAATGTTGGTATTCTCGAATTAAAAATCCCATTTTGGAAATTATTTAATACGCCAAAGTGGCAAAGTTATGTTAAATCATTAGACATAATTCTTGGGTAAAGTATAAAAATAATATTTCAATAAATAATAAATTGTTATTAAATTAATGAATAATATAAATTATAGTTTTACAAGAAAATATGCAAAAATAGCGATGGAAAAATCAAATAAAAGTATTAAAAGTATACATGAATTATCATTACTTGAAAGAATTTTACAAATTGAAAATAATAATGAAAGTAATTTAGCAGCAGTATTGGC